>LR824615.2:14332500-14932500 GCA_902829305.4 Spodoptera exigua | reverse complement strand
TCACATTATATAAGGTAATAAAATATGTAATAGATTTAAATATTTTATTTTATTTACAAAACTTAATATCACAATAGACAGTGTCGTTGACTAGAGAGTTCACCACCAGCCGCCGCTGGAGTAGCCGCCGCCGTAGCCGCCGGAGTGTCCACCGCTGTAGCCGCCAGAGTATCCGCCGGAGGAGTATCCGCCAGAGGAGTAACCGCCGGAGTAACCGCCGGAGGAGTATCCGCCAGAGAATCCACCGCCTGAGACGGGCACGACTTGCTTGACGGTGACCACCTGCGGCACCGAGACCACCTTGCGCACGTTCACGACCTGGGGCACGGTGATCTCACGCTGCACGTTGACCACCTTCTGCACGGCCACCACCTTCGCGGCGGGCGCGGACCAGCCGCCCGAGGAGCCGCCCGAGTATCCGCCGCCGTAGCCGCCGCCGTAGCCGCCGCCCGAGTAGCCGCCGCCCGAGTAGCCGCCGCTCCAGCCCGAGCTGAGCGCGCTGCCGCCGGCGCCGCCCCAGCCGCTGCTGAAGCCGCGCTTCTCGCGCACCGCGCCGCCCGCCGCCAACGCTACCAGCGCGCACAGGACGATCTGGAACAAAGGAACGAGGGTTGCTGTCACCTGCCACACACTGCCAACGGTATACGAAGACATGCTGCATGCGTGCTACTCACGAAGGCTCTCATGTTGTCGCGGAGTGGTGTGAGTGCTGTGTGATGCCTGCGCCGCGCGCCCGTGCTATATATACGCGCGCGCTGCGCACGCGCAACCGCCGCGTCCTCGACCCTGCGGGGCTCGGCTCTCGACGCCTGCCTGCCCACAACACTGCTGCTGCACTTGGGGCGGACAATGGATGGTTCTTACGGAGATTAGTTCCTACTTGTCTCCTAACCTTTGTACAACTAAAATTAAACACCGAATGACAATTAGGTGGCTTGAGTTCGTCTGTCGAGCTTTGGTGTCGGTTTTTGTACGGTTTAGACAAACTATTCTAGGTTATTTCCAACTTCTACTTTAGGCTTTACAGTTTTGAGAACGGTTTCCGGCCACCTTAAGCGCGGGTCCGTGGACGGCGAGTAAGGGTAGCTTGCCGCGCGATCAGAACCAGAGCGTACGGCGTGTGGAGTTCCGCACGCCTTTAGGAGCCATCAGACCACCACAGACTTACAGGGCTGATCTTCAGCCAGGATGTGACAATTCGTTACACGTTTACTACGAGTACTTAATGTAGGGGGTGGAGCGGCTAGTGTACAATACAGGGTGAACAACGTTCCCCCAATACTGGGAGCATCTCTTTTGCTAACATATTGTTTGGTACTACGCTCTCCTTATCAAGCCGGGATGAGCTTTAAATTATTGTCAAAAAGGTCTTGTTAAGGAAAACAATTACACCCTATGCTAATATACTTAAACCCTTACAAGTAAACTGACTGTATTTGCGTTATGTGTTTTATTTCTGTTGTTCTGTGAACTTAAGTTCAGTACACTGGCGATGTACATGGTTGTGTAACACTACCAGTATGTACGCCGACACGTCGACGGTGAGTGGCCGGAGTATGATTCTCATTAACCATCACACAATATTCAAACTAATTTGATTGAACTCTGCAAAACCTTGCTCCGTATCACACAACTTGAAGGCTTCTCATACAAACTACAGATCGTTATCTCATACAATGATAACATCAACTGGTTTAAATCATTCGCTCACCTTGAGCATCCACCGCGGCCATCATTTTATTTATTTATTTGCAAATTGTGATCCACTTTCAATGCTAACACGTTTCAATGCTGGGAAAACCCAATTCTTATGTATTCACCATATTAATATACATAATAACTTCGTCTGTTTTGGTAGCTGTATATAGCTTCGTACTCATTATAGGTCGTGGGTGTCAACATTTTCCGCAGCTTATGAAAGTTTTCAGTAATTATGTTTTCCACTTAATAACCGTATAAAGGGTTATATTTTACATTCAATGTACCAGTGATGAGGATTTCTAAATAAGAAATCCCAATAATATTTGCTTAGTCCCGAGACTCAAAGACTCGCGGTCGAGACAAAATATTCCAACGTAGATTTACATGAATCACATTTAAAGGTGAGTGAGTCGAAAGTGTCACATAAACACGTCAATGTCTAGTGCATAATAACATTATTATAGAATTGACTGCCCGGCGCCGCAGAGTTATTATTGTGCATATTATTATACTTATATTATGCATACTGATATTACCGTCAAATAATAGCCTTGTAGCTCGGTCAACATATACATATGCATGTATTGTCGACATTCATCAATAGTGGATGACTTGTACAATATTCGTGATATCGTTGTACGAAGCTTTGGATATGAAAGCTAACAGAGTGTCGCCACGCTGGCTGCCACGCGCCGCACTCACCGCGCGCCGGTAGTAACAATAATCGGATGTACTAGTAAACATATGTATAGTAAATATATCATATGTGAAGTTTAAATGCACTACAGGCGGATAATATACTAATACAAAGCATACAGCCTGCCTTCAGACATTTCGCAGTCAAGTCACGCTAACATCGTAGATTGAAATGTGAATATAAGAATTTTACTATTAAAACAATAGTTCTTAGGAGCTTTCTCGAACATTTTCATTTTTTTAAGAAATTTGCCCCACACTTGGATGTTTCCTGTGTCGAGGGTGCGTTTACAAACATACAATTTCACATAAACATCACACCCAAACCCGGAACAACAGTTTGTGGATCACACAAAGAATTGTGCCGTGCGGGAATCGAATCCGCGACACGTTGCGCGGTAGCCAGTTGCCCAGCCACCGCGCCAACCATGCAGCCAAAACAATCATTACAATAAAACAACCTCATACACATCAATACACAGTAATACACACGTAGCACGGAGCGCTACGCCGTAGCCCCGTAGTCACCTACAAGTACAAACATTGTGCTGCTACAGACGGCGCGCGGTAACTACATATCAGGGATTATGCAGGTCGCAGTTATTATTGCTTCGTTAAAGATTCACATCATCCCATCATCAACCTATAAGTGCCCACTGCTAAACAAATGCTTCTTCACACACGAAAAAGGTTTGAGCATTAATCACCACGCTTGCTCAAGGAGGATTGGCGATTTCAAAGTTATAATTAGAGATTTTGAGCCTAGGTTTCCTCATGGTGTTTTCTTTCAACGTAAGGTCTAAATAATCACAGAAACTATTTATAACTCGGAAAAAGTCAGGTTGGTACTTGCCAGGTTCCGAACCCACATGCATAAAAAGCGGGCTCCTTAACATTCGGGCCACCATGACAATTGGTAAAGATTATTATGTTGTATTTCTCCGCATGAGCGATGTTACCCGAGGTCAATCCTTTTCCTCCATCCTTGTTGCCGAAATCCCTAACAATTTTCTAACCGCACAGCAAAATTTTGGAATAATCTTTTGACGGCGGTATTTCAGAACCGACACATTCAAGAAACGAGCTTAAATGTTCTTAACAAGCAGGTTGAAACTCCACTGATGCTGCAGGTGTCAATAGGCGGCTGTATGTTTTCCGCAATATCATTTAAAAAAATAACTCAGTATATTTATGTTAGGAAAATAAAGCAATCAATTTGGATAGTCCAACAATTAGGTTTCCTTTTATTTTATGTATGTGTAAGTATATACTTTTAGAAGTATCGGTAGCCTTGTAACAATGTACCAAAACATATAACGTTAACGATCGTTTCGGTTGGGTATTCGTGAGGCGAGGAAAACTATTATATCAATATTCGAACTAGAAATTACTAAAGATATAGTTAAAATTCTATGTTATAAATGATTCTATGTCTTGCTAAATCGATATGAATTCGTTAGTCAATGGCAGACAATAAATTACGTAACGTTGTGCTGTTAATAACTTACTTAGTAGTTAACTCTTGTACTCTGTTTTCTGTACCCACTGCGCAATTGTCACACCTCACAGTGGTTAAGCATCACCTTGTTGAAGCTGTACAGTCGCCACCCGCTCCAGGTCGCTATCACTTACAATTTTTTTACATCATATCAGCAAGCTGATAAGCTGATAAGTGTCCACTGCTGAGCAAAGGCCTCTTCTCACACGAAGAAGGTTTGAGCATTAATCACCATGCTTGCTCAAGGCGGATTGACGATTTCAGACTTAAAATTAGAAATTTAAAAGTCCAGGTTTCCTCACGATACGTTGACCTTCAGCTTATGACAATGGTATCTAAATATCTATAGAAGGTACATATACATATATATAAAAAGTACATATACATGTAATATCGAAGAGTTACAAGTACGATGCCGACCTATTGGGGGTTCGGATTGGGGTTAGGAGAGGGGATTACGTACGCCTCTCGTAACCATATGTACATAGCTAAACACATTGTAATAGATGTTCCACGCCGGTTTCCTGTCAGTATGAAGAACCCCCACACTTCTAATGCTTAATTCTAAATGACTTAAGCCAGGAGGAGGGGGTGGAGAGAATTTGTTTATAAAAAAATTATAACTAAAAATAAATCACGAACTTTACATTATGTTGGTTTAAACATGTTGAAACTTTAATACACATTAGGTGACAATAAGCCTTTATTACATACATACTTTAATCAAATCGTAATTCAATATGGTGTTTTTCACAAAACAGCATGGATACATATTGTACTAAAATTAGGTTACAAAATTCCAATGTTTAAAAAAAACATCGAATTGTTAACAGGTACCTTCAACATGAGACGTTAGTGTGTGTATGTATGTATAGGTGTGTCCGTTTATACATCCTGAACAAACATATAGTACGGAGTAGAGGCCCACTGTCGACTAGTCAAACATATATCTATATATACTTACCTAGAGGGTACCTACAGACCCAATGCTTGTGTAAAACAGTGACAAAATTTCTTGTACCATTTGGAACGGCGAGCGTCTTCGGATTACAGTTCTAACTAGATTATGGTGTTCCACTACATCGCGTATTTGTATTAGCAATATTAAGTCAACTTTGTGTCTAAGACCTGTGGCTTTACACGCAAACCCTGCATGTTACATGCACTAAATTTGTATTATTATGGTTATTCAAGTGTGGGAGAGCCATGCTTCGGCGCGTATGGGTCGGCTCGACCGCAGTGATACCACTGCCTCACAGAATACCAGCGTGAAGCAACGCTTATGTTGTGTTTCTTAGTGTGAGTGAGGTTACTGGAGGCCCAGTCCTTCCCTTTCCCCAATCCCTCCTCGGATGGGCGGACGTTCATGGGCGGCGCTGTTTACATACCACACACATCTGCTCGATTTCCGAACTATGCCATAAAATGATGCCCTTTGCATTGTTCTTTAGAACGAGTACAATTTTACCATTTGACAAGTTGGTTGAAGGATAAGATTGCAAACAGGATAAAAAAGCAGCAGGCGTAGTGTATAAACAATGGTATTTAATTTGAAGTCTTTAAAAAAACTTAACATAATAACATGGTAACGTATTAGTGTGTGTGAGTTCACTACCAACTAGACTGGCTGCCGTGAGTGCTGGCGCTGGCGGTGCTTGCGGCACCGTACTCCCCGGAGTACTGGCCGGAGTAGGCGCCGGAGTAGCCACTCGCGTACGCTGTGGCCGCGCCGACGCCGTAGCCCGTGTAGCCAGTGGCCGGCACCACCTGCTGCACCGTGATCACCTTCGGCTCGGTGATGACCTTGCGCACGTTCACCACCTGCGGGACCGTCACCTCACGCTGCACATTCACCACCTTGTTGACGGTAACGACCTGCGTGGCGGGTGCCGAGTACCCCGCGCCCGCCGCGTACGAGGAGGCCGGGTACACAGCCGGGGCCGCGTACGACGGCGCATACGAGCTGACTACCGGCGCCGGTGTAGGACACGGCACGGCAACGGGAGCCGCGTTGCTGTAGTAGCCGGTGCCGTACCCAGCACCGTACCCACTGCTGGGCACTACTCTATAGCCACCCTGGCTGCTGCCATAGCCGTAATTTCTTCTATAGCCGCTGCCATGGCTACTGCCGCGGCCGCTGCCGTAGCCAGAAAATCCACTGGTAAAGTCCAGACCCAGCGCACTCAGATCACCCAGGCCGTGGAAGAAGCTCCGCTTCTGGCGGAGCTCGCTCCCAGACACGACTGCCAGCAAGGCACATAACGATAGCTGAAAATATTTTTTAAGTTACAAAACGAACATGAAATACGAGATATTTGCTTTATATAAATGGACACTCGAAAATAAGACACGTTTAGTATTTTGAGAAAAATGGTTTATTGATCCAGCAATTAGTTTATCTAATGTTGGACAGCTTTATGTGGCTACTAGAACAGTAATTCATAAAATTCAGAACAATTGGTGGTGAATACTCACGAAGGCTCTCATGTTGTGGTGTCGGCGGGGAGGAGTGAGGCGCGGTCGAGGTCGCGGCGACATATATACCGGAGGGCCGTGACGTCACCGCCGTAAGTAAACTCCTGATTAGACGAAAGCAATGAGAGTAAAGTCAAGTACAGTACGGAGACACGTGAACTAGGTGAACATCTCGAGCTGCACGCGTCACTAGTAAACAACAGACGCGACTCGGCTGCGACTTGTTTCAAACAAAACCTCCTTGACTTATGACTTTTACAGAATGAGTCTCGCTGCCTGTTGCGTGCACGGAGCGGACCAACGTCAACACGATAGTGAGGATATCATGCGACACTTCAGCCGCTGCAGCGCGACCTATACTCACGCAAGAACCAGGTGCAGGGCAGCAGCAGCAGCTCGTGCGGAGGACGCGGCCGGCGCAGGCTCCGGGAGCGACTGACTACAATACTAGTGCTCACCTTGGCGCTCACAGTTACAACATATTCTTGCAATTAGTAACATCCCACTGTTTACCAATTGTGTTTAAATTGTGCAAAAACTGTGTTTTATTATGTTGACGCTTAGTTCGATGCACTGTCGTTGGTGTAGAATGCGACAAGCGTGTGACCTTGACAGCTAATTACTGGCAGTGCGGCAGCTGCAGGGTGAGTGACGCTGCTGGTGGTCGCTACGTTGTGCTCGCGCAGTCTCTGGTGTCACGGCTCATTCAATACTTTCCTTGAATTGAACACAAGCATGACATTACTTGCTGCATTAACTGAACTTTATGGTGGACTTTACCACTAAATGAGGTAAATATGTTTGTTTATTGACTTGGCATATTTAAATACAGAATATTGCATAAACTTACATAAACATATCGCATACATAAGTATATATATGATAGTTAACACATACAGACGTAAAAATAAATTAGCATTACACTTTAAAAGATTTAAACATACATGTGGAATAGGAACAGAGAAAGCAACTTTGTTTTATACTATGTATGTAGGTGATGAAGCGAAGTATTTAAAGATTTATAAATCAATGAATGTATCCAGCCACTAATTGAGGATCGCTGATTGTAATTATCATGTACATAGAGTTTGGTAAGACGGTTCGTTGTATTTGCTCTGTAAACACCAGTTCATGTGGAAATACCGCGAAGGTGATGGCATACAGCGAGTCAACATGGTCGCTCGTTAAACTCGCCTTATTTGTTGTATCGCTAATATTGCTATCAAGTTCAAGTTCCGGCCTCTCGTCGCCCGCTCCGTACTATGTTATGGCACTGCTTGAGGCACTCGCTGTCACGTCACAGTTTGGGTGGTCGAAAGATACTTAAATAGAGACCCCTTGAACCTAATCATCGACCGAGAATACAATAGGATTTTTGACTTTATTACATGACTTTTACTTATTCAGTAATTGAGTTTAAATACAAGTCTTCAACGAAATGTTATGGGACATGTAAAAATGCTACTTAGCTCTGATAGTAGTGGGAGTTAATGGCAGTCAAGACAGGTAACGCGAATCTAATTCAAAATGAATATAAATCGAATTGCTACTCAATTACTGTAGTTAGTTTAATAATGAGTTACTCTGTGAGCGGTAACTGGTGCGCTCGATTACGCGCGGTCGCCGCTGCCAGACACAGCACACGAAGACACGCGACTTGACACTTTTGACAAACGATATCTAAGTCTAGTCCGTGTGTGTCTACTACTGGACCCTCTCCGGGATTCCCAATGACTTGTACATTTCACCGGCGGGTAGGAAATCGCTGTTTTAAAGTTTTTTTTATATAGGGTAGTAAACGAACAGGCCCTGATGGTGAGCAATCGGCGCTAGCTTTTTGGGGGATGTTAGTAATTTAAGGATTAAGGATGGAAAGGACTACAGAATTGCGCCTTCAGTAACCTAATTCACACGGCGAAATACAACGAAAGTTAAAGTCAAGACTAAAGCATTGTTATACGCCGGTTTCCTGTGACGCCGTGGTATCACCACGATCGGGACGGCCAGTTAGTCCCGATGCATCGCTCTCCTACGCTTAAACTGTCGTTTAAGTCTCCTTAAAGTATTGGACTAATGTTTTTTATTGTCATCAACACTTATTGATCACTTTGCTTTTTAAAGAGGATGAGGGTAGGTCACATTACACAAGAATTCATTAAACATGTTTCTGAAAATTAAATAAATAAAACTTTTCAAGATATGAATGGACGCGGCGACGCGACGTAAGAGAGAGTGATGAGATGATCTCACGGCTGTCGTTCAAGGTCGCGGTCGAGGTGTGTGTGTGTGTGTGTGTGTGTGTGTGTGTGTGTGTGTGTGCGTGTAATGGTCAACATATTACAGAGCTGGCTCACATTAGGACTGCCAATATTTGCGCTATCTACAAGATTACGTGAGCAAACATTACGGGAGTCGCCCTCTACTGCAAGCTTATTAATATTGTGGTTTATGTAGTAGGTGCCGCGTCTGTATGGCACTATAATAGGTTACTAGGTCATCTGAGACCTTTAGCTCGTCAGTCGCGCCTACTACTACTAGAGCAATGAGGCAGAATTTAGCTGTTCACAGTACTGACTGATACACAAGTGGCACCGCAAACTGTCACCTTTAAGTATATTTCATCACAATTAAATAATTGAACTGAAAAGTCAAGCGAACAATAACAATAATTGTAGCACCACTCACACAGACAGCTGCGTGTCACATTACTTGCAGTTTATGGTTGCATTCAATTAATTAAATAAATATAAAACAGATTAAGATTTCGAACGCTCGCCGAGTAAGACTAAAGTGGTATAATTTTGTTTAAAGTTCAGATAGTTGACCTTTGTGGTGTGTGTGCGGCGGGTAAATATATAAACGTACCTACATACCGTACATATGTGTGTGTAGCATTCTGATGCTGAACAAAGGGTCTGAATGAAATTGAACTCTCAAATTACCAAATATTGAACTTTTAAAATAAAATATAGCTTGCGCCATACTGTCATCAAATAACAGTAATCAACTGACAATAAAGATTAAATTACAATGTATCATTAAACGTGACTATGTATTACCATTATTGATTGAAACTAATAATAAAATACTAAGTAATAAAATCTCAGAAATATCCAATAAGACACATACTATATAATTAATTAGGCGTGTATGGATGAATTAATTAACACGTACGTCTGTGTTGTTACACGTTACAGTAATAATAATAAACGCTCAGCCACATCGAGATGAATCAGTTAAATTGTAATTAAGACTAATTTATAAGCGATGTTAATGGCATAATTGAAGCGATGCGCTAATTGGCAAATTGCTAAATCAAATTAAAGGTATCGTCCGGTTCCGATTAGATAGATGCGTGCGCGCCGTCGCTACTGAACTAATTTGTAAAGTGAACGTCTGCCTATTGGGACCTACAGAATGCATAAACGTATGGTCATTTGACACCATCGCGTGTTCGTGCAACAACACGGGGTTGGTACCACCAAAAAAAATATTATTAAGTTTTTGTCTCTGATTAGTTGTCAATCAACCAATACTTGTAACCCCATTGCAAATTGTTGTCCCGGGTACGAGTTTGGGTAATGTAAATAAAAGTATATTTAATGCATCTCCACACAGGAGAAAGTAAAATACGTCGTCGAAAAAGTGGTCGTCGACATTCCTCGCCTTCTATGCGGTGCGATAACATCAGCGCATCACTCAGCCGTGACCTTGACAGATTCATGCGCGTGCGCCGCTACCGACTGCCACGCGCCGCGGTCGCGGGTCACTTTGTTTTTAGTTTTTATAACGTGCATCGTGGGTTCGAATTAGTTTATATTTAACGAGTGGTGACGGATGAGGCTCGCAGATGAACGTTGTGTTATGATGCAACATTAAGAATTTAAAATATTAAGTAGTGTTTTGCTATTCATGTTGCGTTATTCCAGATTAGACAGACCTAGTTTCGCAGTGTCCTGGAGCGCGTGCGCAGGGGGCGGGGCGTTTGAATGTGTTTGTTGTTGTCTCGCGGCCACTAGTAAGGTTACACACATTTACAACACAAACGACCAAATACATTAATTGTCTCGATATTTATTTGAATATGTAATATATTCCAAAATATATGCGCATTCCACACATTATAGCTTTTCTGAAAGAACATGATATTATGTCCTGCTTGTGGTAGATTTGCAAACAGTTTTGGTTCGACTACAAATATGTGTCCTCCATATACTGTTGATAAGTAGTTAGTTAGCTACTATAATGTCGCCCACATGAAATCTTTACTGGTCTATAATTGTTGAATAACAAAGAACAGGTATTTTTAATGTTACTTCATACTTGGATGTTCTTCTGTGTCGTGAATGCGTTTACAATTTTTAGAGACTAATATATACTATTACATTATTTTTACGATTTGTAGATCATACAAAGGTTGTTTTACGTCGAATCTAATCAAACCCAAACTGTAAATGACCAGCATATACAATACTCGAATATTTTGTTTCGGTTTGAAATTATAGAGTAGCGACGCTTGGTTACGTTAATAGGTAACAAAGTTCAAGGCTACGATACCGAAAATTGCGAGCTGCGGAATAAAGTAACATGAAGCGTGCATCGCAACGGTGATCTAACGTATGTTTGTACTAAACTTAAGACATAAGGTGGATTTACTCAATCTTGGCAAAGCTCCTAATTATCTGACTTTGTATTTAGACGTTGAAGTGTACTAGATAAATAAAATATAAATATAGCATAGTAAATGTGGCACATGGTGGCACATCCGTCTGAAGTATTGCAACGGTGAGAGTACAGCGGCCATGATTAATTATATTAAGATTACCACACGTGGGGCAGTTGCCAAAGTTCCACGCGGATCGAGTGACGGCCTGCCTCGTCACTATCACAATACTTTGTGTGGCTTGGAGCGGCATCGGTGCGCGGCGGGGCTTCGCTTTCGCTTTTCGCTTTACCTGCACTCGAAGTAATGTGCAGTGGTCGGCTGCACCTACCTACGTAACTATATTGTATACTATGCCAGACTTACACAGATTATGAAATGTAATATCATAGTGCCTAAATGTACGATTAGTACAAGCTGTGTAGGAGTCAGGTCACATCTCTTGCTACACTTCCTCGTACATTTAGTGAACGCTGAGGGTACTCGTAACAAATCATTAGATCGAAATAATATTTATGATAACGAATTAAGCATGTTGCATAACAAGCGCTCTAGCGAAACCAATTAATATCAATGACGACTCCATTAGTCGTGCAAACGATAATAATGGACACAATGAGATTGAGTGAATATTAACGAGTTATATATATAGAATTTGCATCAATTAATAAAATATTAATCTGTATTCATTTAAGCAAAACACAGCTACTACTAGTTTGATTTGTAGATGTGTGTAAACACTTGAAGGACTTGCGATTTCGAAATGTAGCCCCAAGTTGTTGAATATTTCGATTATAATAATTTGATAATATTCTGAGAACGATTCGACGTCCTCTCACACATATTGCCAAACAACTTCCGAGCAGTGAGCGCATGGCAAGTACCTATTCATTGGCGGTAAATAACCAATAACAGTGCGACCATTAACATCCAATGCTGTGCCGGGTCACTGTGTTTGCTCTTTCCATTTCAAAGAGGAAGGAAGTAACAAGGTGTTATGAAACACTTGAATCCACTTCAATTGATAATTTTATTACGAGGATGTACTTGTACTGCCAGGAATGCAGGGGTCGCCCGGTACCATCACTTCAGCTCGCCAAATCACCACATCACGATGCGATGTTTACATTCAATGTCGGATTAGTTTTCATTTATGTAAATCTTTGATGCAAATGTCAAGATTCAGTTGTACTGTTGTCATATCGAACACATTGTATATTAAATTAAGTTTATAATGTATCTACGCATCTTTAGAACGGCCAGTTTGCAAGTGGGATTGAGTATATGAAACGTACATATGCTTTATTCTAGAAATATTTATCCGAATGCGTCATACTCAGGAACGGACAGACACACTCACCGATCTAGAACGATTACCTAAAGTTGTAGCAATTTCATCACAAATGTGTTATCATTTGATTGCTTTTTGTAATTAGACACAAATAACGCGTTCGTGTGAGATCAGCAACAGTTGCGCAACTAAGTCGCATGATCGAAAGTGAACGAACTAACATTCACGTGAGACATATATATGTATGTATAATATATTTGTCACCGAGCGACTTGCTGTTCACAGATAATGCCAATTAATTAATTAAAGCAATTACTGGCTCAAAAAGGAGTTATTTCAATTCTAAACTGATTACTTCATTACGATTATGACTGTGAGATAATTGCACTGTGCAAGTACATCAGTAGCAGGGGAGGTATCATTAAAGATGATCGTTTAATTTTTATAACAATTTATTTCAGAAGTAAATGTATAAATTTGATTGAAGAGATTCATTAAACTTAAGATGCTAAAGTAGACTCTTTTGTATGGTTGGCTTAATTTGTTCTGCGTACTTTATTACCATCCTCCCCATCCAGATTTGCCCTTCCATCCGGAGCCACTCCACCCGGAGCCCCCAGTCCAGCCGGAACCGCCGTTCCACCCAGAACCACTTTTCCATCCAGATCTTCCTATCCACCCAGAACCGCCACTCCATCCAGACTTGCCACGCCATCCGGAGCCCCCAGCATTCCATCCGTAGCCATTGCTCCACCCGCCACCACCATTCCATCCAGACCGCCGTCCACCCCAGCCAGAGCCGCCCCAACCACCGCCCCCGTAAGCCACGGCTCGGGAGCCCCACCCCCTCTTAACGTGCCCTGCAGTCGCTACTGAAAGCGCCGCCAACAGACTTATTATCGTCACCTGTAACACAAATACAACTATTAACTTATGTATAATAATACTATCCAATTATTTGCCCTACAAAAGACATCAACGCGTTTGCAGTAGCGTTTTGTATATTCTGAAATAATTCAAAGGCCGTTGTATGTCTACTATTATTATTAATTTACAATTTAAAAATGTTGTATGCTTTTTTATATCAATTAAAAAGGATTTACATATTGTAGTAAAATGTCACCAAATTATGATGAATGTGCAAGTTATTGGGATGAAAGGCGGAAAAGAAGTTGTAAGCATATATTTGGACTGCTTTTAGATACGATTAAATTGAAATTACGGTTAAAACTAGAAAACTGCATTACATATGTGGTCCGATCCTTAGCCCACAGTTCGCGGAGTGTTACTGACGTGTCCTGTGAGTTTCGTCATGTCGATGTTGTTTGCGAATTATCTCAAAGCGACTTACGCAACCGGCAGCGCATGCGCAGCTGTCGGCTGTACTGCACTACATTACATCTCTACAGTTATCGCGGCACACACACGACGATAATTTGCTTTTTATTTCATCCATCTTAAACAAATTGCTCATGAACGTCCGACAATTGTCATTATTGTACACAATGTACACTGTCTCCGAGGGCAACGACTGTTGTGATGGCGGCTCTGTTACAAATGTAGCCTTATTACATTTTGTTTATTGACGCAATCATAATTTTGAACTAAATTTATGTAAAATAAAATGTGCTTTAATATCAAATAAAAAAAGCATTTGAGGCAAATTTCATAACTTATATGAGATGTAAGGTTTTACTGGCAACACTTTAGATTGCAGATAACAGCTACAATAAGTGCACGGCACAGGTTGCAAGGTGCAGCGGCACACGTCACTTCACACGTTAGAACGCGTGCATGTGTGTGTGATATCTCAACATATTTAATACATTTAATTAACAACAACTAACGCGGTGTCCCAATAAGATACAATAACTTCAAAATGTACGTCGATTACGAAACGCGCATGCGCTGGTGCATCATACGAAATAGGAGTGAATCAGCGAAATGAGAACGTGTGTTAAGTAATAATTGTTCGTTAAATTAGAACTGCAAGGAATATTCACGCCGACTATATAGGATATAAATAGAAGCCTATATACTAGAACTACTAAAATAGCTAATATATAATACTAAAATAGCTACTAAAATAACTACTAAAATAGGACATAGGAGCCATGAAATTTTCAGTGACTTTACTAAACCTATTTTCCCAGTCAAATGAGGATCAGCCATAAGTGTGTATGCCCATGCCTAGTGCTATATATGTAAATAAAGAAATACACCTTGACACATTAACATCCAGTATAAGTCAGGACGCAGTGACGTCATCGAAGTGACTGTATCTGGGCTGTACTTGCATGAGCTTCCCACTTTATCTTACTCATATTAGTTTGAACTTTGAATGAGATTGAGTTAATATTTCTTGTCAGATTACTCAGAAAATATAGTACGTACCTTCTTTTAAGTTTTGCCAATTTATAAAATAAACTATATCGAGTATCATGTCCTCCAGAGTCCAATATAGAGCTTGTGTTTAATAGTATTTATGAAACAAAATAGATCACATTTTATATTAAGTTTTACAATCTGTTAATTAGAGGCACACAATTGTCAGTACCAGAGGCACATCTATAATTACATTTAGTATCAATTAGTATCTTAATCAAGAATAATGAAACTTTATGACTTACGAGGAGCTTCATGTCGTAGTGTTGCAACACTGTGCTCGGTATGCAGCATCCGATGCATCTTCGTCCTTTTATATTAGGCACACACCCATCTCATTACAATATAATCATTCCAAGACTAACTAAATTGTTCCAAACGCCAGCATAACCAGTTCTGTTTTATATCCGTATTTTTAATCTAACCTGACGGTATAATTTAATCTGAGAACAGAGAGAATTGTAAATTAAAAATAATTATAAGTTCCAAACTTAGTTTAGTTCACTGTCTATTGCTGGGTTTGCATGGACATGTCACGTAATATGCTTTAGTTTAGCAGCAATGTATAACGGCGCTGCAGGATCTGTATAGCGAGGCTGTCTGTGCGATGTACTGGCGGCTCATCATCGATAGTTGAAGGCGAGCGGCTCCTCGCACCGGGTCACTGACTCACGCAGTACTGCATCAAACTAAATACAAACAACAACAACCTGGCACGACACGTACTGAGATCGTGTACTTACACTAAATACTGGCATGACGTTATTTATTAAAATTGTTGATATGAAAACTTCTAATTGAAACTCTTTGAGCAAATTATCGTAACACCGCTACAGAAAAAAATCACTACATTTCCCAACGCCGTGATGATATATTAGTCATCACCAATTTAATAGTACTTAATTAAACTTTATGCTGCGTTAGCAAATTTTTTTGTGATCGAAATGTTCTAGTATCTACATAACGGGCTGTTGGTGTGTCTGTATCCTTTAATTCATTGTGGTCGTTAAGTGTGACTTGGATGTTTCGTAATAATACAGTTGAACAAAATCTGTGTAATAACCACACCTAAATAGACTTTCAACAAGTGTGTATGTGATCACCGAGGTTATTTGAAAGCGATGCTTTGAAAAGTGCGCTGTTACATACTTTGCGAGTATCTAACAGCGGACTACAGGAGTTTCAGGTAGAAGGGGATGCGGCTGCAGCATCATCGCTGGTTGCTGACTACTTGTGATAGTTGACCAGGGCCCCGTACTTACATCTGATGATGACCTACTGGTGGTTCCCTTGAACATTGACCATTCGTCGCAGACTCCAAGGCCGCACGTTTCCGATCCACATCTCAATTATATATTTACAAACTCATCCATCGAGCCGACCTTGATACTTCTATTTGGTGCAGATTAAGATTATTGCAATTACTCATTGTCTTTTTACCTTTCAACAGTTGAACATTAACACTGCACACTGCGTCAGTGTGTAGAAGTGCAATGTGCACTCTGTGGAACAATTAAAGTAGTTGATGAAAGATGTTCATATTTATTTTATATTCAAGAGTTTTCTAAGTTTAGATATACTTTTAGGTATATATTATGAAATATTTAACAACGTGATTCGTAGTTGGTTGTGTCAAACCAGTCAATACATTCGCCTTTGTTTAGTTAGGCCTGCAGAGACCAGACGATGAGTTATTGCTGAACCAATCAAAAGTGACAGATTATAGCGACATTTGATAAATTGCTATAATACAATCATATTGCACTCTATAAGTCTATTAATTACTTAGTATGAATAGTCAGTGTCATAGGACAATGAAATATTGACTTAATTTTTTATATCTCCCAAATTATGCTAGTTTGAATAAGTAAACATATATTCGTTATGTTACAGATGGAGGCGGATAATTTTAATAAAATATAACGACATAGGAAATGACTGCATAGTGCAAAGATTTATTTTTATAAGTGTTTTTTTTTGTCTAATAATTTTTATGGATGATCTTAATATCGACATTTGTATGCAAGGTTACAAATTTTGTAAAATCGAAGTATCCGGAATCAATATGAAGGTATTGTAGATCGCGTAATTCATTATAAATTATATACTAATAAGTAATTGTAAGGCCAACTGGTGGTCTGCGGTTAGCCGTCGCCGGCGCATCTCCGGCCGCCGCGCGCCCCGCCTCTCCTGCGCACGCGCAGTTTTGGGATGCGTGGGCGGCAAGCAGAAGCGAAGACCAGCCGGTTCTCTTTAAACGGTAAATAATTAAAAAACTAAATTTTTAGAGGGACCATGAATATACTGTTTTAATTTTTACAGTGCAGTGCTAGAATGGTATTTTATTGCATTTGCATCCTTTAATATGATTAGGTAGGTGCTAATAGTGTCACATCATCATGTAGCCGTTTCATTCGTCGGACGTCGCAATGTTTAATAAAATAAATTTTCTAAATAGAATCTACCACAAAACTAGTTATGGACCATAACAACAAACGCTTTGCATTTTATTGAGACATTAACGATCTTCCCAAAATAGTCAATTAGAAATTAGCATTTTTAGTAGCTCTAGCTGGATTCTCGTTTGAGACTAACATAGCATATATTAGTGCTAAACTAGGATAAGTAATATTACGATATCGATATAATTCCGCGTTTTAATTCCCAATTAATTGCAAATTTAGACTAAAACACCAATGTATGTGTACAATTTCATTTAAGTAAGTTTTTAGATAGACATAACAGGGGGCAGCAAATCTACATAATACTTTAGCAAAGCAAATAACTTTATCTGCTCTAACTTGTATTGCACCAAAAGGACAGTGTTGGATTGTTACACATCCTTTGTTGATTGAATAGCCTCAGTCGTTTCTCTAACGTATTCATGAGCCAGATCTGTGGTCAATGCCGTGATGAGGCAAGCTATACATAATGACTAACGGTTTTATTTATTCATACATCTCTATAAAATTATTGATCTAGTCGCGAATTATGGATTTATGAGTGCCGAGGCTCCGGGCAGCCATATATCATTACACCTGTCGGACGCTCTACCTAAATATTGGCAACCAGGGCTCTGTATGATCACATCTCAATAAATATCAAGGCGAGTATAGCCGTCGCTTCCTGTTGATGGGTTCGATGTTGGTGTTCGGCCTCAATAAACTAGGATTATTAAAATTATCAATCGATGATGGTTTCATGTTTACAAAATACAAGACAGTTATAAATTAAATTATATTATTGACAAAGCTCAGCTGTGAATCTAAGCCAGAAAGCAAAATGACAACAAGGAATAATGTGATTTAGACGTGAAAACGAATAATTTCGTTCATTGTATGAAAGTATTTGCCTCACCTTGCTTGTTGGCTAGAAAAAATCTCACAACATTTGATTACGCGCTTTGTTTTCATACATTAATGACACGGATTATATAACCGTATTATAAAATAATCATAATAATAATTGTTTTTGTTTAAATTGATATTGAAACACTGAGGCTACTTTGTAAGTAAAAGTAAAGTGCCAAAGTAACAAATTAGTAAAGTTTACGAAATTGCAAATGTAGTCTCAAAGACCGCGGCGAGTTTGCAATCGCTCCCTGTAAGTTTGCGTTATTGTACCGGACCATCATTATGAGCTGATATGGTGTATTGGCAAGTTGTAACAAAATGTGTAGCTGCCGTATATGGCGAGAGACGAAACTGTATGCAAAGTGCGACTAGTATTGCTGGGTTTTGGGCAGTAAGATAATTTAGATGTTAAGTAACTAGCGCCTGCTTAGCTTACGATGTACTTTAGTAGCTTCGTGTGAATGTGACACGTTTGACACGTATTCTACACAATAATTCGGTCGTTGTGTATGTCCGCAGAAGGACACGCGGGTTTTCCCTAAACGAAGCGAGACTAGTCAAGGTTTGTCTGTAAAATAAATACCTGCATTACACTACATCAGTGGTGATATTTTGTAACTGAATTTGCGTTGTAAGTCCTTGTGTCTCAGTGTGCAGTAACTCATTAATCAGCACAGTATTAACACAATTCATATGATACGTTCGATGAAGTGAAAATAGAAGGAACCGGACCATTTTGCATTTATTGCTCCAAAATAAATATAATACTCGTATAACCATTAAGATAAACGAATACCATTATGATAATAATATTATAATGAACTTAATTCCGCATCGCCGCGGATACATTTATTACTTTGCAATTTTTTTATAGGAAAAATACGGATGGAATTCATAATTAACATGACGTTGCACGGTAGCGACATCTAGTGTAGCAATGGTGGCACTATAAAACTTGAATGCAATGATCCCACAATTGACTATAATAATAAATAGATGATACTTTTTTTCTCATTGCACTCATTCGCATTATTTTTTACAATTAGAATAAGTGCATACTACACCTGTGTACATACTACTTTATGTAGAAAAGCATACTACACACTGAATGATTACATTGTAGATAAAGATGCTTGGAGACATGCTAGTCCTGCTCCACAGGATAGCAAACGTACACCAAAATAAATAACGTTCCAATGGATTTTGCTTGAACGGGACTTCTTCATTTTAGTGAAATTGCAATATATTGTATAACTATAACTTGATAAATTTGTAAATGTGAGTGCCCTGTAACCTATTATAATTGGTTAGACTAGCAGAATGTCGGTCCTTATAACAGCTTGGAGTTGTCATGCTCACTGAAAGGTCACACTGGCGGTGGCATGGGCACTGGATCGCTTAATTCCCTATAATATGGTTGAGTTGGGCGATGCTGGTGTACGTGTCATGCTCGTGAACGAGCGCCGTCAGTTGGGACTGGTCAGCTCCAGACTGTCTATTGTCCTTAAGGTTACTTTATTTTTATATTTGAATAAATATTAGTGTTACACTGTTCTCACATAATTGAACCAACTGTTTGTAAAAGGAATCTGTATGTGAAACTGATTTAAAAAGAGTAACCATGGAGTTTCTTGCTCGTTCTTCTCCATCGGAATCTACACTTTGGAACGAGCAAATAGCTTCACTAAGAGGACTGACCGACAGACTGACACTATTTTTTATTTTAAATTTTGTTTGACGTTCAAAAGTGCCTGTAAAGGTCTAATTGGAATAAATGATTTTTGATTTTTTTTTTTTTTTGCAATGAACAACATCCGGCTTTTGGCCATAAGAGGTTATGGATATTAGGAAGGGACAAGAAAAAGGAAAGGTCTGGACTTCCAGTTACCTCACTCACACGGCCAAACACAACGCTATGGTTGTTTCACGCCGATTTTCTGTGAGGCCGTGGTATCACTCCGGTCGAGTCGGACTACTCATCCATTAACCTTTCATGTACAAGTGCTGCCATCTTTTTACTGACTTGTTAAACTTTTCATATACCTACATACATATTAAATGAGATATTTTTGATGACAAACAAATTACTTTGTATTTTATGAGTTTGTAAATATAATGTGATTAATTTAAATAGATTAAGTATTCTATGTTTGGGTAATGAATTTCTATATTTTTTATGTATGCTAAAATTTGTAAATATTTCAATGATTTTGGTTTTATATCAAGCTGATTGACATTCATATATTACTAACATAAAATAGCAAAGGTGCTGTTGTCCGTCAGACCGCTCCCAGGCCCTGTCCTGAATACTATGTGTAACCTCAGTCCGACCTTTCGCGTCTGAAACTGACTGAGGAAGAGCAACCATAGAATTTCATTAACTCATCCCATCGTCAAATTGCCATTAAGAGTAAAAGATCCAAATTATTATGTTGGATTTTAAACTAGTATTTTGTATACTAATACTAGCTTACATACCAAACACCAGCTTTCTCAGGTTTATAATAAGCTTTTGGCCTCATAAGTTGACTCGAAATGTATTCAAAATAACAACTAACTCTCGTGAGTACCTAATTCACTAAGAAAAGCTCTACTCCCAATATCGGGTTTTCCGAGAGGACAAAGAAGGTTCCAAAGAACAACGCCATGATTCGGCACGAACGGCCTCATAGAAAACCGGCGCAAGACATGGCATCTGCATCCCCAACCCCTCAATCCTCAAATTCATTACCCTGTAAAAGGTTGGTGACGCACTTGTAACTCCTCGATGCTACAGGTCAATCTCAGGTGTAAATATAGCATCAGTAAAGGATAAACAGTCAGAGATATGTTATACTATCTTATACTGTATGATGTGAGCGGCTGGAAGTATAGGTATATTAACTGTAGCTGGGAGCTAGAAATAAAATACATGTATTCGGATCCGCAATGGTTTTATTGTGTCATAGTGTGAGTTGTCGTCGTTCACCACCAACCGGACGCGTACCGGGGAGGTGCCTTGATGACTTTAATGATGACAGGAGCCGCTGACGCGTGGTGTCCGTGGTGGCTGGGGTAGCTGTGGTGGCTGTGGGGCGACGAGCGCAACGAGTGGGACGGAGCAATGCGGCTCAAGCTGATGGGAGTGGCATGGCTTGCATATTGGGAGCCTAAGCTACATCCTGGGCCACATAAGCTGGAACTGAGGGGGGCAGAGTATGTGGAGCGGAGCGGTGCCGAGTAGCTAGTACTGAGAGGGACGGAGTGACTCAGGCTGAGAGGAGCAGAATGGCTCACGGTGAGGGGAGCAGCGTAAGTGGAAGTGAGGGGTGCCGAGTAGGTAGAACTGAGAGGAATAGAGTGACTCAAGCTGAGGGGAGCAGAGTGACTCAAGCTGAGAGGAGCCGCGTGGCTAAGGCTTAGGGGGGCAGAGTGGCTCAAACTAAGAGGAGCAGAGTGACTTAAGGTAAGGGGAGCAGAGTGACTCACACTGATTGGAGCAGAGTAACTTGAACTGATCGGGGCTGAATGACTTACGCTTAGAGGGACAGAGTGACTTAAACTGAGGGGAGCGGAGTGGCTCAGACTGAGAGGTGCAGGATGTAAGGCAGCTGAATGGAGATGTAGAGGTTCGGCTTCAATAATGGGCGCAGAGTGCAGCGCTGGGGCGTAGCTGTAGGAGCTGGACAATGGAGCTGAGTGTAGGCTAGAGTGGGAATGCAGTGGCTCAGCATAGGAATACAGAGGAGCTGCTGTCAGTGGAGGTGACTGTAGGATGGGCGCGGAGTGCAGGGAGTGGGAGCTCAGCAGGGGCGTCGAGTGGTGCACGTGTCCACTGTGCAGGGGGGCAGCGTGCAGCACGACCGGGTGCGCGTGCGCGGACGACGCGTGCGAGTAGTGCGGGGCTCTGTGCGAGCCGTGCGAGTGGGAGCCCTTGGACAGCACGTCCAGCAGACCGCCCGGCTCACCGAAGATGCCGCGCTTCTCCCGCGAGGCAAACGAGCTTGCTACCAGCAGCAACGCGCACACCTGGGATAATACAAACGTGTTAAAATAACTGATTATTCACCACCAACTGCAATCATTAGCAATCAGCTGATTAAGTCCGTGTATCACGTGGAGGCCAAACAACTCGTTATTGATGATAATTTAGTCACACAGTCTGGGCAGGGCCAAGGTGACCCCCAACCAACACATAAAGATGCCATGTCTTCTCATAAATTAAATGATTCGGCAATAACGGATTCAAATCAGCTAATCTTGCTTCATTAATAAATCAAAATAATATTCACAATGAATTTAGCAATCGAATTATTTATGCAATTATTAATTTAATTAATCTCTGCAAACAGAATCGACGTTGCGATTAGGACAGATCGAGGACGAACAAACAAGGGGTGATCAGGGTGCATTCATGTTACAGTAATAAACAGTTACACGAGGTACGGGGTACGAGGTAATGCAGGGCCTAGCTTTTTTGAAAGGGAAATTCTTCAAATGACTCTACCCGCCCTGGATGGGGCGAGAGAGAGTGTCAGACTTTTACTGACTAAAAACCACCCCGTTTCATCTGCTGCACTGAACCGGTGTTGTGATACATTATTGTGCTTGCACTCACAACCCCCGGCTGACTGCAATGCCTAGCTAAATGCACACACAATAAACACGTGACATGACACAAACACTAAGTCGAGATGTTGATGTATTGGTACTCGGATACTGAGTAACTAGTCACATCCTGGGTCCGAACACAAGAACACCATTATCTACTGATATACAGGAACAAGAACTTTACTCACAAACAGTTTCATGGTGTGTGTGTGTGATGTCGGAGGCAATAGAGGTTTGTCGCCACCGTGCGGGACCCGCCACATATATACCAATACTTGATTAATTTGAATGTTGCGCAAACTGCCCTCAGACCTGATGAAACGTCTCCAAAGGTATTCTTACGTAACAGTTATAATTTAAAGCAACATTTATCATTAGTTTATTCTAATAAACATAGTTATGAATAGCTGATGAGCCGATTATTCCGGGGGCGTATTAGTATGCGCGCGGCCGTGGCGCTAGCGTAGCTACGGTAACTAACGAAAACAAATTTTCAGGCATTAATGCAATGCGTCTGCAATGGTATCAGCGTATTCTTCTTTGATATATTGCAATTTTCCTTCGAAATGCAATCATAACCTGTAAGCTACAAGGCAGATTCTTAGTTGTCGCAAAGAAAGCATACATTAAATGTTTGTTGGTACATTGTTAAAAGTAATTTATAGCTTGGGGGAATCAGTTGGAGTCGCTTAAGAAGTAAGAATTTAATAAATCTTGAGTTACATAAGCACCATGAGGTGAACAATGGGGCGCCCGTGTCGCGCTCGGGTTCGATTTGTGTCAAAAAAGCCATTCAAAGTTCTCACCGTGTTAGCTCATAAACTTACGTTTTGTTATTCAACCAAATGGACCTCTTAAATGGGCCACAACACATTAAAGTCATAGATAGCGGCTGTAACATACGAATATCATATAAATGCCTAATCTCAAAAGGTTAATTAAGTAACAACGGATTTACTTAATTAATCATTATTTCGCTATCTGAACAAAATTTTTGTTTATTAAGGGACATCGCATCACGTGATCAGTCTATGTGCTCAATATTGAGTAAAGGCAACTCCTCACACGGAAAAGGATTGTGCATTAATTACTACGCTTGGCGGATTGGTGATTAGTGATTATAAGTCCTCGTTTCCATACGATGTCTTTCTTTACTGTTTGACAGGAGTGTCTAAATACACTTTACTGCGGCCCTGGCGAAGAAGGGACGAGGTGGTTTTTATGCAGTAAGAGGGTGACCACCATTTTGTTGGATGATCTTAATCCGTCAAAAACAAAAAAAAAAAATAGAAACAGATGTAACTTTCAAAAATGTTCGTTGGTACTTGCCAGGTTTTGAAACACCCTCATGTCTGAGAAGCGGGTGCTTTAACCCCGGCCCACCACGACCTACCTCTTATTGAGATAAAAGAATGTAATGTAGCAATTCGTCTAATATATTTTTAGTGCCTGACAGCAATTAATGAGCAAAGCAGATAACTGTACTTTAATAAGAAAATAAGTTGAGGCGTTTACTCTTGAAAATTTCATCGAAACGTGTGAAAATATATGTATGTATACCTACATAATACGTATTATAATAGCACGACCTATATGCCTATGACATATTAAGGTATAAGCAGAGAGATACGTTAGCGAAATATGTTTATTTGTATACATACATGTTGCCAATTAATATAAGAATTAACAGCAAAATAATCTATTGTACATCGAGTGCAGATTCCAAGTTTATTACTATTACTGTGAATGTCAAAACACAAAAACATAAGCAATATTTTTTTTTTACTCCGAAATTGTACTTAAACAACGTGAGCCACGGCAAGAGAGTTGTGTTTCGACACTTTTCACTAACGCAAGTTATTGTTATTATACAAGCACTGATATGTATGCCGTTGTCAACAAACATTATTTAGTATTAAAAATCGAACAGGCGCTTCGGTAAAAATTATTGTTATAATAATTAATCAAGTAGGTAGTTGGGACTACTGTTATATGCCAGTATCTTATTCCTCGCTTGTCAGTTATAAGTAGATTTGAAAAATACTTTTTTTTTATTGATTGACAATTTGTGCAGAGATTAACTCTTCTGGTAGTCTAATCCACTTTCTGGCCACTCGATTGCTTAGAAAGTGACGGTTCCAGTTTCCCCATCTTGAAAATTTGTTATAATATTACTAGAATTAACCATTAACTTTCAACAAAGTATGATGTGCTTATAAAAAATGTAACGCTTGTAATGTGCTTACCTACAAGTAAGTCAAAATGAATAAAGACAAGAAGATAATTGACGGTTTAACGTTCTGTACATTTCTGCATACCTAATATGAATTGTTATTGGTGTAAGCATACCATATAAATAAATAAATAAGCGTATTGTACTTATAATAAAACTAAAGTAAGGTAAACTAATTTAACTAAGTACCTATATACTTAATTGATTCAGTTTCATACCTAATTTTAATAATGAGTTGACATTGAAAATTTGTTTAAATTAATGATGTTGTTGATATAAGTGTATTTCGTCAGAGAGAATAAATAATGTCAAAGAACATTGAACTAATTCAAGACGCCTCGGTGACGGCCCTTCAGTCCCCCCTCCAAACATACACTAAATGCCAGCGCAACCTTACCCTTCCACTTAGGTACATCTCTACATACCTTACTCTAATACCTAGGTACTCTGCCGCTTTACTACAAGGTCTAGCGCAGCTCTAAATATGATACTGGCTGATGTTATCAATCTTAATACAAAATCTTTAAATAACCTAATATTCATTTGTAAACATGACACTGGATGATGTTACCGATCTTAATACAAAATCTTTGAAAAACCATTAGGTAGTCATGTTATACTTTAGTTATATTGTCTGTCAGGAACTTTGATCATTAATCATCATCTTCAGTCTATAAGTACTTACTGCTGCAAGCCTCTTCTCATACGGAGAAGGTATAATCATTAATCACCACGCATAATTATTATAAGTTTCCGATACGGATATGAAATTATGCGGATTAATTTCGGTTACAGTCCTTAGTTAGTATGAGTCTGACAATAAGAACGGGCGAGCAAACAGATTGGATAAAATTCTAACCATAAAACGTAGCCAATATACCTACAGATGACGGCCACGATTGCGTTAGTTTTTCTCTAATTTTCGATCAAGGATAATTGGCCATATTAAAAAAACCAGAGCGTATCGGGCTACGCTCAGTCAGTGTATGGTTCCGTAGTTTCCCGTCTGTCACAATATGTGTCTCCATTTAAGAGTTATTGTAATTTTAACACCGCAATTTAGCGCTACGTAGCAAAAGTATAGCGCCATCTCTTAGGGAATTGGGTTACTACTTTATAAAAAGTAGACGGGTTATATAAAAGAGATAATTTTGAATTTCGTAAACCGATTTTAATGTTTTTATTTTATTTGAAAGATAAGTTCAAAATATCAAAGCTAAAAAAATGCTAGCATTAACGGTTAAATTACTAAATTAGTTCAATGTTTTTTTTTTACAATAATTCAAAAGCTGTTCAACCCATCGAGTAAAAACAATAATGAAGAAAGTATTTATAAAGATTTACTTTCGAGATTTTTCCACTTGTTTAAACTTTTGGAGCGAAAATATAAAATAACATAATAAAAAATGCTCATTTGAATGCTAAACATGGCTAAACTATGAGGGTTCCTAGTTCACTACTGAACTCTAAAAAGACGGGTAACATATTTATTAATAACTGCAGCAGCTTCCTGACTACACACTGTATAACCACGTGTTACAGCTATGTATGTATGGGTGAAATGGAGCAAGTTGTTACAACATTGTGCTCATTCTCACCGATCCTGCCGACTGTCCAATGTGGCTGATGACAAAATGACTATAACTACGTATACATATAGAAAACAAAATATATATATATAGGTACGTTGCTTCTGCTGCGTGTAATACTTGTATGAATCACTACATAGTATAAAAAAGACGCTTTCTCTGTCACTATATCTTTATGTATGTATGCTTAAATGTTTAAAACTACGCAACGGATTTTGATGGGATTTTTTAATAGATAGAGTGATTAAAGAGGAAGGTTTATATGTATAAAACCGATTTTTTTATGTGTGTATACAATGTACTAAGCTTCAACACCGCAAGTACCATCATTAGGAAGAATATGCTTAACATTATTTTTATATTTTTTTATGTGATAGGACGGCAAACGTTCGGACGAATTACCTGATGGTAAGCAATCAGCGCCGCCCATAAACACCCGCAACAACAGGGGAGGAAGGGAAGGATTTCGCCAGTTTTCTGTGGGGCCGTGGTATGACTCCGGTAGAGCTATTACTGCCGAAGCTTTACTCTCCAACATATTTAGTTTAATTCAATTTGGTTATAAAAAAACAATACTCTGAATCCTCCTGAGTTTGAATTCTCTATGTTCAATACAATATTTACTACAGGGGAATCGAACCTGAGAGTCTCGAAATCGACTAGCCACTTAATTGTGATAGCTGATTGGGTTACTACTAGGAGTTCGAGTAGGTGAGTTATGTAACATGTGTGGCCGGCGGCCATAACTTGATAGCTGGAGTCCGCGGGCCGCGCCCTCTCGCGGAACTATGCGGGTCACATAGAACTAGTCCAGCTACTGCGGTGGGAACTAGGAAGTGTATCGCGTCTATGATGCTGGTAGACTAATATTCGTCATACTGCGCACTGAACTTTGCTACATACTGGGGTGGGTATATCACCAGGAGCGGTGCACAATAAGTTAAAATACGTATGTGTTAGGTTTAAGTTTACATTTTATACACGTTAAAACCATTTCTCTCTACGTATCCCTGAAAGGGTCTATTATACAGTACAACTTTAAGCATACTAAAAAGCTTTTATAGTAGGTACCTAGCAGGTCTCCGATTCTAGTATACCCAATAACCCGCCCTTATAACTACTAGTATGTTGTAGTTGCAACTTTGCCCAATCAACGCACGGCGACTGTTTCGCAAACTTCCGCGCGAGCGTCGCCGCGTCGCTAGCTACTTCCGGTTGCGACACGCCATCTACCGGTGAATATATGAATAATTAACTTGTTAACTTAACTACTGAGGGAAACACATAATTTGTTGGTTTGGTAATGTTGAATTAAGGACGTCGGGCCAGTGAGCACACGAGCACCGGAAGTGTCGCCCTATCCTTCTCACCTTTCTAGCTCGTACAGCCTGCATTGTATGTGTGTGTGTGTGTGAGTGTGTCATACTGAATACTTAGCTCTTACATAATTACTGCGTTACGATTACGACATGTCCCTAGATCTGGGGCGTTGAAGTTGTTATAGAGTTATATTAAAATAGGTAAATGGTTTCGAGGAAATGTACTACATACCTACACTCACTTGATATTTTTCCGCCGGCGCACTGTACCGTTCTAGACCCTTTTCTTCCTTGTGTACAGGTCACTATTTTATTGAAAAAGATTTTAAAACGTTATAAAGCTAATTTGATTCAGTCAGAATTTATTTATAGATCAATCGTTATAGTGAAACCCAAAAATCACACCAGAAACATTTATTCATAAAAGATAATTTTGTGTCAATTCAACCTCCGGACAGACTTAGTAATTTGGCACTACAGGTACATTCACAGAGACTTATGTTAGCGCTAGGGCTCAATGCCATCCGTGGCCGAGCCCGAGCAGCGGCGCCCCGTAGTGGCCGCCCAGCAGCGGGGCAGAGTACCCATGTGACACGACGGGCGCGGACGCGATCACGCCGTGGCCCAGCCCCAGTCCGTAGCCGTGGCCCAGTCCGCCGTATCCTCCGTAGCCGCCAAACCCGTACCCGTGGCTGATGAGGGGCGCGCTGTGGCTAACGATGGGCGCGCTGTGCGAGTACAGGCCGAGCCCGTGGCCGTAGTATCCGTGGCCGAAGCCGCCGCCCAGCCCGTACCCGAGGCCTAGCAAGCCTCGCTTCTCGTTCTTCTTCTCCTCAGCAGCCGACGCGACGGCCGCCACCAGCAGGACGACGCACAACTGCAACAACACACATCTTGCATAGAAGCTACATCACACATATAATTACAAGTAATAGGATTGATTGTACAGATTAGATGCATCGGGTAATGAAATAAAAGACAATGCTGTGCTTGAGATTGTAATAGGGTACTCTATACTATACATACATATAATCGTTAGTAGTAGGTATACGAAGCTTAATCTGTCTTCTATCTATGTAGGTATATCACATTGTAATGTTTGTTATAATTTGACTATGAGAGTTCCTTTAAAAAAATTTGCAAAATACACCGGTAAACTGAGAAAACTTTTTGACTGTGTCGAGAAATCCAGTTTGAAACAAAACAAGTAATATATATATGAAGTTCAAGTCAAATCTTATCCAATGGCATTGGTATCGTTAACACAACAACACAAGGACAAACAAATGAAAAATTGGGAATTAATACTCGCACGGAGCAGGGGCAAGCCGCTAGTGCATTATAATCAGCAGTATCAGATGAATTATAGCTGATATTTCCAAGTGTGGCAAGCGTGTGAATGTTAGTGGTTGCGGGCGGTGTTGCCTGCTCGAGTTCCCATCACGCTGACATTAGCATAGGGTCGTGCAGCAGCGAGCCGGCTGCTCCGTGAGCTAAATGTCGAGGCGTGTCTACTGCGGCACGGTGCTTTGTCAATCCCAACAATTATTATTTGATTTTGATGTAATTCGATTCTTTCTTCAGTCACTTATTCTTATTTATTTTTGTAGGATAGGTCGATAATAATCGAGGAGACGGATCTCCCGATGTTAAGAAATGGGCGCCGCCCATGGACATTCATATCACTTTAGGAGTTACAAGTGCGTTGCCGGACATTTTGTAGGTTGTTCACGCCGGTATTCCGTGAGGCAGTGGTATCACTGCGCTCGAGCCAGCCCATTCATACCGAAGTTAAAACAGTTTAAGTGTGTGAGGACTTGTTAAAGTATATTATTGAATAGCTAAGGTTACATTGAAAAATGTTTGACTTAAGTGCCCAGCTTCAGTATTATGGGAAGTGGTGCCCAAACGCAGAGCTTGTAATGATTTTGATGTTAGCTGGCTGAATAACCTAGTCTAAGGTTCGAAATTCTAAACGGTCATTAGATTTTAAATAATTATAGTATGCGAAAAAAATATTAAAATTTTATATAAAAAATTAAACTGCGAATTTAATCTAAAATCTTGCGGTTTTATTATTACTTTATGAATTAATTTATTAATAAAGTATTATCGTAAATTAGTTACTTATTTAATAAAAAATGTGCAACTCACAGAAGCCTTCATGTTATCAATGTGTTGGTTGGACAAGCACTAGTCCTGCAGCGGCGCCTGCGCACCTTTTAATGTCCTACCAGGCCCCGTACCACGGCACTGTTGCACTTTCCGAAACCCCTTGCGAGCCCCCTACCACGACACACCACTCTGTATACCTTACAGCGACGTACCTCTATGCAACGAGTTTGTACTAACTCGTGTGAAAATATAATATGTGCAATATTATCCAGCTTGAGTCCTTCTCATATGTATGATATGAGAGTTTATTTCTAGAAGACTCTTGTTCCATTTGGCAAAGTTTCATCATATTGTTAGTAAGTTAATAAGTCCTTGTTCGTCAGCCCTTTGGGGTTGATTTGTCCTTCGGACAGCGGCAAAGCATTCCCATGCGACGTGGCACTGCTGCCAGCCTTCTGGCACTTTCCCTATTGACATAAATTTTCCATGCAATTTAGATAGTTGTTTATAGTTTATTTTACATCGAGGTACTTTTAGACTATCCGCGCCCGCAGACTCTGTTCGTTGTTAGAAATGTTTATGTGCCGGACCGTTTGTTTTGCTTAATAATTAAGGCTTAAAGTAAAGGATAAATAAAAATTTTTTTTGGTATTTTAAGCCAATTATGTGATACCTATGTTCATCATCGTTCATTTCAACGAGCAAATATAGGCAAGCTAAAGATAAGAAACGGTGATTTCTCCCTTGAGCAGTCGGGATGATGGTAGCCCGTTGGATCGCTTATTCCCGTCACGTCACCTCAAACAGCCTGCGGTAAGATGGTAGTGATTTATATTGATACTTTGTTTTTTGCAATAGACACATTTTTATTTTGTTAATATCTTTGAAGATCCACAGATGAAGTCCAAAACCCGATGTTCAGCCGGGGTTGCGGGTGAAGCGTAATAAAGTATCACGGCCTACGTACTCGGCCTGGAGCAGAAGGAACGAGGGGTTTATAATCAGTAAGAGTCTGACACTCCTTCTTACCCGGGGCAAGAGACGAACCAATTTTGAATTTTTTTGAGAAAAATTTTAGAGAGAATTTTTTTATCCCTGACATCGAACTCGCAACTCTATAGGTTCTTCAAAAGTTCCCTCTAAACATTAGCATGCATTCAAATTCAAATAAATAAATTATTTTCTCATAGTAAAAAAGTCATTGATTCCTTACAATAATTGAATAACTAGACTGGTTAGGTTTTGTACTCTTTGATTGCGAATGTCAGTTACACATACATACAAGGATTTGAATTAACATCACAAGGAGGACACAGCTACATCGAAGCTCGATAGCAGTGTATTACGAGCGTGGCTCATCGAAATCGTGCAATACGTGGTAATGTAATTAGTAACTGCAAGAAATCCATAGAATGAGCCGATTCTTCATTAGAGTGACTGCGCCAATGCATTATATCTACAAGAATCGTTACAATTATTGCGGTTGCATAACCAGACCTATTTCAGTTATACATTATCAACATCAGGTCAGCTAGAAGAGATCCGCGTCTAAACACGGTCATATCTGTCTAGATCAGCCGGCTTGTAGCATCAAGCCGTTTTTTGAGTGCGGAAAGTCATTAAAAGTGCTTGTAACTTAGATGGGGTGAGAGGAAGTGTCAGACGGTCCAGGATCATGAACAGCCTTGGTACGAAGGCAGGAGACGGAGCTGGATGGGTTTTAGTAAGTAATAGTCTGACATTCCCTCTTGTGTGTGTTTCCCCGAGGGCGAGTGAACTCATTGCTCAGTCAACGTCCTAAGACTTATAAGTCTAGTAAGTTTGTTAAATTAAATCCAACAATTTCCTTACACTTTAGGCGTGTTTTTTACCAAGTTGTAGTATTACCATTAATGCCCGAGTAACCGTTTAATCTGCATAAAGTTTACACACACATTGGTAGAATGTAGTTACCAATATATATACGTTTCCGTTGGAACACTGAGATTGTGCAAGTTGTAGTGTTGTTGTATAACATTGTAACATTCGTCTATTTACCTAGAAATAATTAAATTAACATTAAGTCAATTTTTATTGCCACAAGCCTACACACATACGTATCTACAGATATGTATGTAGTGTACCTATAGCGTGATATGTATAATAGCAACAAGATTACTGGAAGGTACTACTGCCAATCGCCGCAACCTTTATAAATATTAGGTGGAAAATTTTTGAAAAGAGAATATTTATTAGTAACGTTTCTGAAGGACATTAAATATCTATACAAATACTGCTCGAATCGGGAGTGGAAACCACAAGTAAGTTACCTGACAAAAACAACTAAGTACTTGTCATCATTATTAGTTAAAAATTTCAGAACGATAGTCTCTCACTCACTCTCTCACACACGAAGCTTCAATGACACCAAGAGATCTTCCAAAAAATGTGTATCGCTTGTTCCCAATTGAACAACGAGAAAAGACAAATAACAATCGATAATTAGTAGTACTTGTAATAAAGTATAACCCCTAGCATAACGAGCACTAGGCATAGGTCTGGCAGGTCCCACCGCCGAGCACAATGCGTTCGTGAGAGCGGTCCATTGTTCGGCGATCGATTGGCCAACCTTACTGTTCATTCACGAATACTCCAGTACTGTATACCATTGTAAGATAACTCTACGTAACTTAGTTTCTTGCTGCACTCCATTGACAATGGAACTACTATTCTGCCCGTTTTTACATATCTACATGTACTACGTAGGTAATATAATTAATGATAATAATACGATAAGGATATTAGGGACTCTGTTTACAACCTAAAGCCTAACTACTTGTCAAAAAAAAGTCAAATATCATTTATTCCAATTAGACCCTTACAGGCACTTTTGAACGACAAACATAATTTTGAAGATATCGTGTCAGTCTGTCGGTCAGTCCTCTTAGTGAAGCTATTTGCTCTTTCCAAAGTGTAGATTCCGATGGAGAAGAACGAGCTAAAAACTTTATGGTTACTCTTTTTAAATCAGTTTCACATACAGATCCCTTATACACACTGACCTGACCTTTTGACTGCATGGTTGGTGCGGTGGCTGGGCAACTGGCTGCCGTGCAATGTGACGCGGGTTCGATTCCCGCGACAAATTGTTGTTCCGTGTCTGGGTGTCTTGTGTATGTGAAAATGTATGTTTGTAACAGCACCCACGACACAGGAGAAAATACCAATGTGGGGCAACATATTAAAAAAAAAAAATGAAAAGAAAACACGCAGTTTGTTCAATTATGTGAGAATAGTGACTGTGAGTTACTTGAAGACAAAAGGGAATTGAACATGCATTGGTTTGGTGGCCGCAAGCACGACAGCCTGACAAAGGGTTCGATACCACAGAACAGAATATTTTCTATTCCGTGTTCGATACCGAGTCGTTAAAATATTATTTGGGTATATTTCGTTTTTTCGAAGATTTCTCAGAAGTAGCACTGAGTCTGTGTTAATTGCGGTTGGTGTAGGGAAGTAGGCCCATCCACTTTTTCAAAGGACGCAGAACTTGCTGGATTATAGTATACATATGTGGCATTATGAGCACTTCTGTCTACACCACATTTGGGGACGATAGCTTTTATATTAGTATACGTAGAGTCCCGTGGCAGCTTTATGTCAAGGAATATCATTAGATACTCGTATAACGCCATCTGTATATCAGTCACGAAACGTCCACTGCTGAACGTAGGTAAGTACCCTATTAAAACTTTTAGTTGGAGGTGGCTTCTTACGATCAGGTCGTCCGTCCACCATTACTCGTATAGTTTAGACTCACGAGAGTAAGTCGTATATTGAATATTATAAAGCTGAAGAGTTTGTTTGTTTGAACGCGCTAATCTCCTGAACTAATGTTTGAAATTGAAAATATCCTTTTTTGTTACTCCATTTATCGAGGAAGGTCATGAGCTATAAAACATCACGATACCATGCTTAGTGTCAGTCTGACGGTCAGTCCTTTTAGTGAAGCTATTTGCTCGTTCCAAAGTGTGGATTCCAATGGAGATGAACGATCAAGAAACTCCATGGTTACTCGTATAGATTAGATCTAGATAGATTTGACTATTCATGTACCTACTACGAAATATCTTACAGTTGTACTACCTACGCATATTACGAGAATGCATGTCCCATATGTGTGCGATATCTATTTACCTGTTTATGATTAAATGTAACATGGTCTTGTACGTATTAGTCAACAACCGAGTGAAGAATGTTTGCTTGTAAACAGTCGTATATGGCGGGTTAGCGATACGGTTGCCACATCCCTCGCACATGTCCGCACTATTGCACTACTTACTGTTGAGCGCTGCATGCGACAGCTGGTGCAACCCTCGTGGCTCGGTAAGTTAGGAACTAGGACTAAATATGCAAAATCCTACCATGGTTCATAGACTATAAAGTATGTAGAAATATCATAGTTATAGCTAATAGATTACGTGTAGGACACTTTCCTTGTGATAAAATTATTTTTCTAATGACAAAAAATGTATTTCCAGATTGTGAAATATGTTGTGTCCTTGACGATGTTCAACATTTGTTAGTTGATTGTAAACTATGCGAGAGACAGGGAGATGTTAGATGTGGGTAGTTTTACAACTGATCTCTCAAATCAATCAATCAACTAGATACTTATGCAGCTATTGCCTTGTTTAAGATATTCATGCACCAGTGAGACTTCGAGTCTTTAATATGGTAGATGTAAATAAAAATGTCCTAACGGGGTTGACATGTGTTGACGGTTGTCAAAAGCCACTAAAACTATTGATAAAAAATGCAATAACCTGCCTTTAACGTCCATGTAAAAGGATAAAATAATATAGTCAACATTTGCCTAAATGAAATAATATTCTAGTTTGAGTACTTAGGTAATGCGCGAACGCTTAATTACGGGGTTGCAGCCTTGTGTTAAGTAACTCACGGTTGATATCTCAGGTTGTGCCATTCCTTTCTAATGTGTGACTTGTCAGGATATGTGTACAGACAGACATGCGTACTGCGTCACTGTGCCCCGAGCGCAGTAACCCTATACTGGCCATACTTCAGTATCGGCCGTGTTAATGCTATACTCACGACTTCAATCTTGATACCGAGAATACGCCTTGCACTAACCAGTGCTACTTAACTTGTGTCCGCTGTTCAGTATTTACTTATGTCTATAAGTGGATTTAATGCATCTGTGCTAGAGCCATGCTTCTCCGGAGTGAGACCACGGCCTCATCGTGTGAGTGAGGTTATCAGAGGCCCAATCCTCAATACCCAAATGTCCTATCTTTAAATCGCTAATAAGCCCCAAATGGCCGGAACCGCACTTGTATTAATTTCTTTGGTGATTGGGTTTGCTTACCATCAGATAATCTGACTGCTCGTTTGCCGACATTTGCCAAAAAATGTGCCTTAGTTAACGTTACTCGTACTTTTAACTGCTAAGCAAATTTTTTATGAAAATAGTAACATGTTTCAAGTTTTCAACCCATAGAAATGTCCAATTTATTGTACCTTTATGTAATGTGAGGTAACACGTACTGAGTTGTTTATTCACGTGTAGGTATGATGGTGTATTCTTTTTACACAGGGAAAGTAAGGAAATTATTATTATTATTAACTAAACATCGTTATCTTATGTAAGGACTCCACATTGAATAATAGAACAGACACTATGTGGATGGATGCACTCATACCCTATAGCTAGTCAATAGTCGAAAAGCTACTGCATAGCGCGTGGGATGGGCTGGCCTCAACAAACATTAGAATGCAACAGTAGATTGTTGCCACTTTATATTATAATCTGTCCAAATATAATTATGCAGCTGTGGCAGCCACCTGCATAAGTACATAATATAGGTTCATGTGGGGCGGGCTAGCACGTGCGAATGCCCCTATGTGCTCTAAGCCCGCGTGCAAACCTTCGATTACTCATTTTTTCAAGTCACAAGTCACTGAGATTTTGCCAAATAAACTGGGTCTTTCGTTGTTAAGTATATTGAGTGCCACAAGGGGCGTGTTGCACTATATTCGTTACAGTCCTTTCTAGGGCATTGTACAACTAATGAGCTAATACTGTATATGTAGCGGAATATACGCATTAGAATGTATACAGTGCCTCTATATTTTGGTTCCCTTTCATTACTTGATATGAAAATTCTATAGTGTTTTGTAGTGGTCCACACGTGGGAGAGCAATCAATCACTAAAATACCGGGAAATGACACCTCTTTTGTGTTTGCTCGTAATAGTAAGGTTACCACAGGCATAATCTCGGTGGTACCACGTTTGTGACCGCTCTGCGCTCTTGTGTAAATGGTGTCCATAGGTAGCGTCGATCGCTTACCCCAAAATGATCAGTCTAGTCGTTGGTCACCCTAACGGGTGATATGCAATGTAAACAACAAAAACAAGAAAAAACATTTTATTTTGTAAAAAATAAATAAACTCTCTTACGTCTATGTTAATAACTTAAACCGTCTAATGTTATTAGGCAATACATGAACATATAAACTACACACTATGTACACAGTAGACGCGCCGGTGTGAGCGCCGCCACGCGACCGCAGCTACTGACTCCTTACTCGTGCGTCGTTGTCTACAACTCGTCATATTGTAACGTCTTCACTGTCTATTATACATTACTCAGCAGGAAACATAGTTAGGTAGACGAATTAATTGGGTTCGAGTCGTGGTAAACGATTTGTTGTCGTTGTAAAGCAGGGCAAGCAGAGTCAGCAGAGCACACCAGCCGTCACTTGTCGAGGTAATAAGTAGTAAATGCTGAGGTGGAGCAGACACCGCGCGCCACTTTATCGGAAGTGTTCGAGCGGCCGGTCGAGTGGCGGCTGCAGCATCAGCGGGATGTGGTTGTGGTACTGCGGCTCCTCCTCGCCCTCCCCGCTGCTGCGGCCCTCCGCTCCCTGCGGCACCCCATACTCCGACGCCGGCTGCTGTTGGTTATAGTCCTGACCAAAGTTTTGGCCTTGTTGGCTAAAATCCTGACCGAAATTCTGCCCTTGTTGACTGTAGTCATGCCCTTGCTGTGCGTAGTTCTGTTCGTGCTGGCTGTAATCTGGTTGCCCAAACTGTTGGCCTTGCTGTCCACTTTGAGCAAAGCTGTCCTGTCCAAATTGTGGAGCTCCGTACTCCTGGGCAGGTTGATGATGTTGGTCGTACTGCGCCTGCTCGAGCTGTTGCTGGATGTGGTGCTGCAGTTGGTTTTGGTAGTCGTGGTATTGCTGGTCCCCAGTGTGCTGCTCGTATACTTGCGTTCCTGGCTCTTGAGAGAACTGGTGGTGACCGTCTTGTCCAAACTGACCCTCTTGACCAAAGTGGGCACCTTGACCAAATTGGCCATCATGCCCAAAATGGCCTCCCGGGGCGAACTGACCGTCTTGGTTGAATTGACCGTCTTGACCAAACTGAACTCCCTGCTGACCTGAATTGATGTCATGAGGTTGAGTTTGCACAGGATGCCAACCATCTTGATCAAGCGTAGGATGAGTAGGCTGGAGGTTCAGAGTTGGGTGAGTGGGCAGCACACCTGGTTGCAAATGCACTTCTGGCTGACCTTGGTGTAGATGAAATTCTGGCTGACCTTGGTGCAGGTGAACTTCTGGCTGACCTTGGTGCAGGTGAACATCTGGTTGACCTTGATGTAGGTGAACTTCTGGTTGACCTTGATGTAGGTGGACTTCTGGTTGACCTTGATGAAGGTGAACGTCGGGTTGAGCTTGGTGCAGGTGAACTTCTGGCTGGCCAGGTTGCAGGTGGAATGTCGGTTGACCTGGTGCCAAATGAAGTTCAGGTTGACCTTGATGTAAGTGAACGTCTTGCTGTCCTGGGTGTACATGCACCTCAGGTGTCAGGTGTACGCCTGGTTGAGCTGGCTGCAAATGCAAAGTTGGAGTAGCAGGTTGCAGGTGTACAGGGTGTTGTGGAATTCCTCCGTGAGCTTGTAAGAATGTCGGTTGTACGTGAGCGCCGGGCTGCTCGAATACTACGCCCTCTTGACTTCCTTGTGGAGTTACATGGAAGTGAGGCACTTGAGGACGCTCATACAATACCTGGTTGACAGCCGGGCCAGGGAACACAGGAGCTTGATAGTTAAGTAATGGAAATCTTGGATATGTTGCAAAGAAAGAAGTCTGGACTGCATTACCAGGGCGTAAGACGTATGGGAATTGACTGGCGTATGGTAAAAGTGGTGCGTAAGGAGAGTGAGCAGGAAGAGGTGTGGCTGGCACCACTGGTCTGAGATGTTGCTGCGGAAATAGATGGGTGTGTGCTAGGGCCGCAGCTGGGAAGACAGGAGCTGGAGCGGGCAAAGGTGCTGGTGGTGGGAGTGGAGCTTGATGTAGTAGCACTGGAGGGGAAGGTGCTGGTTCAGGACGGACCACTGTAGCTGTAGGTTCGCCTATTGGTATCACAGGGGTAGCAGGTACAGGAGCCGGCACCACTGGTACTACTGGCACCACTGGTTTGGGAGCAACGTGGTGATGATGGTGATGGAAATGATGATCAGGCTTTGGCAATAACACAGTTTTGGTTTGGTGAGGAAATTTAAGACCGTAGTGTGAATGAGGTACAGGCACTTTATGTCCAACTGGTACAGGGTACCGGCTGGACAGTGGATGAGCGAGAGGGACCTTTACAGCGGCAACAGTAGCTGCGGGAGGGTAGGAGACTACGACCGGCTTGACAACAGAGTGTGTTACTACGGGAATGTCGTAGCCTAACTTATAAGGTGGCACAGCTGTCAGAACTCCTCGTTTGTGGTGTTTGGCCTTCGCAAGCCGTCCTAGTAACTTCGCCTTGGCAGCCTTCAGATGCACAACATCTGCCGCGGACAGGCACACGCACGCGCACACCACCAACGCGATCTGAAATACACCACGCACCATGTTAATTATCATCCGCACTGGTCACGATCACTGTCACTATCACAATACTGCACTTCGTTCCGGAGCTGGCCGCTCTCACACTGCTATACTTACGATTGTAAGTCTCATGGTGACACAGTCGCCCGTCCGGCGCGACAAACACTCACAAACCGATTGTCACCGGACTCTTCCACCCATACTTATAACTTAAAACTTATCAAATTAGTATGTAGCTAGCGTGCAAGTTTCACTAACCAGCCGGACGTGCCTGTTGCAAACTTCGTCCTTACGCGATTATGCTTTCGATCGTTCCTAAACAAATGCAACTAACTTCTTCTTCCGATTTACAGTCACATGATATTGGGTTCTATGACTTGCACATATGGTTGAATTTAGCAAATGATAGCTACAATTTAGGTAGCACGTAGGTGGCTGCCGTCATTCCTGTGTAACAAGTGTGCGTACGCGCATTTCAATTGATCAAAAACGTAATCGAGAGAAAATTGTACCATAGAGCACAGGGACGGACTGGTTCTGTCAAAACATTAATATGATTCAGTAATTGTTCATAATTGTTCTTAATGGAAGCCGCCCTGTGTCTGATCTTCTACTAATTGTTTATTTGAAGTAAGATTATATTAATGAACTTTTGAGTTATATACCACCTATCAATTGTTGTTCTTAAAATCCACAGAAAGGTGGATTTAAATTTAAAACACGGAGTTTGGAAAAAAGTCTTTGTAAATAAATAATAATATTATAAGTAAGTATAAAAGCCAAAATTTACTTTATAAGTTTAATAAACTTAATTTAAGTTTCCTACAGATACCCGAGTAGTATATTTAGTAAAAATATATTATTTTCAGCCTACACAATACCGTATTACATCCCTGTGTGGTAGGACATCGATATGCGGGCACACGCCCAGCGGTTACCAAATGTACTGCGATCACTTTCCTTGGCTCTCACCGTCGCACGCGCAGATCACTCGGCGTAGCCGCCGCCGCCACATAGCGACGAATACGTGATTGCGTAACTTTATTCTGTGCCACGATATCAATGGATACAGAAGACAAATAAGGCAGCGAGTCTTTGATAAAATTTTGTAGTTAGCGAACAAAAAGCCATTTTTGTATGTAATAGGTCGGCAAACGAGCATATGGATTACCTGATGGTAAGCAATCAGTGCCGCCCATGGACACCCGCAACGGAGGAGTTACGAGTGCGTTGTCGACCTTTTAGGGATTAGGGTTTTGGAGATTTAGGGATTCGGAGTGAACGGGGGAGGAGAACGGTTGGGCCTCCGGTAACCTCACTCACACGGCGAAACACAACGCTGTGGTTGTTTCACGCCGGTTTTCTTTGAGGCCGTGGTATTACTCCGGTCGAGCCGACCCATTCGTGCCGAAGCATGGCTCTCCCATAATTAACAACATAATTTTCAGGGAAAAATAATAGAACTTTTAATATACACCAGCAGTATCTAATGCACGCTTTGGTAGAATTTCAGTATTTAATAGAAGTAGTTCGTAATGTACGAACTACTTATATTATTTATTGAGCATGTCTGAATACAAAATTAATGGTACTATGAACGACTGGTCCAATTGAAATCAGGGCCTCTTGATTCAAACTTCTAATTACATTAGTCTGTAAACGAGGTCATCAATCGCCTAGAGTTTTGTCATTTTGTCGGTCCCTGTTGACTATATTAATTATCTAAACCTTCTGACTTGTTTTATTCACGATGTGATTATTCGATGCCAACACAACTTGATTTTAACTTCTTCCCAATATTTAGAAATGTCAATCACGTATCCGAACAGTTTTACCTACATGATAAGAATAAAGTTCTTGTGTTTATGGAATTTTAAGTCAAAGTTAGCTAACATCTGTCTGCTTTTCAATTCTTGACCTACCTATGTCATTTATATTAGGTTTTCTATTTTAGAGCTAAGTTCGACACTACGACAACGCAACCGTTAGCCCTCTCTCTTAGCTAAACGTGCAGCTTTTAAGTACGTGATATCAAATGTACCTAGCCAGGGTAAAAAATATTTATTCATTTATTTTAAAAATAAACTTATAATTTAATAATATAATACTAAAATTTGAATTCACTAGCAACAAAAGCACGATGTTTTATTATTTCTTCATTTCTGGACAAAGTAATTCCGTTTGTTTTCTGGTTTAAATATAGGTTTTCTGAACGAAAAACAAACAGCTGATGCGCCCGAAAGCATCACGATCGTAACGTAAACAAAGATCACTGTAGGTAAAGTCCAACCCGAAATCTTATTTAATATCCACCTGATTGCAATAGGTAGATCTGTTTTAAGCGTGTATTTTGTTGATAACTGTATCATAATGGATAAGTTTAGCGATGAAACTTTGTGTAGAATTTGTTTCCAAAAACAAGATACAGTGTACTCTCTGTTTCGCAAACGCAAAGGTATTTCACCGAGTGAGAAACTAAATAAAATAGGTGTTAAAGCTGATCTTCACGATACAGGGCCGTCTTGTATCTGTTGTGACTGCCTGGCAGAGTTGGAGACAACGGTCAATTTCTTAGAGAAATGTGAGAAATCAAACCGGGTACTGGCAGATTACTTAGCGGATAGTTTGAAAGATAACAATGCAGTCCACTGCGATAGTAGGGTAGTAGAGTTTAATCAGGAGGAGTGTGAATCTATAGTTGGCAAACAAGAAGTGGGTAATGACGAAGAGTTGTTGTTGGAAGACCCTCGATGCGAGGAGTGCGGATCCCGGCGACGCTGCCAGCACTGGAGTCCGCCCACCACGCACACATGCCCAAAGTGTCAGAAAGTGTTCAACAGGAAGTTTAATTTTAAGTTGCATTTGTAAGTATTGCCTAGGGCTGTCTCAAATGTAATCTTTACCTGGAAGATTTATAGTAGTAGACTAGCTGACCCGCACCCACTTCGTTGGGTGGTAATTCCAAAATAAAATGTTGCCTATGTTACTCGTGGATAATGTAGCTTTCGAACGGTGAAAGAATTTTTAAAAGCGGTCCAGTAGTTTTTGAGCCTATTCATTACAACCAAACAAACAAATTTTTCCTCTTTATAATATTAGTGTAGACTAACATATGCAGATGCACTCAATGCTCAGTACTCAATTTAAAAAACTCAATCTTTTATGGCATTCAATCTGTATTACAAAGGTAGTTACAGATCAATATGTATGTAGGCACCACTATTGCTTACTAAAGTTTTTCAGGATACTTTTGATGTATTTTTGTGTAAGTTGAGCTTAGCTTGTGTACCCAGTTAGCATTCATATCTTGTCTTTGTGTACCTGCATATAAATAAAACTATATGTTATAGATACCTATGGATTACATTAATGAAATATAAATGCTTATAATTCTAGGCAGGTTGTAGAAATGTGGCACTCATATAGAATTATTTAATAACTGACCGAGCTTGACATTGTACCCGTCAATACACTGTCTCACAAACTTCACTGCCAAGGACAATGTGTTATTGTTACATAATTTTATCATCACTACTATAAACTTTACTGTAATGGTAAAATATCGATATTTTTCTTATTATTTGTTTATGTGCGTACATTATAGTTTAGTAACATATCGGTGAACCATAACCAAGTGATGTTACTAGCAGTATTAAATCTTTCCTTTTTCTACTATAGTATAATTAGTATGCATGGAGCAGAGTGGTGTGTTTATGGTGGTAACCCATTAATGTTACACAAATATGATAAGTTTGTCAACAATGCATGCTTTACTAAGGAATGTATGATTCAACAGCTTATGTGAAAGTGTCATTAAATGTCAGTATGTTTGCCATGATGCTTGTTTAGGTCTAGGTATGTATGTGTGTGTGTTGCCTTATGTATGGGGATAGATATTTGTCTTCTTCAACTCTTTGTAGGCACCACCTAACTAGAGTGAATATAATATGTATAAGTAACTACATATGGCAAAATATTTTTTTTAAGTTTTGTGAATGCAAACAACATTTACAGTTTATATCAGTACTCTTTATTTTAAAATTTTTGTTGAGGGAAAATCATCTGGGGACTTCTTTCGACCAGGGTAAGAAGAAAGAGAGTACCAGCCGCATACTGATTTAAAATCTCCCCATTCCTTCTCCTGCTCCAGACTGGGCTGCGGTACCTAATTGCCCCGAGACTGGAAAAACGTTTTTCTAACTTGTTGCAATATATTGGCACTACAAGTACTGGCTGGAAAGATTGTCATATTATAATGATGTCTTGTTATAATCTGTGTCGTAATGTACAGTATTGTCCCAGGAAGCGACACAGTGAGACCCGCGAGTGGTGGTGCGCGCAGTGTGGGGCCGGCGTGGTGTCTCGCTGGCTGGCCGCGACGCACTGCGCCCCCCGCGCCCCGCGCCCCTGTCCTGTTCCAGGTTGTCAGCGCGCCTATACCTCTACCACCAACCTGAGGGTACATCTCCGTGCACACACCGGTAAGATATCGGCAACACATCTTCATTCATATTCACTGTTGGACTATGGACCTTATACACAGAACACATTTTTATGGGGTAAGTCGGCAAACGAGCATCCGGATTACCTGATGTTAAGCAATTAGCGCCGCCCATGGATACCCGCAACACCAAAGGAGTTACGAGAGCGTTGCCGGCCCTTTGGCGATAACGGTTACGGATATTTAAGGATCGGGAAAGGGAGGGTTTGAACCACCAGTAACCTCTGTCATACGGCGAAACACACCGCTGTGGTTGTTTCACGCCGGTTTTCTGAGAGGCTGTGGCATCACTTCGGTCGAGCCGACCCATTCGTGCCGAAGCTTGGCTCTCACACACTTCATAACGTTCTTTCCCTAACTACATTACTCTTACATTCTAGGTGAGAGACCATTCGAGTGCAACGACTGTGGCAAGAAGTTCTCCAGCAAAAATACTCTACAAAACCATATAAGGATTCACACAGGTTTGTTTATTTATTTTCAATAATAGTAATTATAGAAGCGAGGGGCTAATCGCGTCGTGTGCCAAGTGTGTGTGGTTGGGATATCCACCATGAAGCCACACGATTGCAATACTTAAAACAATACTTACCTGCCTATTTTTCATAAATAATAAAAGGTGGCACATACGGTTTCCCAGCCAACGTCACGACAGATGGCGTTAAGTTCAACATTTTATGCTGGTCATTTCTTGTGAAATTGCGAAATTATAAGTGGTAGAAATAGCTAACGCTGGCTTTATCGTACTGGGATATCTTACCCTACCTAATGCGATACAGGAACGGCTTATTAACTTCTGGTGAGTTCTGCCGTTTAGCATAGTCCGTTTTTAAATAGACGCGGGTTTGTGCATTATTCCTACATTTACCAGATGGCTAGTAGATGGCGCGAATGATATATTTTTTTTTTTTTGGAAACATGATAAAATGAATTCGGAACGCGATTTATTTTAAGGTAGTAACCAAGAAAGTAAAAAAATATATCGCGATAAAATTGTAAAATAATTTTATTTTGAAAACAAGGATGTATAGATTAGTTTTTGAATTGAGTAGCTTACCTAATAAAAAACATTAATGTATTGTAGTTTTATGTTATTGATCACTTTTTGATTGTTACTGGTTGGAACAGAAATTACTACATTACTAGACTTTAAAAATATCAATTTATGAGAATCATTAGATCATTTCCACGCCATCTAGTGAATTTAGGTGGTAAACGTCAAGTCACTCACACTGCGTATAGAAGGATAAACTATTTTTCGAAATTTCACTATTCGTATATATTCATAGCTTCAGACAGCAGGTTATGTCGGACTCTTACCGACTAAAACCACACAATCAATCCCAGAAAACAATGAGAGGGTCACTTGGTACTCGAATGAACGAACTCACTTGCGACCCTCAAATGATGTTACTACCTCCTATCTTTTCGGAGCTAAATTTTACGGAAATTCCTACGACGCCGTGACTACGGCCTGCCAAGCTGTTAGATCTGCTAACATAGCTGAGATAGGAGTGACGAGCGGTTTGCCGGCCCTTTTTGAATTAATGTAAATTTTTATAATAGCATTTGTTAATGTGATATAATAAATAAATATTAGAAATAAATATTCTCTGTTTATAACGTAGGTAAAGTTATATCCAACAATGTATTGAGTAGGTACTTAAGTTTTTGTCGGATAATTCAACAAAGTGAATAATACCTTAACAATGTTCTCGTTGCATTGCCAGCTTTAGTATCTATCAAAAATCCCCAAATGCTAGCATTGCACTTCGTCTCTAGTGTTGGTGGTGTGCATGAGCGGCGTTGATATCTTACTTAGAAAACCGCATAATGCGTTGCATAGTTTTAAAGTTTTAAGCATATATAGGAACATAGGTACTGACTGTGTTTTATATTACGTAGTATAATTCAGTAACATTGTGTCTGTGCTAGGTGCTTTGCCGTATATCTGTCCGATTTGCGGCAAGCAGTTCCGAACGAACAAGCTGGCGGCGCATATAGCGCGGCACTCGGGGGCGCAGGCGGGGGCGCGCGCTCTGTGTCCGCGGGCCGGCTGCGGGCGCCGCTTCCCCTCGGCGGGGGCGCTGCAGCGACACGCGCGCGCCCACCGCGCCCCCAGCGCCGCGCCCGCGCACGCCTGTACGCTGTGCCCGGCGCGGTACCACCACAAGCAGTCCTTGAACAAACACATGAGGAAGCAACATACCCAGGTATACCTTTACCCTAACTGTAACTCATAAACTAACCACAAGCCACGCTCCCTATCTACTGCACCAGAAACTCTCGTTCTACAATCGTGATTGACATTAATATTTTATTTAGTTCATCCGGTTGTCTGATAGATGTCACTATGCAAACTTGAAAGATTTCAATAGTATATTGTGGCCGTCATTCTACCAGAGAAGAGTTCTTCGTTAAGATTTCACCTGTCCACATTTTGCGAACTTGTAGCACTCCTATGGTTGACCGTAGACACCTCGCCTATGCCTATGTAACCACATTGTGATTACAGAAGAGTCACTGGTTCAAGATCTGCGTTGTACATTGGCTGATCGTTTGATTTCGTATTCAACGATTTGTCATATTTAAGTAAGGTTTATACTTTGTAGTTACAAGCACTAGAGCTGTGACATGTCTCAGTCAGTCGTGTTTTTATTGCAGCATATGGTGCAGACACAGGAACCACTACCGCTCGAGCACACTACTGAACTATAGCGTGGCGCTGCCAAAAATATCTACACTGACTTCAAAGGCTAGCGACATAACTTAATTTATTATTGATACCAAAGATTTTTATGTACCTAAAAATTTAATTTGTACAAAATAAACATTAAGTATACAACTGCTTATTTATGTGTTTAGCGTACAGTTAGCTATAATTGTACAGAAGGTAAGAATCATGTGGTTTAGTGAAACCTGTGAAAAAAGTGGCGGTCAAGGCCGTGCCGGGCGCCGCGCCGCTTGCGTTGTACGTGATGATAAAACCGTCAGATTATTGTGCACGTTTTACTTTATTTGTTGGTTGTGGGAATGCTCATGAAACATTTATCAGTGGAATGTTTTCAATCTGTCATTAATAACGATTAGGTCAGTGTCTACAACAAGTTAAATGCCTTCACTTTACCAAACACCATTTCCCCGCCGCGTGTGGTCCGCCTCCCTAGCGGTGGCGCGCCGTGACGTAAGAGTTACGATGTCGACGGCTCGGAAGCTGGCGGCGGCGGGCGGCGCGCGGTGCAATGCTTGCAACTCTCCAACACTTGCAGCTTTGCGAAAATCAATTAGGTCATTGCACCTCGCTTGTAACGGCCTTTTCAACTTATTTTCTAGTCGGCGTCGCACCGGGACCTTCACCCACTTCGGACGGTCCCCGACCCGGCGATTTCACGCCCCAACAATGATTCGACTCGGTCTCTCAGTAATGAAATCGATTATTTAGAAACAGTTTATTTAGAAACTTATTACAATCAGCTATATCTAAGTATAAAAATAACAAGACTAACGATATGCAACATATAGGTACATTACAACTAGAACATCACAGGCAGGCGCTCCTCGGCGGTCGCCAGGAACCATCGTCTCGGACACACTCGACACACACCATATGCGATGCGCTCAGGTCGATTATGTCATGTCTAATGTAGGCAATAGTTACGAGTCCAATAAATAATAACTACAATTATGGCGTGTGTGAGGCGGGTCACGCCTGGCTGGTCGGCTTCTGTTTGCTGGAGACGACGGCGAAGGCGGGCCGCGGGTTGTCCACCTGCACGTTGGTGGCGCGCACGTAGTTGCTCTGGTAGCCAGTCTCGCGCACGCGCGCGTTGGGGCTCAGCTGGTCGGTGCGCTCGCGCTCGTCGGCGCGGTCCTCCTCGCCCGCCCGCTCCTTGTCCTCCACGGAGCGCTCCTTGTCCTCCGCACTTCGTTCCTCCTCGCCAGATCGCTCCCTATCGTCAGCTCGCTCTGACTCATTACTCCTGTCGTCGTCGCGGATCCTGTGGCTTGGGTCTTCTCGTATCCGTTCATGGTCTTCTAAAAAGTACCCGCTATCGACAGGTTTCTCGTGTCTCGCTACATCTGCGTCGAGGGTCGGCGGCGGTACTGTTAGTTCCATGTAAAACTTCTCTTCTTTCGAGACAGGTACCTTGTTACCGTAATAGTCGTAATCTCCAGCAGTGTAGTACTCGCTGGCAGCGCGCGTCTTGCGGCTCTTCTTGCGGCGTCGCTTGCGCTTGGCAGGACGCTCGGTTTGCGGCGCCAGGGAGCTGTCGTCCCCGTCGGTGTCCTGCTCGTACTCCTGCTGCTCCCTGCTGCTGAATTCCCTGGGTTGCTCGTACCTTGGTTGCTCGTACTCCTCCTCGTCCCTGTCTGGTTGCTCCGGTCGCTCGCGATGCAACTTCCTCGGTCGTTTCTCACGGTATATCGGTGGAACTCGAACCGTGACTGTATCGATTTGATTCGGGTTGTGCTCAGTCGGTGGCAAAACGCGCGGTTTCAGAGGTTTTTTGGGATCTTCTGTCGTAGTTGTGACCTCAGAGTCATCCTCCGCTTCCGGCAAGGGTAGTGGGATCCTGTTGGGACGAGGTCGCTCTCTCTGCAGTCTCTGATGAGACTCGTCATTGTCGCTTCGGCGGATCTGATCGGCTAAATCTCTATCACCGAAATGTACATTCTGATAATGATTAGCGGGAAGCCTCTGAGCCTTCTGCTGAGCTGGTTTCCTCTGCTGTTTTTTATTTTGCCAAAACTGGTCCACGGCGTTACCGAACTGGCGCACCGCTGCTTCGCGGTCGCGCGACTCCTGCACATCCTCGTAGTCGTCGTCGTCGTCCAGCTGTTGTCGAGCCGCGTCATCGTCGTACGCGAGGTAGTCTTCGTCAAAATTGTTAGCTCGCTGCGGATCGAACTGTTTCGCGTCGACTGTGTTAACTCGGCGTGCCACTCCGTTTCTAACAACGAACGCATCGACGTATACGCGAGGATTTTGCGGTTCCGTTTGTGGTAGTTTCGCTGCACGAGGTGCAATAGGTATTGGCACGAACTGCTCCTGACTGTCTACCTGCGCCTCCGCCTCATTTTGAACCGCCTCCGCAGCAGGTGCGGGAGCCTGTGTAGCTGGAGTGACGGGGCTTCTGTTAAAGTTGAAGTTCAATCTAAGATTCGAGGTAATCCTTTCGAGGTTATCGGCTTGTTTCGGTGGCGGCGGCGGAGGTGGAGGAGGAGCGCATGGCGCGGGTGTGGTCGGGTTAGCGCGCGGTTGAGCACACGGAGGTGGAGGCGGCGGTGGCGGTGGTGGAGTCGGCTTAGGTTTGGGTCGCGGCGCAGCTCGCGGTTTCGGGCACGGGGGCACTGCTTTTGGTCGGGGCGATGGAGGCGGTGGTGGGGGTGCCTTTACAGCTCTGCAAGGCGGCGGTGCAGCTGCGCGGGGCTGTCCACATGGGGGCGCTGCCGGGGCAGGCGCGGGTGCAGGGGCTGGTGCCGGCCCAGCTAGTGGAGCGTCGATCCCGGGAACTGGAGCTAGAGGAGGAGGGAATTCAGCTTGAGGGGGCTTCCTCTGCACACTGTAGCCCAGCACGTCAGCTAAGCCTCTGAACACTATATCGCCAAAAGTCCGTTTCTTTCGCACTACTTCTTCGGGTGCACCGTCTAGCTCGATCTCGGTGCCGTTGACATCGCGCAGCACCAGCGTACCGTTGTGATTGTCCACGACGATGGTATCGTTGCTGATGAGCGCGTCGATGGATTCATTGGCGACGACTTGCGGGGGCTCGCCGGCGGCGGCTGTCGCCAGCAGCAGCAGCAGCAGCAGCGGTGGCGCGCGGCGCATGGCGGGTGTGTGAGTGTCGCGCGGGAGGGCGCTGCGCGCGGTTTTGTCGCACCGAGACTTGCTCAAGCTCCGTCACGGGTGGCTGGCCACACCTTGTGCTGCCCGTCTGACTCATATATTCATTAACAACAACAATATCTGGAAGTAACACTTGACATCGTCACCCGTCTTACTACCCGTAACATTTTCCTAATTTATGCAAACAGGTATTGGAATCCTCCAATTGATTAGATTCACACTTACGCAATGCGCAGTTTCAGTCTGCGCAGCAGTTTATTTATTTCCTTTAGCCATGCTCTCTATTGAAGTATTGCGCTCTAGTCAAAGCGTTACATTTTAACAATTAAACGTAAAAACTTATAGCTAATTATTATCGGCAACAGAGCAACAAACTCGGACCAAACTTGTTACTTTACGGAACCCACACGAGATTAGCGTGACATAAGCACGCGCAACAAATGTAACAACAGGTTCAGTATCAAAAATGTTTGTAAAATTTTGATGTTTTTTAACATTTTCAGAACATAGGTTCATTTTTTATTTTGTTCACAAGTTGACTGTCGTCCTGAAACATCAGATAATAACATTTTGACCGATTAGGTACTTTATTGTTTGCGAGTGAAATAATTGAAATAACATTAATCATTTCGCCACTCCGCTCTATGCTGGGCCGGAGATTGGCACGGCTCCGCTGGGAAAGGTAACTTACAACACGTTATTGTATTACGAAAGTCATGATAAACAAACTCAATTAACACGACAAAAACCACATGAAAAAGTGAATGTCAATATAATGGCGATTGCGGTCAGCTGCGCTAATTATTGCTGGTATTATTGGGTCAATGAGACGGTGCGCCGTGTGCTCGGGCCTCGTGCTACGCTGCTGCGGGGCTAATACACTGAGATACTGACACAGTCATATGGCTCCATCCACTACCTACATCGCATGATCGCATGTCTAGGAATATCTCTTAAATTATTTATATAAAGTTGCTCAAGTTTCAACACCCATTCTACCCTTTGTTTCCGTTAATTGGGCTACTAGAGAAAAATATTTGTCAACTTTTTTATTTTAAACATTGGGTGCCCAAACTAAGTATTTCTGCAGTGGCCTGTTAGCTTTGTACAAACATACAATACCAAATAGGAACTAGCCGGGGTTGCGAAGGTACCGCGGCCTCGGTCTACCTCGGTGGAAGGTAGAAGTCAATAAGAGTCTAACAATGCCTCTTGCCTCACTCTAATCGGGAGAAGTCATTTGATGATTATTCTACAACGACACTAATACTCACAACCCCCAGACTAAGAATCATCAATTCGTTGATTTTACAAAGAATTGTTCCGTGCGGAAATCGAACCCGCAACACATTGCGTAGCTGTCAGTCAGTCACTTGGCTAACCATGTAGCCATCTCGCATTTTTAAAGCTTGGTCCTTCTAACCATCGTTGTATTATTACATAAGGTGATTGATGCTCCTAGAGACGCTCCCCACTAGGTCAAGGGAAGTTCATGTGCTCCGGTCACCTATATTCCTTGCGACCTATTTAAAGACACAGTGGCCGAGTTGCAGGTCAGACGTAATGACATACTGCTGGCTGGCTTCAAGCAGGAGTTGGAACGGAATAGTCAATAAGAGTCTGACACTAATTAACGCCTCACTCAGTGCAGAATTATTTTCTTCCAAACAACACAATCAAACAAGATTACGTTATACTTATACTGAATTTAAAACAGAGAGTCACACACATCACACATCATTTGCCTATTAGTACCCAATAGAAAATATTTAAAAGTCAGAAAAATGTCACATTGGTAGGTACTTACCAGGTTTTGAACCCCATCACGACGAGAGTCCATATAAAGGCATTTCATTTCATTATACAGAGCAGCCCTGGAAGTATTTATCAATTCAAATAGAGGAAGTAATTTCCTGATTTTTTTTTTACGTTGGCAACACTGGTAGCCGGTCGTCAATAACCGACCTCAAGTTTTAATTTAATTTTAAAATTAGTTTTAAGTGATATTTAAGTTCCAAATACGTATATTTGTGTTAGAATACATACGTAATTATTACAAGCAGTGTGTGCCTATATAGTGATATTAATAATACTTCTTCCACAAAACCGAAAAGTTGTTGCGGCTGTCAACGGACGAAGATATCGTCTTATTCGAATAATTAAACCAGGGGAGTATATGTGATAAGTAATTACTGTTATTAGTTTAAACAACAAAAACACCAAAATACTAACTAAAATCCTGTGCATAGCGCCCGTTACTTGTATATTGGACTGATTAACACAAAACCGCTCCAATTCTTAACGGTTCAAAAGTTACGATATTTTTTTGTTTTGATCGGTGATCTCCCGATGAAGATTATGCTTTAAGAATCGAACATAAACAAAAAGGTGTCGGAGGTATCAATGAGATTTACACTTTTAGACTTTTTACAAGAGTGGACCTTTCTTATCGTTTTAAAACGTAAAACTTTGGTTGCCAAGACTACGTTTGTGGTTTTTTTCCTTCAGGACTGTTGTAAATTGGGGATTTTTCTAAAAAACTCACAATTTAAACAAATTGTTTGGAGATTTTGAAGCACATCATTTCTCTCTTTCATCTCAACTTTATTTCAGTCCCAGACATTGGTCGTCATTAATTTAGACATTACTGTGATATTGTTCAGATGACACGTTTTGCTATATTTGTCTAACACGGAGTATTTAATTAGGGTGAGCATACCTAACACTAGGTAAATGTCACACCTCATTACGCTTCAAAATGTTTGTATTCACTTTAAATCACTTATTTACGAGAGGGATATATGACTTACTTAACAAAAACCACCCCGTTCTTTCTCCTGGGCATGCGGTACCCGGCAGAACATCAGACCTATTGGGCCCAGTCTGTGGCTCTTTGATGTGCGTGGAACGCTACGCGCCATATGGTCGGATACGGTTCTGGCTGAGAAAGGGCAGCTGGCCGTCCGCAGACACGCGCTTACGGTGGCCGGAGATCGTCATGCATTCCCCGGCAGCCGGAGTGTAGGAGACACTCCTGTGACGCCTTCTTCGCAAAAAGAGAAGACGGCTTCCAAGTTGCTGCTGAGCAATGATCTCTTCTGACATAGAGAAGGTTTTAAAATTAACCACCACGCTTACAACACGAATTAGTGATTTCAAACTCCTAAATTCGAGGTTTCCTCATCATGTTTTCCTCCACCATTTGCCAATTATGTCTAAGTACAGTTAAAACACATTGGTACTTGCCAGGTTTCGAACCCGCAATAATTTGATCGTAATAATTTTATCCATACTTCCACTCGGAAACCCTGTAATGTATGATCGGCAAGGTATCTGAGAAAGTATCTAATAAGACCCTTTCGTACTTAATCTAGACCTCGTTTATCTAATTTTACAAGCCAAATGATATTTACACCGTTCAGTGGTCATTATACACATTATCAACAAGCAAGCAACTGTATCGATACTAAAACACTTTTTATAAGTAAACACGTGACGTTGTGTTGGTCCATCAGTCAGATCAAATGTCAATAATGTGGATTACTTAATTTCTTGGTCAATTTAAGGGTACCTACTTACACTACTAATACTGCAGCCTTTCATATTAATTCACAGCTCTCTGCTGTGTTAGTTCCTGAAGGGTAATGCGAATTAATTACGTGGGCAATGAGGCAGCCCGCGTTTTAGCAACCAGGTCAAGGTGTATAGAGTAAGTATGGTTAGCGGCTGATTCGTCACTTGTCGATATAAATTTCTATCTTGATAGGTCCTCCATGGAAATAATTTAATCAATTTGAACAGTACCTGATTAGTAGGTATCATACGTAATTATGTATGAAGTTGGGAAAGTTAAGTTATTTTCTGTTTATGTGAAATTTTTGGATAAGTAGTTTTCATACGTTACTACTTTTTCTTATTATATACATTTTTATTCTAATGCTTTAACTGAACAAAAATTCTAAAATAAAACATTCTTAAAATTTACGCCTACGCTTTTGAATATAGCAATAAAATAAACAACGACTTGCTATTAGTTTGGCTACAGGCGTTTAACAAAATAATAATACCTACAAATAGCAACGTAAGCATTCTGCATATTGCTTTTATATCCCCTCAGGCGTCTATAATCACATTACTATAAGTCAGAATTTTAATTCGATTCCTGATTTGACATGACCTATTGTCATTTTGTGAAATAATGATACCGCATATAACAATGTAGTGATGAACACAAAAATCGATAAAAAAATCTGTGAATCAGTTTCAGGAAGGCATTAAAAAAATTACGGCTGCCGAATGGTCTAAATGCGCATCCCATGTTGTCAAAGAAGAGGAAAAATGAGTAAGCTAGATATGTTAATTGACAATAAAAATCTCAGACGCAATTCATAATAAATGTTACAGAAAGTAACAGCGATAGCGATAGCGATGACGGCGACATTTTATAAAATTTCTGTTATATTTGTCATGTTCCTTCGTGACCACATTTTTTATTAATTTCACACACAATTACAGAAGGAAAGTCTCAGATCGTTAATTAATTGTCAAAACTAAATTATCGGTTCAGAAATATTTTATTTCCTGACTCTCGTACCTAAGTTTTAGTTACGAGAGTAAATTTATAAACGAGAGGAATCGATTCAGAAATATTCGATTTCCATATCGAATAATTTCGCAACGTCACTATTTTTTACGTGTCATAACGTTGCAACACTGAAATTGTCAAATCTGGAATGGAATTAAAATTCCTAGTGGTAGTTTTCGCGTCAAGCACTTGTTGTTCTTGAATTGTTTTTAAAAATGAGCCAAATGTCACTCAATGTCAGACAGAAACGATTTTAAACAATCCTGTTAGAGGCGGCGCGGCCCGGAATTGGATCATCCCCTCGATGATTGACTATAATTGGGTTAGTGCCAAAACATAGATGTCGCTATGTTATAAGTCACTAAATAGAGATTAGGTTTCATTGTATAGAATTCAGTTCGTTGAACTCATTGGATAAAAATAATAAAGTAGGTGCGTATGTGTACTCTAGCAAAAAACATTAAAACATTCACACTACTAAGAAGGAACGGGAGGTATTTAGTCAGTAAGAGTCTGACACTCTCGCAAGCTCTCGCTATAATCTAGGCTAGGGTCACTTGATAATTATTTCAAAACAAAAAAAGAAGGTTGTTGGTTTATAGATATAAAATGACTTACTGACGGAATGAGAGAAATGGCGAGATTAGATTTCTTGACGAACTTTTTTTTTTATTATCTGATGGTAAGCAATTGGCGCCGCCCGTGGACACCCGCAACACCACCAACACCAAAGGAGTTACGAGTGCGTTGCCGGCCTTTTGGGGAAAGGGGTTGCGGATATAAGGATCGGGAAGGGAAGGGATTGGGCCTCCGGTAACCTCACTCACATGGCGAAACACAACACTGTGGGTTGTTTCACGCCGGTATTCTGTGAGGTCGAGGTATCACTCCGGTCGAGCCGACCCATTCGTGCCGAAGCTTGGCTCTCCCACACTGGCTGGGTAGTAATGACTTTAAGATGTGATTGTGTGATGCCTTACTGGTATACAGTCCATGTTTACCAGTCAGGCTGAGACGGTGTAGGCACACTATCCACCTACCTCCAATTGCCAATAACGGCGACGCGAGGCTGGCAGTAATTGAATGTGATCGGAACCCTCGCGTGGCACTCGTCAGCTCGTCACGCGCCTCTAATTGGATTTTGGCGTGTACCGTCAGCAATGTAACTGTCGGTACCGTTGCCAGATTAGCAATGAACCGTATGCTGTCTGATCGAAACATAACGAGCATATCATCATAACTATCTAACACTTTTGGTAAGGACCAGACATGTTAACTGCAAACTTTGATCTTTGATGTAAAATATGTTAGCCAATAAGCATAAATGTCAAACAAATGTATGTAAAGGGATTTTATAGTTTAAGAAATTCTGTTAATTAGTAGCGGTGGCTGGGCCACTAGCTGCCGCGCAACGTGTCGCGGTTTCGATTCCCGCACGGAACAACATTTTGTGTGATCCACAAATTGTTGTTTCGGGTCTGGGTGTGATGTGTATGTGAAATGTATGTTTGTAAACGCACCCACGACACAGGAGAATATCCTAAAGTGAGGCAACATTTTTTATTAAAAACAAATAATGATCTACTGCAAAAGGCTAAGGTACTCCAGCAACAAGGGCTTAGCTCCTGAAAAGTGTATTAACTAAATACAAATACCGGGGTTGCTGGTCCGCTGCAACGGCCTGCAGCAGAAAGAATAGGGTGGTTTTTAGTCAATAAGAGTCTGACAATCCCTCTCGCCCCTACACCCTCCCCTCTCCAGGGCGAGAAAAGAGATTCGCTGACTATCCACACAAAAATGAAACAGGGTACAATTCATATATGCTACACCTTCTACTATTAAAATATCATGAACTTGTATTAGCCATCTTATGATGCAATCAGTGAGCATGGATAATATTATACCATTTAGATAATAGGTGCTGACAATCCTTCAATACAACAGTAGTTGCATGAAGATACGTTAATCTGTCAACTGGTAATAGATATTCAACTCTATGGCTAAACGATAGAATTGAAAATGTAGCTCTCATAAGTTTTTGTGGTTGGTATTGTGTCCAGCTTCCGTGTGAACCTGCAGACGACTTCCGCACTCATTAGCAGTAATTAATTAATATGTTATGTTGATGTAACTCGAGACTGACATTGTTACACTGTCTTGCTGTATCGTATTTGGAATCTTAGGAATTTAATGCTTAGCCTGTGCTTAGCTTACCTAGATACTAATGATTGAAAGATGAGCCTGATTCCCTAAAACTCTGTTCTTAGGCTAATATTCGTAAGTAGGCACATACAAAAGAGGTTCACAACCATTTTGTTATTCTATACTAAAACATGGATCTCTCATGCAATTTGTATAAACACCCTATTAATGGCTTTGATTGGTGACAGCTGACAGAAAGTTTTGAGTAGGAATCTTCCGCTATCGTGGCCCATTATACTGTCTCCTGTCCCCCATGGCGTTCCACATGCTGAGGCATCTTCGCAATTATTTAGAGAAGACTGTAATAATGTCATATTATTAGTAATTTAGATAAATAGTAGAAATCTAAAAATATCGTTTTAATTGATCAACTCATAAATACTACAGAAATCAATGAATGAAAACTCACTTGAATAGTAGTGATTATATTTCGTCATAGAAGTATAGTAGCTTAGATGACTAGTTGTGAGAGGAGGTAGCTTTTTTTTGGAGAGGATAAAACTTTTAATGACTTCTCTCGCTCTTGGTGAACCGAGAAAGTGTCAGTTTTTGACTAAAAACAATTCCTTCTTCTGCTTCGGGTCAGAGTAACATATTACGGTACTTGCAACCGCACGCAACCCAGGATTAACATTGACCTAATTGGCTCGATCTGTAGTGCGGTGTGGCTCTGTTTGGCGACGAGCTACCCTTGCTCGTAAGGAAGTCCAATGCTTCGGCACGAATAGGTCTGCTCGACTGGACTGATACCACGGTCTTACAGAATCTGGGCGAAACGACCACAGCGTTGTGTTTTGCCGTTTGAACGAGGTTACCGAAGGTCCAAATCTTTTTTCCCAATCCATAAATCTCCCGAAACCGTAATCCCCAAAAGGCCGGTAACGTACTCGTAACTCCTGTAGTGTTGTGAGCGTCCATGGGTGGTGCTAATTGCTTACCATCAGGTATTAAGTCTGATCATTTGCCGCTGTATCACTAACCTCCGGCCCCCCAGGTTGGGGTGTGATACTAAACTGAGTTTCTAATTACAAAAGCATTAACTGCAGCCCGCTTACAACATCGTAAAAGGAATATGATATACGTTTAGTTGCTCACAAACAATTACGCTGATAGATTTCCCAGTGAGACGATCATTAATTTCAATAGAGCAGAGAAAGTGGTGTAGTGACGGATGATCATTAGCCGCCAGCGTCAGTGATTACAATGACGGCCACTTGTTTGTAGGAGACGAGTGATTGCTTCCTGACAACAGACGAGACATGATATGCGCGGAAGTTAAGTTATGGATGGCCAGGCTATTCTCGTCGTCTCCTAGTAGATAATGCGATGTCTTATAAAACTTTTAGCTCTTTGAATGAACTGTGTTGTACAGATACCATCAAAACAAAAGCCGTTTCGTAGGTATGATAATAACATAAACACGATATCTTATTTTCCCCTCAATTCATAAAATGTAAGGTTTTACGTGAAGTGAAAGAATCCGATAATGCGGCGCCACGGACCATAATAATAAAATTATTATGATCGAGTGTTAAACTGTAAACATGTAAAGTTTAGTGAAGCCTGTAACATTATCCTGACGGACGGCGACTGCGTGACATTAAACTTTTTATTTTTAATACATAATCACTGAGAAAGTGGTCGTTTATTAAGAATACATAAAAAAATCGTATTGAACCGTTGCATTTGCAACCCGATCAGTTTACGGAGTATGAGTTTTGTTGATACTGTCGTCGATAACAGTTGCATCTTCACTTGGCAGTGTAACCTGGCCGAATTCTCCCGTTGCAAATTCCTCTGCCTCCGTTTTACATAACTGTATCGACGAGTTTCCGTGATCAGCATTGCTTTAGTATAATTTCGCAAGCCGCTGCCGCTGACACGCTGACGTATGACGCCTGCGCATTGTCGGTCAACACAGCTCTATTACCTACTTCGTGTGCCCCTCTATGTTGCATGTGTTTAGCCAAACAGCTTGGCAAACCATTGCACTAAACTATTTTTAAATACTATTTCTAAATACTTTGTAAAGTGTTCACTTGCATATTGGATTGTTTGTTGGATGAAGTTTACATACCTAGGTATTTGCTGAGACTTGTGCTTTTCCGACTCGCAAACTGCACACTGTTACACCTGGTTTATATGTTGGAAACTTGCATTCTCTTTTTGTTAGAATTGTGTAACTATTTTCTACTACCTATTATTATACCTATTCACATTATTAATGAGTAATGAATCCTTCATTCCATAAAGTAGGAGATGGGAAAATTCGTTTCAGGTGTTTTGTAATTGTGAAAAAGTTCCCTATGTTGTTCTGTGAGGACTTTGAATTAGATGTTCTTTTACCTCCAAAAAAACTGAGAGGCATGACATAATACCGTTCGTGTCGTCATCGTGGAAAGAGGCGGCAGAAGTCAGTTCCGAGGTAGTGCAGCACTGGAGTCTACCGGAGCCGCATTAGCAGCGCACGTCTGCAGGTCACTTTCACGACCATCTCAATTACCACGAGTTCGTGGAAACGCAAACGGCGGAATACCGAAATCTCACCGATTCGTGGAATTCTTTACTAAACGTCAGACAGTTTTTTCGATTACTGGATTGGTTTATAAAAGTTGTAGCCAAAGTCAAAGGTTACTAAGACGAGAGACACAAACGTTATATTTGATAACATGTTAGGGAAGCGGTGTTTGTGGATAGTAGGTGTTGTCCAACGTTTACACGCCCGCCACCTGTAACGGTATCACATGTACAATGGAGTCGAATAAACAGCTCCCAGCGAGATGAGCCCGTCACGCCGCGTCGCCCGCGCCGTCAGCAATGAGAGTCACGACTAGCCGCACACTGTGTGCAGCGTGCACAGATAATACAGAGTAAAGCTCACTTGATCGCTTTACAAGAAATAATGTTACGGGTCCCCGACACAATAGGCACGCGCCGCGGCTTGAGGCACTCGTAGATAGACCGTTACTCTTTTTGTAGTCTGTGAAGTTATTTGGACATCTGACAAGTATGAAGTCTCGTTACTCCGAAACATCGAATAAATAAAAATATTATGTACCTAAATGCATGTTATTGTTCGACAATGAACATGTCTTGAATTGACATTGTCTGATTGATATATGTACAACATATATTATGATTGACAACAATTGTTTTTGGATCTCAGTAACTGTGTGCTAGAAGGCACTTGTCTCTTTAGCTTTAACGAATTTTAAACAATGGTACTGATAAATGTTAGCGAAAATCAACTGTGGTTTTGTAACAAATATTTATAAACAGGGTGAGAAAATAATAAAGACAAAGTAAACCCTTACAGGCACTTTTGAACGTCAAACAAAGCTTAAACATAAAGTGTCAGTCTGTCGGTCAGTCCTAGTGAAGCTATTTGCTCGTTCCAAGGTGTAGATTCCGAAAGAGGAGACGAGCAACGGCAAGAAACTCCTGGTATTTTGTTACAACATTCAACACAGAATCCCTTGAACGATTTTTACTTTAATAAGAAAACTAAAATGTCTGTTAAGAAAGTTAGTTAGTAAATACAGAACCTCGATAAACAATTAGTCATATAGAGAGCACCCTGCGCGAGCAAACTGTGTGTAATGTATGTCTGTTTGTTTGTTCGCTGACACATCGCGCCAGACACGGCAGACGTCATACAGGTAGGCAAAAATGGAAGTACTACTCGGAGCATGCGATTAAGTCCATAGAAACGCTGTTGTATTTATTTTTATTTTACTTTATATAGAAGCAAATTCATATTATTACGTATAGTACGGGTCTAGGCCAATCTTGGGCACTTGTCATTTAAAACTTTTGCTATTAGGGTGTCGGAGATTTAAGGATTAAGGAAAGATAAGCATTGGTTGCACGTCGAATTTTTGTGAGGCCGTAGCTCCACTCGAGCTTACCTAATCGTTTGTATAAACCTTCGGTATTTGCTTATCATATATGTTTTGTATATCTTATAAAATAATATTACCATATGTAATGACTATCATAAAACTATATAAAATTGTGCGTGACTCACGATCAGAGAAAAGGCGATTCTGAACTAGTTATAATTTTTACGATTTGTAGTCAGCCGGAGATTGTAGATATACATATGTATAGTTACTGTATAATGTATTGTATGTATATATAAATGATGTAGACGTAATAATATATCATTTACTTCCAATCATTCAGCTCTCAAGTTTGGAGAAAGTATACTTTTAAATGTGGACCAAAGAGGAACTGATTATTTAGTGTAATGACTTCTTTCAATTGTCTTGTTTCACACGACTCCATTTTTTAGTTCAAAATCAATTTTCGAAATGTAAGTATGTATTTTGTCACCGATCGGTTGAACCGTTGAAAAATTACATTAGATATGAATCAGCGTAATGTTAGCACAAGTGTGTTTGGTCGTGCAAACTAAACTACGTATGTATGTATATGCGAAATGTCTCAATATACTGAGTACGAAGTATACTTCAATAATACACGAATTGTTTTATTAACTATCTTTCTTTCATTCTTGAAGTTTGCTCATTAGGATAACATCACCATCTATAAGTACCCACAGCTGAGCAAAAGCCTCTACTCAGACGGAGAAACCATTTTTCAGGATTAATCACTCACTCAAGGCGAATCGGTGATTTCAAAATTATAATTAGAAATTACAAATCCAGGTTTCCTCACCGTTTGTCAATGGTATCTTAATTTAGTTATAAATTACATATGACTTAAAAAAACTGACATTGGTACTAGACATAGAGATATTATCCAGGATTGGATAATTTCTCTATGGATATCAAGCATGTGACATTACTGGTTGACCAAAGTGCCTTAGCAAGGTAAGCAAGTAAAACAAGTAGGAATTATGTTAGTTCCGATGTGTCTCTCACCCGGAGTTTCTCATGTTCTAGGAAGACAATACATAAACAGCAGAGCAACATAATAAGCGGCACATCACACGTGTCAACTGTATGTGTGAATGCATGAGCCGGGACGACGGCTGTGGACGCATCATCTCAGGCAAACAACGCACTGCATCATCATATCAGCCACAGGACGTCCACTGCTGAACATAGGCCTCCCCCATTGACTTCCAGATAGGCCGGTTGGAAGCGACCTGCATCCAGCGGCTTCCTGCGACCTTAATCAGGTCGTCTGTCCACCTTGCGGGTGGACGTCCCACGCTGCGCTTGCCGGTACGTGGCCTCCACTCGAGAACCTTTAAGCACGCACTGCATAGCTATGTAAATTACTTTCTCTAGTTTTATTTTTTTATTTTTATTTAATAAAAAAGTTTACCAACAGCTTCTGTTGTGTAGATAACACTTAAAGTACATTTTTTTACATTACTAGGACTTACACAGTTGCCAATAATAGGTTAACCAACATTCACAAAATAATGATAGGATAAGTACCAACAGAACTAAAATGAGTAACAAGTATCCAATATTAGAGAACTATACCAAGCTATCCAAACAATGTAACAAATATTATTATCGCGAACACAAACAGTAGTTTAGTGGTAGTTTTTTGGTATCATTTACTTTTTTGTTAGAAACATTTGAGTTTTTGGTGTCAGCTGTTGCCTGTTGCAATATCCATTCTTCTTCTTATAGTCGGTCCCTCATATCTGAGGAACGTGGACGATGAATCTTTCATTTGATCAGTGCATCTGGTTGATGAACGACAGCGCGATCGATTGCCTTCGGTGTTCCCAACGACAATCAGTTTTTGCAAACTTTCATCGCCTCTGCACTATCCACAATGTTTCAGCTTAGTAAAAAAATACCACCATGTTGTTATGTATATTCATCACGTATATTATGAATTGAACTTACGTAATGGAATTACAAGAAAAATGTTGTGTCATATTCTTGTAATTTTTATCTTTCTGATTTACAAGAAGTCATTTACAAATTCAAGTAAACTCACACTTAAATTATGAGTTATGCTTATAATGTGGCAGTAACCGAGCCATTTAACTGGTCGTCACCGACACTCGTCTAGTCAAGTGCAAGACATTTGCTACAATTATTGTAATAGTACCGGTAACTGGTGTCTGCCTGCTAACCGCCTGCTCACTGTAATGTTATGATTTTAATTTATTATCGTTTTGTTCTTTATGGCGAGTGATTTAAAGTCGATTGTTGAGATTGCGTCGTGACTGACTGTATCACTCGTGTTAGTCGTGTTAGTAGTTCGATGTCTAGTGCTTTGCCGATCATTTGGCTAATACGATATACATTATTTGCTTAATTTGTATGTACCACATTTATGCTGATTACCTCTCCTATATTTCATTTATTGAATCGAAACAAATGTAGTTTATTAGTTTAGCAGTTGTCTCGCGCTAAATTGGTATAACCGTGATACTTAAGTTACGTTCAGTTTGTTAACCTAACGTACCTATGTTACAGTTAACTAAATACTAGTGTTAACAAGAGCTCTTACTCTATTAACTGCGCTACGGAACTAACGTGGTGCGCACGCGTTCAATTACACGGTTGTGAGCGTCGCTTGCGTGCGCCTGCGCAGGGACAACGTCAGTGCTTAGTGACACACACAGTCACACACTGAACTTCTACGGAAGTCTACTGTGTCTTTGAACCTGAACTTGCATTGCTGTATACAGACAAACCACCTGAAACATCCACATGGTATCTGCCAAATTCACGCTATCCAGGTTTTATTAAAATATTTACCAATGAGTTGGCAACACTATGATAATTGTCGGCATTATCTGAAGAATAATTAGTGATGGTGTTCGCATGATACTGCTGACTGGATGTAGTTACAGTTGATTCCGGTTTAGTTCTCGCTTCAATAGATTCAGTTATGAAATTCTTGTTAATAGCAAATTGTTGCATTGTTTAGATTTCTATTGTACTCTTAAATTACTATCATAAGTCCTTAATAACCTCAGCATTTGCTGCCTTATAAAATGATAATAACACAAACAACGACCAATTATCCTCGTAAATACTAATACTCAGAGCAACCCATGGATACCACCAGAAGAATTATGAGTGATGTCAGGATCGATTTGAGGATTGGGAGTTTGGGATATTATTGTCACGCACTCGTGTAAGGAATTTTATATAGTGATTGTTCAAAGATGTATTTATCATTTTTTAAAGTTTTAATCATGTAAAAAAGATGTTTAAATAGGTAACGTCACATCACGACGATGTAACGTCACATCGTCGTGAATCCAAGGTGGATTACAACCTCGGCTACAATCCAAAGTTCTAATCCATAATTCACTGTAAAAATAATAGTTCTGCTATCTTTTGAGAATAATTATAGATGTAGCCACAGTCGTTAACTTTTTTGAATTGCTAAGGTAATTAGGAGGTGGCACCTTCTAATTACTTTAGCAAATTAAGAGAAACAGACTCATTTCGATAATATAATCGGCAAACAAATAAACAGTATGTAGTAACTAAGTCCCTGTAATACCATTTATACAACCTCGTATCTAAATACTCTGTTATCATTAAGTATCAGTGCTGCAGAAGCAAAACACGGATTACTAATTAATCTTTCGTCGAATTCGTAACTGACAATTAATGTATCTACGGCACATATATGTTACTGTTAAAGGTTGAAGAAGTAAAAACCTAGCGAGCAATGGAGGAAAATAAATATCGGGCAATGTTCTGAAAGTATTATTTCCTGCAACTTTATATTACTGCTTTTTCGTCAAGCTCACATGTTCGGAGAAGTGCATTTGAACCCTTATTTTACTCCAGTGTAATTTGTAGTAATTTCATAATCGTGCGATCCATTTACTCAATACTCAATATCTTTATTGCTTTTCCATAAGTACATTTAAAGGTGGTAACAATTTGTGTGAGATCAATTATGGACCCTGTAGGGCACAGCAAAATAAGGCAAACAGGAGAGAGGAAGCTCTGTTTCAATATCTTAAAATGGCTTAATTGTATTTAAAAAACTTAATTGTATTTAAAGTACCTTAATTCTATTTTAAATAAAATTCAAAATTAAAATATATTATGGAGATCATTAATATCACTTTTCTTAAGCTACAATTTATGTATTGTTTATTCTAAGGTTACTTAATTTGTTGACGATGTGATTGCATTTTAACTTATGAATACCTAAGTCCCACAAAACGAAGGGAGGTATAAAGCATTAAACAAAGTATTTCTGTACTTCACCGGAATAGCTCGACCAGTAAGTTGACTCCTTTGCCTCAATAGATGTTACTAAGTCATAGCTGTAATAGTAAGTACAATGTCTTGCTTGAGCCGCCCGCGCTGCTATGAAGACATTTACAATACGATGTCTATGTTTACGGGCGCCGCCGTTATGTTTTGTCGGTGAACTATTCCCGTTGTTACTGTTTATAATATTATATATCAATCACTCAATTATACATTTTGTGCGACTGCTATGTTACCGTTATAGCGCTTTGGCTGGATAGCCTCGTTGTGAATTAGTGTTTAGTTTAAGGAAGGCATTTTACGGTTTAAGGATATCTTCGCTTTGTCCCTTCGCATGTCTTAAGATTAGAGAAAGAACTCCATGGAGTAGGCGCGACGGATCATAAGCTTTGGAGCGCGGCAGTGGACCGGCGCTCGTTAGTGTTAGTGACAGACACAGCGTGAGAACTAGGTGAAGCGCGGCTGTTGTCGACACCTGTCTGCTCAGAGCTGACAAACTGGACTGTGATTGATTCCTCTCTAGTACTACTTAAGTATTGTGTTGGCGACGTACAGATAAAGATGGACATCGCTCCACATTTAAAAAGTGAAACTAAATCAAGAAACGACTCTGCGAAATACGCAATGATAGCCGACCAACTCAAAAGGACACTGTGGACACACAAAATATTAATACGCAGCGGTCTTTAAAACCGGCCGTGTAGCATGATGTTTACATTTCAGAATCGCGTGCATGACCTTTGCAGTTTTTTGCTTTACTTTCCTTAATGCGTGGACTTATGTAATCTGAGTAATGGGCTCGAAGGTGGCTGCCGACATTAGGCCGTTGTTATAATGATAGTCCGTCGGGGAAATCATCCGGTAAATGTGAAATGATGAGCATGATATGTTGACTGCGAGCACGCCACGCGTTACCTAACTCGGTCATCAGATCTACGGGCTGTTTGTGTACGTGATACCCTTCAAAGTAAGGCAATGTGTAGGAAAAGTGAGTGTAGATATGAGACATACATAGTTATTATACTATAGTATATCATAACAAGTACATTTGAATTCAGTGTTATATGAACAACAATTATTTAGCACTGGGCATAGATTGAGCTCAATGCACGGAACAATTATGATGATCAGACTGACAAACGCTTTCTCAGGTATCAGTAAAACTGAACATGATACATTACGTGTGATATCTCCGCAGCCACAATTCCCAATACTTTCACCCATTGTTTGTTTCTCACACATTCTGGAGATTACTGACGCACATGTGGAACTGAAGTGCTATTCAAGCTATTAAACTTCTTGAACACGCTGCAAACAACTTAGTGCACTTACCTAATAGTAAGTTTGTTGACGACAATCAGGTGTTGTTCAGTTCTTCTTTTACATTTTCAGCAACTGAAAGTAGTTTTGCATCCGTCCATAGCAAATCAGCTGACACTATGAAGGCGACGGGTCAGTAAATAATTTGTAACTTGCAAATTTCACAAGTCACTGCATTTTATAGACGATTTAATTTTATGTGGCGTTCAATGTTGCAAAACATAATCTGCCCAAAAAGGATTGCTGAGTGAAAGTGCAACGAAAGCTTCGGCCATTTATTGCGTTCACTTTACTTATATCACAAATATGTACGAAGCGACGCATTCTTCGATATATGCAGTGAAAGTAGAATGCCATCTCCTTACGAGGATGTAGGAAGTGATAAGAAACTTGTGAGACAACGAAGTATAAATTATTGCTGCAACTACGGTGGCCAATGACCATCTTCATGGAACTGTAGGTACTGATGTGACCATTCTGATCAGCTTCTCATCATCCGTGGAACGTCCACTACTGAAAGAAAGCTACCTCTTAGTCCGTCACGTAGAACTACAACTCATCAATTACATCGAGCGGTTAACAGGAAATGTAAAAGAACCGATGCCCTTTTAACGAATAAATGAAATCCGTAACAAAATCTGGTACACCAAGCATATACGTACCTACTTGAATGCCTTGGTCATTATGTTATGTATAGGTGTAGCCAGCAATTCATCTAACTGATCAATTAGCTGAGCATTTATGTGCACTGGTTAATTACCGACCGCTGGTCAGTGCTAACTGTAATCTCTGGACAAAAGTAGGCTCTGGACTGGCAGGATACAGCAGGTTCACAGGAATTTGAAAATCTTTCAAAATACTGTTTATTTTTATGGCAAGAACTTTGTCTTAAAGCAAGCCCGGCGACCTACTAGATGGGCAAAATTGTGAAAAACTTACGCAAAAACACTTAAAAGCAAACGAACTGATGGATTACCTGGTGATAAGCAACCAGTGAGTGAGAGAGATATGAAAGGAGTTACTACTAGAGGGTTATTAGGGTTTGAAGGATTGGAGATTTGAGGATTAAAGATAGGGGTAGGAGGATTGGGCCTCCGGTGACCTCACTCACACGGCGAAACACAACGTAAGTGTTCTTCTATGTATAGATTGATAGAAAAATCAATCTTGGTCGTATCAACAAATATTGTGTTTACTGACTATCGTAGTTCTGTTTGTATCCGCGTCATGTTGAAAGGTTTCCCCGCATTATCATAATTTCTATTACACACTATATTTGTTTAGAAACTACAGAAATCTCAGAAGATGACGAATGCGTACACACTACTACATCGTGAAATTACTTACGAACCAAATGACAACGTGTATTACAATTGTTGAACTTACAACAATCCATTGTGTCCGCGAATTTGTGTTTATTTTCCTAAGTGATCTATGTTTACACAGCCATAGATGTGGTATCTAGGCCATGGGAATACAAAGCAAAGTACCTAACGACTGTTTATTGAAAGTTACAATTTTGTGAAATCATGTTTTATTTTCCACTATCTAGGTATATGTACAGCTAAACATACGCCGCTCCAAAACACGCCCTCCTGTTCTAAGATAGATCTTTCGCTCTTCGTATCCAATCCCAGCCGTCTTGCGAATGTCAATCATTTAACACATTTTACACATACATAAATTGGAAATAGACAAAAATATACGTAAAAGAAAAAGAATTAGTAAAACCGGTTTACGCAATCTAAAATTATTACAAAAAACTTAACACACATAGCCCGTCTAGTTTGTATAAATTAGTATCTAACCTAATCCGTATAGCTGCAGGGATAGGACACTTCATTTCTCTGTACTTCCCTCTGAATGATGAATTTTCGGTTCTGCTACTAATATTACCAGTCTACTCTCATTTCATATTGCTAATCCTTATTTGTTTTTGTATTAATGTATTTTAATGAAGTACACAATTCTCGTATTTGCCAATTAAGAATTACATAAACATCAGGTCAACAGGTCCACACTTCTACAGTAGTCAAGTATTAGCATAATCTGCATAACACGTTGCCTGTATTACCATTGATGTAGGATAACCTATGCGGAGCGTCTGCATGGCTTGCCACACTAACTCACCTATTGGGAATTTTATTACCTAATGTATGAAGTAATCAAATTAATGTCGTCAACTCTATGAATGATAATTTACTCGGGTACTCTAATTTTTCTGTATGTCGTTGATGATGATAGATACTATCTGTTCACTATTATCGTATCTTCGCGTGTTATATACCTTTATTTATAAATTAAGCTCGCAAGTCATCTTCGGACACAATGTAACAAAAAGCACCATAATTTAGAACGCTGGAAATGATTCGGGTTTGACCTTTCCAAATCATTATTTGACGAAAACTATCATTTATTTACGCAATCTCTTCCCAGGCTCAGTAGCTCAGTACTACTTGGTCTACCTACAATAAGTAAACTTACGAAAAAGGTTTACTTGGAAAAAGGACGTCATATTTTGAAATGTATTAATAATTAAATAAAGTACTCAATTTTTTTTTTTTGATAAAAAGAACTTAAACTTCGAACTAAACATAATCAATTCTTTCGATGAAAGTCAGTTGCAGTAATCTTGTAAAGTGTACATTATTTGTATTTGTGTTTATTTGGATCTCCAACAAAGATTACACCTTACATGCTAAAAACAAAACATAAACAGATACACACAAATCCTTTTGCATCTTATCAATTATTATAGAAGACCGCAATACTACCCTATTATTCGGCTGGGATTGCTGACATCTCTAGAAAAAAATATGAAAAGTCTAAAAACATAAAAAGTCTAATGCCCTTTTGTGGAATCATGAGCCTACGGACAGACGGATTACGGATTATATACGAGTTGGTTTTCTGCACCGTCGTCTGCCGTGTAACACCGCACGCAGGAATGCATGATGCGGCGTCCGCGTGCTTCCGGCCTCTCGCTGCACTTTACGTAACCTGCTCCTAATTGGAGTTCACTGCACCGGAACACCACTCAGATAAAAATGATTACACTGACACCGGTCACGTGATTAGCCGGCTCCTCATACAGAACAACTTCAGTAATGGATGAGAGGTCATGACTTGATGCTGCACGCTACCGGTGCTACAATTGGCACTAAATTATATTATTAAGTGCATTTGAAAGTGGAACTGATGACATAACCAGCAAAAAGTTCGTATTTCGAGTTGTACTTCAGACAACATCGTGTTGGTCAGATAATATATGCGCAATGCTATGTGATGCTCAATTTATAATTATAATAATATAATTTATTTATTTGTTGGATTCTGTTAGTAATTTGATATGTATATTAGGAATTATCAGTCATTTGTTTTACATAAATAAATAAGAAATCTAGACACAGAATTTTCACCTTTCTTAATTAAGTTGTGTAAAACCATGACTACGTCAATAGAGATGTGCAACGAGTTCTGACGTCTGCGTAAAATTATATAAATTAAAAAGCCCAATAAAATTAAACGCCTGACCAAATAGATGCAAATCACTGTAAAGGTTAATCATTGGCCAACGCAGATAGTAACATAAAAAATTAGCACTATCGACGACTGTTGCATATTTATGCATAAGTGTTGCAACTTTACAACGTATTTGGTAATGCCACAATTTTACTATCATAGTCTGTTAATGTATATTTTCGGGTGTTGTGTGTTAAATATATCTTCGAAGTTAACTTATGTTTTTTTTTTAAAAACGTTGCCCCTCATTTGGATTTTCTCCTGCGTCGTAGGTGCGGTTACAAACATACAATTTCACATACACATGACACCCAGACCCAGCACAACAATTTGTGGATCACACAAAGAGTTGTTCCGTGCGGGAATCGAACCCGCGACACGTTGCACGGCAGCCAGTTGCCCAGCCACCGCACCAACCGTGCAGTCAAATTCAAGTCAATCAAATGATGATTCAAAGTCTTTTGCATTAACTCTAACCCGTTTAAATAAGTTATAATATTCAGTCGGAATATTGCCTGTAATGTGCCTGCTAATCTCACTTTGGATTATATTGTGATTAGGTAACTATGTATATGTCCCTAATAATATAGAATTCTTATCATAACTGAATAATCAATAACAGCAACAATGGAAGTTTAATTTGTATAAATCTCTGCACAATTTCAAAGCGTAAGTATCATTAAATTAAACTAACAGGTGTGCAAAGAAGTTCGGCTCAATCATTTACACTAATAAAGAGAGAGTATAACAAAGTATAATGTTTATTTGTTTGTGTAACACCATGTATAATCGATGAGCGGCGCGCGCGCAGCATCGCAGTCCATTTGTCATAAAAGTTCAAGATATCCAATTGTCGTGAAAGTAACATTAATGGGTAACTGGAGAAGAATGCAGTTACATGATGATTTTGACGATTGTTAAACCATACAATTTCATACATTGCTGTTACAGTGACCAGATGAAGGAATATTTAGCTTTTTAACCCAGCATTGGATTCAATATTTAGTGTTCTATTCGATTGTTATGTAAACGCCTGGCGCCTTATTCGTGTGTGTCCGATTACACGAACTCGAACAATTTGCGAAACGATTCAGATTATGTTCAGTGAAATTGGATTTCCTTATCAATAAACGGTCGGGTACACTGCAACAGCCGCGTGCTGCAATCTGCAATCATTTGATTCCTCCACCGATGAACTGTAGTTTAAATGAAATGTCAAGGAGTTAGGAAACATTCACAAGTCGCTCAGATTCTTGAAATTTAAATTAATTTTATGCAAATATTGAAACTTTAATTAAGTGATTCGACATAACTCTGTGTGCGTACAAGCTGTACACGCACTTTCAAAGTAAGCACAAACAACCACATGTCACTTTCTCAATGATTACTCATCATTTCATTATAAGTGTGTGTCTGTATGTCTGTGTGCACAATCAGCATATTTAGCAATTACATCGGAATGTTTACTTCCGCCGAGTTAATTAGTAAGTAGGCTAAGTAAATACTGAAAGTTATTATTAACAGTTTCTCGATATTTTAGAAATATAAATAGCAATATTAACAGTTAAGTGCAGGATACCTTTTACATTATCTGATTTAGGATATCCGTTTCATTTTTTTAGTTTTCTTCTTGTAGAAGTGTGTGCCTCGTACTCCCGCTACTCGTTGTGTCACTGGATAATTTGTCCACATAACGATGTGTGACAGTCGGTTGTGCGGCTGTGACACGCATTAACATCACAATGAACTGTCACCTCGCGTCACGCCGCGTGCGCCGCGTGCGCCGCGTCACTGTAACTGCGAGTACTCCACACATACTTATAACATACCATTTCACTATAAACGTAGTTACAAGACTTCTAAATACAATGAAGCCAAATAAATATATCCTTATAAAAAAAATTGTTCAGAATTTAATCGTGCGAATCTTAACCATGTCGATACCAAAAGTAAAAACATTTCATTAAGAAGACCCTTCCTTACAGACTTTTGAACGTCAAACAAAATTTTAAAGATATAAAGTGTCAGTCTTCGTCTAAGTGAAGCTATTTACTCATTCCAAAGTGTAGATTCCAATGGAGAAGAACACACAAGCTACTCTATGGTTACCCTTTTTAAATCAGTTTCACTTACAGACTCGGTACATTAAATAGTAGGTTAAATTATGTGAGAACAGTGTAACACTAATATTTGTAACATAAGTTTGACACTAATAGGCTCTAATAGCATAGAACCAGGTGTCATTTTCCATTCTCATCAGTTAGCTATTACGATTAGAATTTTACAGATTCTGTACCATTCTATTCTGGATACTTATTTATCCTTAAAGAGTTCGTTTTGTGTAGATCCGTGCAGGTGGTGCGGTTGGCTGTGAGCGCCCCGGTGCGTGTACGATACTTTTGTGTCAATGGATGTGGAACAATGAGGGATGGATGCCGCATGCCATGCATTATTCAGATCACATCTAAACACGAGTGAAGAATGCATTCTCTTAACTCCTTTTGTTGGAGGTGTGGGCTCTTGTTATGTCACTTCAAATGCAAGAGATTTTTTTACATTGTTATTTAATTTGACTATAACAGTTGAATAGAAACATGATAGGATAAGTACTATGTGTTAAAGTTATAAGGAACAATGGGTTTGTTATGTTAGATTTAACCAAAAACCCAAAATAAAAAAAACAGTTGAATAGATAGGCGAGCTGTTTCGCTTGTTTCCGCCTATATACCAATTAGCTTAAGTCTTAAAAATTGATGTCAAAGTCAAAATAATTTATTTCAATTAGACCCATACAGGCACTTTTGAACGTCAACACAACTTTAAAGATACAAAGTGTCAGTCTGCCGGTCAGTCCTCTTAGTGAAGCTATTCGCTGAAAGCAATATTTAAGTATTAGAAAAGTTTGAATACGTACGTTGAGCTAATCCAATCGTTTAGTTACAGGTATACAACTAGTTATTTGCTTCTCGCGGTAACTGGCTGCTGCGGCAATTAGTTCCACGGTTATTGTTGTATGATGTAACTACAAATTATACGTTTATATGCATAACAGATTCAGGAGTCTGTATTCTGTGTGACTTGTAGTGTGCGTGCTATTTTGTGACATTTTCTGCTAGGTTGTAGTAAGTATTAGTATTAGTAACGAGTATTACCCGGCAAGCAACCCGGTAAGCAACAACTGAGGAGTTACGGGTGCGTCGTCAACCTTATTAGGATTAGGGATTTGGAGAATTTGGGATTGGGGAGGGATTGGGGGCGGCAAAGGATTGGGCCTCCGGTAACCTCACTCTATAAAGGATATAACCACTTGGTGGTTATATCGTTATTGCCTCACTCACACAGCGAAACAGTTTTCTGTTAGGACGTGGTATCACTCCGGTCGAACCGACCTAATCGTACCGAAGCATGGCTCTCTCATACTAAGTTATAGGATAGGGCGAGAAGTTATTTTGCCTACCTATAGGGAATAAATGTTGATACTATGGCCTTACGAGGCCAAGAACTTTGACTATATCTTGTTAAGATTATAACACTCCTTACTATGATGTCGGACTCGTCCACTGACCATTAGAACAATACAGACTCGATTAAGGGCGTGTCACAATCGGTCGCCGGTGTCGGATCGGTTCGCTCCCGATTCGTTACCGTCTGTGTCTCACCGCTCTGTCTCCCGCTAGGAATTAACCACAGTTCGCTAATTGTTCGAAGTTAACACTAACTTCTTACGGTTTACTAATTGTCGCCATTTCCAACGGTTCATTGTCCTTAGTAGTTATTTGTATCTTGTCACCAGAACAACAAAACGGTGCTTTATTTAATATAATTTATCTTTTATATTATTTCTAATCTATTTGGCGCAATTCTTACGTTGCGTAGTGACATCGTGTCTTTTTTTTTTGGTATAGGTCGCCAAACGAGCAGACGCATTACCCGATGGTAAGCAATCAGCGCCGCCTATGGACACCAGCAACACCAAAGGAGTTACGGGTGCGTTGCCGACCTTTTGAGTTTAGGGATTTTGACATTTTGGGATGGGGTTGCGGGACGGATTGGGCCTTTAGTAACCTAATTCACACGCCGAAACACAATTCTGTGGTTGTTTCACGTCAGTTTTCTGTGAGGCCGTGGTATCACTCCGGTCGAGCTGACTCATTCGTGCCGAAGCTTGGCTCTCTCACGCTTACTTATCCAGTGTCTGTTACTTATCCAGTGTTATGAGTGTTAATGGGCGGCGTTAAATGCTTACATATCAAGGGATAACAGTTTGCCCGTGTCCTATAAAAGAGATGGATTAATTTGTTCCTCTAAACATCCCTTAATGTCCATTCACCACCCTCTATAAAGTAAGCAAACAGCATTAGGTAGTTCTGAGCTTGTGTGGATACAGTAAGACATAGTGGGGGGTGAAACTAGGTCAGGGATGAGCTCGGGCATGTGTTCCCTCGTCAGTCGTCTGCCTTATGTTTATGTCATAGTAATCTTTTATGTAGGTGGTGATTATAAAGGAGAGATTCTAGCTACGAAATAGAAAACTTTCAGAGTTAAAGTAACTTCTATTTAAATAATAAAATCGTTAAGAACTTTTTCAGAGATAGGGCAAACTACAAACACAAAGATAAAAAAAAAACACATTTATGCAACTAAACATACAATAACATTTTAGCGTTTCGTGGATTGGACAACGTTGGGACTCAATTTGACTTGACTCATTGTGTTGTTTCACACCGTTTTCTGTGAGGCCGTGGTATCACCGGTTGAGCCGACCAACTCCCGCATGTAGCCTTTACATCTATACCGTACACAAACTAGGCTTTGGTTGCGAACGGTCAAATCACAATACAATAAAGAGGGTATCTTTAAGTTTTGACGGGGATTTACCTATTGTCAGCCAGATAAGCCAAGTCAGTACCGAAGATTTCGGCTTCTTTCAGTATAAATAAATATAATATATTATTATCAACGAATAAATAAACTAATTTAGATAGCGGGCAGATAGCGGCGGGTAGGTACGGTGTGTCTTATCCTTATCACTGATAACAATCAAACTTATTTAAATATATTATTTTATTAATTTATTATTCAGGTGTTTGTCGAACAAACAATGATTAGAAAATCATGAATTAATGTTTGTTAATTTATTATTAAGATCTTAAAAATGGCTCTCTGTTTACTGGGGTTCCATTTACTGGGGGAGGAAATCGTATATTTCTTCTCTCGTCCAGGGTGAGGCGGGAGGGAGTGTTAGATTCTTTCTGACTAAATACCACTCCATTTCTTCTACATCTACCTCGAACACCAGGCCGGGGCCACGGTCCCTTATTACGCTTGACGCACCACCCCAGATGCTCTAAAACATGTAACATAAAAAATGGTTCTCAAATTACAAATAAATCACTCTGTCAAATATAAATAAATAATCCTTCATTAATAAAGACGTATGATCGCACAAGATTATTAGAATACAGAACATAGTCTAGACGTCTTAAGTACTTGTATTTACACCGATAGGTAACAATACCGGTCTATTGCAGATAACAGTACCTGGTATATTTATACATCATCCATCAGCAATGAATCCATCCGTCACAAGTAATACAGGCCATTAGCCTACGCTTGTTGACAGCCCAGAGAGCTACATTACGATACACACGGATCTATTGAGGATAAGATTAAGATACCTCTTCCTACAGATCATGCAAACATACATTAATGTATATATAAATACTAGCTCTAACCGACAGCTTCGCTCTAGTCATTTACCTACGATTCTCACCCTACTATCTGCCCTACGTACCTACTCTATTCTACTTACCCTACTTTACCTACACTATCCTACCGACCCTTCCTTCACTACACTACCAACTCTAGCTACCCTATATCTTGCTACTAAACCTTCCCCTCCCCCAATCCCTCCTCAATACCTAATCCCTAAAAGGTCGGCAACTCCTCCGTTGCGGGTGTCCATGGGGGGCGTTGATTGCTTACCATCAGGTAATACGTATGCTCGTTTGCCGAACTATTACAAAAAAAAAACCAGTTCTTAGCTACCTCTCTATTAATTTTCAGCTAAACTGGTTCAGCCGTTCTTGAGGTATAAATAGAGTAAATAACAAACAAACAGGACTTTCTTTTATGGACACATATGTATTTATAAGTACTTAGTACTTGTACAATCGTATATTCGGACGTGGCTGCGGTCGCGGGGGCGATGAACTAATTCAATAATCTCGAGCCAAGCAGATAAACGTCTATGTAAATCTGATGCGCACGCGCAGCCGAATGTGTACGGAGAATGTACAGTGTGCAGACAAGGTAATAATAATGTTAAATAACAGTATAGCATTTATGTCAAACATTGAATAACGTGTGTATTGTTTATACTAGGATACTTAGACTTAATTTACTTGAACTGTGAAGCTTTGACAAGACAAATCATAATTATATTTTTCATTGTATCTTTTTGTTTTATTGTATTTTTGTAGTTGCCTGTACACAGCCATTTGAGCTAAATAATGTATTGTGTAAATACGTGACGCTCGCGGCATAAGAAGTAAATTTATTGTTGTGACGTCACACGTCGCCTGCGCATTCATTACATTATCGAAGGCTATCGATTAACAGAGATAGGGAGGTTCCATTTAAGTATATTCTTATCGAATGAGTGTGGAATGCGGTGATTACACCTTTTTCTGCTGAATACTGCAGTATTGGAGATTTATTAATGTACATATTTCTACTCAAAAAGGCTAATTGCGTTTAGCCCCTAAGGGCCCATAGACCACCACAGCTGCGGCACAATCAGGCTTTGTGGATTTGCAGGTCAAGCATAATAATACACCGCAACATCTACCTGGACCAGGAGAAGTAACGGGGTTGGTTTTAGTCAGTAAGAGTCTAGCACTCCCGCTTGCTCCACTCGGGGCGGGGGAGCAGAATTTTGACAAGTTGCCACCGTAAAAAAAATACATTTAAAAGTAATTTAAATTATAAAAATGTATTTGACATAAAGTTTAACAAAATTTTCTTTCGTTTTTAACTTCTTTGAATACCTGGGGGTTCAGCTCATAGTAAAAAAACACAAGGGATCGCTCATAAGTATTGTGGGCTTGTCCAAATATAATGCAACTGTGAACAAGTACCGCAGCAACAATCAACTTGAGATCGCAATTAGTAATCGACAGGTAGTAAGTATAATTATTCTGGAACAATCTAAGATTTTGATAGAAATAAATAATTACCTATTCTCTGAATAAATTTTATTTTAGTCTTTAAGTACTAGTAAATAAATACTATTTTCACAAACAGAAAGTGCTGAGATTAATGTTTATATGTATAAATAGCTTGATTACAAATTTACAATCTAGAAAATTACGTGAGCAAATAAAATGAGAAATGTGCAGCGTGTACAGGTTGTGTATGTGCACGAATGAAGCAACGCGCGAAGTGTTTTTACGTGTTTTGTTAATTATTGCTTCGTCACGTCGGATCACTAAAATTAATGATTAATGATTTTTTTTCTAAAACAGCATGCTATAGAAATTTTGATGACTTGTAGATATTGTTTAAAATTATACGACAATAATACAAGCAGTTGAGATAGTATATTATCCAATATACCGTATTGCGTCCTCATCTTCGTTGTTTGAATTTTAGATTTAATCTATCTCCACATTTTTTCCACAATTATAGCTTCAAGATTACCAATTTTTAAGAAAAACCAATTTTTATACTAATTCTTAATACTTTTTACTTAATACGAGTATTAGGATTAAATACTACTGCGTCGACCGATGAGTAACAACATTGAATTATTTTGTTACTAGAGAAAACTCTAATGAACATAAATAATGCATTTTACATGAATCAACAACAATAATAAGACAGCTACTAAATGCTGTTGCAAATAATTTGTCCCATTATACTTTCCCTTTATACTTAACTTTATCATCATCATCATCATCAGCATATAAGTGCCCACTGCTGAGCAAAGGCCTCTTCTCATACGGAAAAGGGTTAGAGCATTAATCACCACGCTTGCTCAATGCGGGTTGGCGATTTCAAACTTATAATAAGAAATTATAAGTCCAGGTTTCCTCACGTTGTTTTCCTTCACCGTATGTCAGTGGTGTCTAAATAATCATAGAAAGTACATATAACTCGGGAAAAGTCACATTGGTACTTGCCAGGTTTCGAACCCACACCCTCATGCATGAGAAGCGGGCTCCTTAACCTCCGGGCCACCTTGACTATAGACCCGTATGATAGACCATACAACATACACTATAGTTCCAGTAGACTCCCCGGTCCACTACCGCACGCATGCGCACACGCAGCTCCGAGTGCGTGTGATTGTATCGCGGAGATCGCGTTACGGTACAACGCGCCACAGTACTAACTTGTGGGAATTGGGTGTACCACTGTATGTATGAATGTTTTATTTCCATACTTATTGTAATATTACTCTAGTGAGAAATAATAGGTGTTTTAAAACATTTGTGGTACAAATTGTATGAGAGTATCGAACTACAATCCTCATTTTAAGTGTGGGACAGCCATGCCTCGGCACGAATGGGTCGGTACAACCGGAGTGATACCACGGCCTCACAGAAAACAGACTTGAAACAACCACAGCGTTGTGTTTCGCCATGTGAGTACCGGAGTTACCGGAGGCCCAATCCTTCCTCTTCCATAATCTCCAAAAGGTCAGTATCGCACTCGTTACTCCTCCGTTGTTGCGGGTGTTCATGGGCGGCGCTGATTGCTTACCATCAGGTAATCCGTGAACTCGTTTGTCGAACTATCACATAAAAAAGAACCAAATGCGTCAGCTTTAAAAGACAAAGCAAATATGGTTTAACAATAGAACCATTTAAAGTAAAAACAACAATAATTAGTTGAATAGACACCTGAAGTACTCGTATTGACAAATAAATCAATAAATCAATGAGCAAATAACAATAGAGTTACAACAACACGCATTCATGTGATATCATTGTGCAGCCATTATTTGTTGGAGGTGAGTCAGCGCCGGCGCAAGGTGCTCGCTATCTGATAACGTTAGCTGATAAGTATTGGGTATGTACCGTCCACGGCACGGTTAATTAATACTGCACATATTGATATGCTACGAATGTTAAACAAAATTTATACATTTACTTAAAGTTGATTGTTTTTTTGCAAACGTTCACTGTCTGGCGAGAGGTAGTGTCAGAATTTTACTGGCCAAAAACTGGCCCGTTCTTTTCCCTGCTCAAGGTCGTGGTCGCATTGGCTTTGTTGGGCCACATCTATGGTGGTTTGTTGGCTCTTTGATGCGCTCGAGAACCTCTATGCGCCGTACGCTCGGGTCCGATTCTGGTCGGTCGGGGTTATGATAGCTGGAGATCGTCACTCGATCACCCGGAGTGTCGCCTGCTACGACGACTGGGGCGTAAGGAGGAGAGTTCCCCCATTTGTAGTGTAAGTATATGCCATAAGTGCGGTATTAGTATTGCTAAGCTAGCAAAACGACTACAATGATGAATGTCGTATGTGTATGTGAGACCTCCATATCTATTACGAGCTTCGGTCGCGCGTTTCCACTCACTGCTCGGCTCCTACAAATCGTAGCTTGATGTTTTATAGCCTAAAGCCTCCCTCGATAAATATAAATAAACGTCAAACACAAAAAGTATTATTCAATTCGAACCAGTAGTTCTGGAGATTAGCGCGTTTAAACAAACAAACTCTTCAGCTTTTTTAATATTAATAATGTAGAAAACAATGCCTGGCTGGTCATTAAAACTCTGTCTAATTAATACTCCAAATACAAAATATTCCAATGCCGACCTCTGATTGCTGATTTTTCTAGAAAAGTTACTGTTGTTTGGCTCAATAATCCATAAGAATACCAAATTATTAAAAAAATGAAAACATAATAATATATAGACTGTAAGATTGAGGTGGCGGCTATCGAATATGTCGCGGGTTCGATTACCGTACGGTAGGTACAACTCTTGTGTGATGCACAAATTCTATATATTATTCTGGGTCTTGGTGTGATGTGTACGTGAAATTGTATATTTGTAAACGCACGCATGTACCTATTAAAAATACATTTAATTAAGTAAGTTTAGAGATATCATTCCGCTAACTCAGTGTTAAATTTTTTATTAAATGATTGCAACGATTTGTTATTGAAGTAATTGTCATAAAGTTTATTGCAATTATTGTGTAAGCGCTATTAATATAGTTGCTCCCTACTTTACAACAGTTTTAAAATCTTTTCTCATTAATATGTCATTATTTTTAATGTTGTAACGAATTATTACACCATAATATTTCATTTTATTATTAAATTTTTCGTAGAAATATTTAGTTTCTAATTGTATCAAGTTATTGAGTATTTTGAATTTTTACTTCAAGACTATAAGAAATGTTGTGGCAACTTATAATTAAAGTAAAAAAATGAATGATCTATTTATTTTACTAACATTATAAAGAGGTAAAATTTGTAATTTGTAAGTTTGTTGTGTAGGGTGTAATCTTTGGAACCGCTAATCGAATCTCCAAAATTGTTTCACTGATAAATAGCTACAATAGCTGAGCTCTGCATATAAAACGTCACTCTAAGACCAATAGGAGCCGAGAAGCGGGTGAAACCGCGCGGCAGTAGCTAGATATTGTTAAGAAGATAAATTGCACTGACTCTTTTGTGATAAGGATTGGAAGAAGAAGATTATTTTGTAATAATCATATAATTTTAAAGTCATACAATTTTATAAACTTATGCAAGGACAATTAAATAAGTTCGAGATTCACCTTGAACAATTATCAAGGACAGTACCTAATTCAAGAAACTGACTGTCTACCGAGGTCAGGTACCATCAAATATTCCCTTAATATCTACCTTCCCAGGTAACTCCAACAGCTGACACCAAACAACTCCCACTTGACATTGACACCACACGAACACGTGGCCACGTGAGCCTGTGTGGGTGACACACACACACAACGCTATCGACCACCGATCGATCAGCTGATTACCGATACATGTGCACATATTCACGAGTATGTATGTGTGTGTGTTATCAGCAAGGAGGATTACCTAGCTGTTTGATTGTGCTGTATGAAAACACACGTATCTTGTTGAGTCCAAGGCAAATATTTAACTTTGTTGTATTCTCTGCTATAATAACTCGGTATTCGACAGGAAGGATAACTGCGCCATCAATATTAATAATACTTTTTTGTAACAAGGGGGAAAGTTAGCTTGAAATATGAATAAGTTTTACTATTTTCAGCTTTTAGTTGGGATTATATAAAAGAGCTATAACCGCTGCCCGTCTCGTAGCAGAACACGGAATGGGGTTGTTTTAAATCAGTAAGAGTCTGTCACTCCCTCTCGTCGCACCCAGGTCATTATTCATTTTATGATATTATCCCCTCAAAAACTTTATTAAATAGGTTTCGAGAAAAATCTACACAATAGTTAATCTGTAGAATGTGATTTAATGCGTAGCTAGATTCATAATAATATAACGGCAGTGACATTAACAATGGCGACGATTAGTTATCTGGAAGTGGGCAATCAATATTTGTTACAAGTACCGAGCTCATCAAGTGTATATACGTTCCTTACATGGCTGTGAGCAGGTTATAAACTGAGACTAGGAGAATATACTAATTACAAAATATTTAGTGCCTGATAGAATACACATAACTATACTGTCGCGGAAGGCACCCGTTCCTCACGAATGAGGGTGCGGATTCGAAACCTGCGAAGTACCAATGTGACTTCTGTTCTCAAAGTTGATTTACACACCACTGGTATACGGTGAAGGAAGACATCGTGAGGAAACCTAGATTTATAATATCTAATTATAAGTTTGAAATCGCCAATCAGCGAGTGTGATGATTAATGCTCAAACCTTCTGCGCATGAGAAGAGGACTTCACTCAGCATTGGGCACTTATAAGCTAACGCTGGCTCATGTTGAAGGAGAACACAAAGAAATTAATGAGTACCTAAGTGTCATAGAATTATTCCACAATACGATCTTCACTCCAACAATAAACAAGTCTAGTGACTAGTGGTGAAATCAGACAGTAATACAGACTACGTACAACAAAAAGCTACGCTAAGCTAAAGCAACATACCTAATCCAAAAACTGGAAACTTAACAATGACAAAGTCAATACCTTCTTACTTTTTTAGAACTGGGAGAGCCATGCTTCGTAACGAATGGGTCGGCTCGGTCGGAGTGATACCACGGCCTCACAGAAAACCGGCGTGAAACAACCACAGCGTTGTGTTTCGCCGTATGAGTGAGGTTACCGGAGGCCCAATCCTTCCCCTCCCCAAGCCCTAAATCTTTCAAATCCCGAATCCCCAAAAGGTCGGTAACGCACTCGTAACTTCTCTGTTGTTGCGGGTGTCATTGGGCGGCTGATTGCTTACCATCAGGTAATGGGTCAATTTGTTTGCCGACCTACCACAGAAAAAAAATTGCCAAAGCGATGTTTTTTTATTATTTACGCTAATTACACTTCTTTAAAAGTAGCTACACAAAAATTTTTGTTTATGAAAGTGGGACTTTTTAATGCCCTTTTTAAGTGCATTTTATAATCGAATTAATTTATTTTTGAATTCACAACTATCAATGAAACAATGAAACAATGAATTTATTTTTGCAAATAGGCCATAAAACGGCACTTTTACACGTCAATTTATATGTGAAAAACTAGATGAAGCCGGCATTTCCTATCTGACTACTCTGAGAAGAAATGCCGAAACAAACTCAGAGGTCAGTCTCTTTTCAAGTCCAGACAATGTAAAAATAACATAATGTGAGAGAATCGTGCAAGTTCATTCTGTAGTGGTCTTTTGAGGAAAGAACCACACCAGTTTAAGTGGACCCGTTCTGAAGACAGGCACGCAAGTGTCAGTCTGCAACCAGTATAGCTAGTGCTGCTGAGTTGTCCGACGAACAATACCGATCTAAAGAACATTTGGGTGGGTCGCGCAAGTACTCAAACTGTCAGAACGCAGATAACTGGTAATCAAAAAGCACGGCAAGTCTCACACGGTCCTTACACTAACAATAATATAAAATAATAAAAATGTCAATAAATAAATAAAAAAAAATGTCAAATAAAAAATAAAATGTCACAATAGGTGATTATGTCATTGTATAAAAAATAAACGTAATGTCAAATTGTATATAAAAGTGTAACTTATGTTACAAACATGTCAACATGACCTGTGCAGACATTACAGCGGCTCATTCCCATGCCTGACTATCCTCTAAGTAGTCTTTTATTTTATAAAATGCTTTACAGCAAAGTTTAGCCTTTATTACACTTTTAAATTTATTGAGGCTCAAATTTTGAATATCGCTAGGAATTTTATTGTAAAAGCGTATACATTGACATCTAAACGAACTAGTTATTTTCTGAAGCCTGGAGGCAGGGACAACATATTTGTTTTTCCCCCTCGTGTTAATATTATGTATATCACTATGCTTCTTAAATAAGCTTTTGTTTTTATGAGCGTGAATTACATTTTCATAAATATATTGTGAGGCAACCGTCATTATCTTAGTTTCCTTAAATAATTCTCTGAGCGAATGCCTCGGACTAAGATTATAGATTGATCGAATAGCCCTTTTCTGCAGAACAAAAATAGACTGGATGTCAGCAGCATTCCCCCACAACAAAATACCGTATGACATGATGCTGTGTATCCCTTACAAGGTAAAGCAAGTCAATAATATAGATAAGAAATAAAAACGGGCCGAGAATAGAACCCTGCGGAACACCCATCTTCACAACAGACCCGGCAGAAACCACTCCGTTTACTTCAACTCTCTGAACCCTATTACTCAGGTATGAGGTAAGAAGGTCCAGAGATGCACCTCTTATTCCGTAATGGGATAGCTTCCTGATCAGTGTATCATGAAGCACACAATCGAACGCCTTGGATAAATCACAAAATATTCCCAAAGCGTCGCTTGAGTCCTCCCACGCGTCGTAAATGTGATTAAGAAGTTCAACACCGGCATCAGTTGTTGAACGACCCCTTGTAAATCCGAACTGTTTCGCATGTAATAATTTATTTCTATTAAAAAATCTTTGCATTTGATCTAAAATATTTTTTTCAAAAATTTTACTGAACGTAGGTAGCACTGAAATAGGTCTAAAGTTAGTGGGGTCAGAAGTACTACCTGATTTAAATAATGGAATTATTTTACTACATTTCATAAGATCAGGAAACACACCACAGTCAATACAGTTATTAAAGATTTGAGATAATACAGGTGCTACAATAGTTATTACAGAGCTTGTAATATACACAGAATTGCCCCATAGATCTGCAGTCTTTTTGTTATTCAAAGTATTAAAGATTTTAACAATTTCCTTGTTATCTATGTGCTCGAAGGAAAACCCTGAATCGCAAGCTACAACATGTTTTTTGAGTAAAGACTCTGCAACAGTGGGAGATGAATTCAGTGACTTAGTAGTGGATACAGGAATGTCGGAAAAGAAATTTTCAAAAGCAGTTGCAATTTCTACATCCGCTTTTATTAACTTATTATCAATTACAAGACTATGTTGATTTATTCTCTTTTTAGACCTTCTTGCCTCACTGTTGATAATATTCCAAGTGTCTTTGATAACATTGGTACTGTTCTTTATCTTAGAGCTTAAGAATAATGATTTAGCAATAGAGCAAACCTTTTTGAATAATTTAGAATAGTTTTTTACATATTCACTGAATTCAACAGTGTTAATATATGTCCGCTCATTATAAAGCTCATAGAGGCGCTTTCTACTCTTATAGATACCAGTGGTTGCCCAATCACCGAAAGACGCATTGCTATTAGCTGGTATAGTTTTATCTGAAAAAGTAGACTTAAACTCTGTTAGGTACATTTTAAAAAACTTATCATATAAAGTGCTAGAATTCTTATAATTCAACAACAAAGGCAATTTGTTGCTGAGTTTAGCTTTGAAAAATTCAATGCGTCTTTTAGTCTTCGGATTAACTGTGATAAATTGTTTTGATACTATATTTATTTCTTTTGTTAAAGAAATTAACTGACCACAGTGATCGGAATCAAGTACTGAAATTATTTCTTTGTTAACTGGCACAATGTCAGTATAAATATTGTCCAGGCAAGTGGCACTAGTGGGTGTTATCCTAGTTGGCTCCAGAAACAAATTCGCAAGGTTGTATGAAGAAAATAAACTTACAATTTTTGTGCTTAAACTACATTTTTCTAATAAATTTATATTAAAATCACCACATGTAATGATGGATTTCTTTGAATTTGTAAGTTTACTTAGAACTTCATCCATTATCCAAAAACCTAGTCTGATTTATGAGGAAAACACATGCAACTATGTTTGCGACCTCTGCTAATTAATTTCGACTCAGGCTATGACGTACATGATTTAACTGTAGAAGGAAAGGTCATGTACCAAATCGGTACTCAGTACCTACTCGACCATGCGTCAGCCTCTTACGTTACTCAGAGGAAAATTCTCCGTGAGTTTTGGGACAAAACATTTTCTGAATGATTTGTTCCCCTGCATACATTTGCATATTTTTATCATTATCCTCAAGCCTTTGCCACGTTCTTTGAAAATTTTGCATCACTGCCAAATGCTACCGAGACTTTACTCACTTCATCATTAACATCATTCTCAGCTCTGAGCCTTACGTGCATAGTAAAAAATAATTTTGGTTCCGTTCGTAAGTGAAAAAAACAAAATTATTAAATTACTACTATTGTTATGCCCGACAGGGCCCACAATTCTCCTAAACTAATATAAGTATGTAAATCCTTATGTACCCTACCACTTAAGTTCACATTGTGGAATGCAATAAATATATTGAGTATTGAGTATTGTACAACAAGAATGCCCAAACTGTAAATTGTATTGATGAATGTTATTAAGACCATCGTCCTGGTTTTCAAACTTAGGCAATTTAAACCATTAATGTGAGCAAGCAGTATTAGGTACTATTTCTTGTTTGTTTTAAAAAACATTGCCTACACTAGGACTTTCTCCTGTGCCATGGGTAAAAATATAAAATTTCACATACATATCATACCCAGACTCGGAACAATAATTTTTTGATCACACAAATTTGTGGATTGCAGCGGTTTGGCCAACTACAGCGTCAACCGAAATTAAGAATCGAAAAATTGTAGAGAAACCGAACTCGAAAAAGCGTATTACTTTAGCAATTGAGTATACACACAATAGTTGTTATAGAAAATGTATGGAATATTTTCAAAAGAGTTTTACTTCAATGTGACAAATTCGCTTCGCTTTTTTCGCTACAACTTAAGAAAATAACACGGTATTGATAAAGTCATCAGTTTTTGTTGTATCGTGACTTCGTAAGTACATTCGTCATCACACTAATCAAGATGATTCAACCGCACTTATTTATAAAAGGAATTTAAGTGAAGTCAATATGTATCCGCGTTAGATAATATCTGTAATATGTGTTATTTGTTTGATAACATTCGTGTGAATCTTCAGCTGTTTTTATTGGAATTTAGTTTGAAAATCAATAGTAGTTGTGGACATCCTTTATTACCAATTCAAAATCAATCGTTTCCAGTACTTTCGGTTCATATATGAAATATTTCAACTCAAAAACAAACATTTCGTTGGTTAAACAGCCTGAATACCTCACGAGGGCTGCGTTTGCACAGGTGTGTTCGATTCAGGCCGCCATCGCCAGCAGGACATTCTTGCGCTCGCTTTCGAAACCGGCGCGGGCGCAGATACGACCCGTGATATCACTTCATTATGTAGTAATTGTGAGCGGCTACCGACTGCCGATTGCCAAGCGTACCCGGGCCAAATGTCGCGCAAGCTAGTCACGCGAAGGCATACTACGCTTGTCCACTAGCTAGATCTATCTTATAAGTCTGTGATATAAGTACCTGGAGGTTGTACTGCATTCGTTCCAATTCTATCCATAATTTTACAAAATTAATAAATGGATTTACTTACACGTAATATAACCATATTGATTACAAACAAATAATAATAAACTTATGCTTAACCATTTTTTTTTTTTTTGTGAGGGGAAAATCATCAAATGACTTCTCCCGCCCAGGGCCGGGCAGGAGGGAGTGTCAGACTCTTACTGACTAAAAACCCCCCTGTTCCTTCTCCTGCTCTGTGCCGAGGTCGCGGTACCTCATTGCGCTTACCCCGCAACCCCGGCTGAACATCAGCCCTTTAGGGCCCCGTCTGTGGTGGTCTATTGGCTCTTTGAGGCGCGCGCGGAACGCTACGCGCCGTACGCTCGGGCCTGGTTCTGGTCGGGCGGCGAGCTGCCCTTACTCGCCGACCGCAGGCCCGTACTTACGGTGGCCGGAGATCGTCCCTCGATCCCCGACGCCCGTAGTGTCGCCAGTTGCGGCTGCTGGGGCGTGAGGAGGAGGATTGCTCCCTCACGCGGGCCGCCTCTCTCTTTGCGAGCATGACTGCTTCACAAAAGGAGGAGACGGCGTCCCAGTTCCTCTCACTCCGCACCATGGCCTCGACTAAGGCCGGGCGCGAGAGGTCGCCGCCGCCGATCACTTCCCTGAGGATACGGCGGTGCTCAGCCCAGGCAGGGCATACCGCTACCGTATGCTCCACCGTATCCTCTAGGTGGTCCTCATGCTTAACCATTTGTTGTCAACAAATTGTTGATCGTAAAACACCGAACGCTGGTTTCAGATGGCGCCCTGCAGTGACACAAAAATATAATAGATAATTAAAAAAGAAGATGAAAGTGCTAGTGAAGAGAATATCATTCCATTCATGAAAGAAGTTGGAGACACGCTTCCTACCGTCTCGGACCAACGTAGAAACATCATACAGACACCGGTGACTACGCAGCAGATATCACATAGTACAAGCTGTATTTTTTTATGTGATAGGTCAGAAAACGAGCAAAAGGATTACCAGATGGTAAGCAATGAGCGCTTCCCAGGGGCACCCGCAACGACGGAAGATTTACGAGTGCGTTGTCGACCTTGTGAAGATTAAGGGTTTGAAGATGTTGGGATTGTGGTGGCATTGGGGGAGGGGAAGGATTAGGCCTCCGGTAATAAGTCAATATATAAATCGTTCATTCATCTCACTCAGTTACACTCTTTACATAAGCATTATAATAATAAATTATGTAATACCTTAAACAAAATTTTGATACTTAAAGTATATATTTACATACAGTAAATATTTGCACTTTGATTGCAAGTAGCAGGATTTGAAAAGATACACATATTTATCACTTATAAACATAATCAAATATTACATAAGATATGGTAGAGCTAATGTACATAAACAAATCAGTGTCGCTAGAGCTCAGATCGTGTCTCACCCAAGGAGTGTCCCCTCCTCCAACAGGTTTGAACCACGACTCATAAACTTTTACGATCAGTTTAGTATTGTCCGATATAGTGTACTGACCTTAAGGTCTATTAATAGAACAATATTATTGCAAGGAAAACCTCTATAGTCATTCCGAAGTTAACTTAAGAATAAGTTAGTACAGTATTAATAAGTAAGTAGGTTAACCAATATAAAAAACATTCCGTATATTTCCGACTAGCTACTCTCAGGTTTTTTCACTCACTACTCGACTCCTATAGGTCGCAGCGTGATGTTTTATACCTTATAGTACTCATAAACATCGTAGCTATCGATCAGTGAATGAATTTTGGATATCTGACCAGTGGTTTCAAAGATTACCCCTACATGCAAACTTACAAGTTACAAAGTTTACCTCTTTTTAATATGGGCAAAAGCTTGTTTTACCCGCGACTTTGTTCGCGTGGAAAAGTGACTTCCTGTAAAATTTTTGGTTAAAAAACTACCTTATTTCCTTTCTCGAGTTCCAAACTATGTCTGTAATAATATAATATAATAATAATATAATATAGCCTTTTATTCAGATCCTTAACTTACATTATGTTACATTTACATTTTATTACTCAAAGAAATTTTTTTTTTTATTAAAGTTTGAAATTAGTCTATTATTTGTTGTTTGGTGATCTTTTGCAGATCTGTTTGCCAATCGGCAAAGGCCTCCTCCAACCTTTTCCATTCTGTCCTTACTTGAGCCACTCTGTTCCAAGTCACACCCGCTACCTCTTTGATGTCATCGTCCCATCGTTTTTGCGGCCTCCCTCTCTTCCTTTTCCCTTCCCTTGGTTGCCATACTGTTACTTTTTTACTCCATTTATCATGACCTCTTATCATGTGACCTGCCCATCTCCATTTGAGTCTTTTGATTTTCAGTGTAACATCTGTGGTTTTAGTTTTATTTCTAATTATATTGTTTTTTACTCTGTCTGACCTCTTGATACTCAGCATACTCCTCTCCATAGCGTGTTGGCAGGTTGTAAGCTGGCTTGTCAATTCTTGAGTTATAGTCCATGATTGGCAGCCATATGTAAGAACAGGTAGTATACAAGTATTGAACAGTTTCCTTTTGATAGTGATATGAAGTGTTTTGTCTTTCATAACTTCTTTTAAGCTCCAGTATCTTTTCCAACCGTTTGTAATTCTCCTTTTTACTTCCGCGCGCATAGGTTCCTTTTGTGTTATGACCTGACCAAGATAAATGTATTCATCAGAGTAGTTTATTTCTGAGTTTTCCAACGTTATTGGGGTCTTCTTTCCATTTGTCATCAGTCTTGTTTTTTCCGGGTTGAGTTTTAGTCCTACCTTTTCGCTTTCAACCGCAAGGTCTTCTATCATTCTATTGATTTCTTTAGATGTTCTGGCAAATAGGACTATGTCATCAGCGAACCTCAGATGTGTAAGCAACATACCGTCAACATTAATCCCCAAACTTTCCCAACTGAGTCGCCTGAAAACTGATTCAAGTACAGCGGAGAATAATTTAGGCGATAGGGGGTCTCCCTGTCTAACACCTTTTCCTATTTTAAATGCGCTGCCTTTCTTCTCTAACTGGACTCTAGCGGTGCTGTGACTGTATATGTTCTTTATGAGACGAATGTATTTATGTTCAATCCCTTGCTCCTTTAAAGCTTCCCAAATATTTTCATGTATCAAAGAATCGAAGGCCTTACTGTAGTCAATGAAAGCAATATAGTATGTAAGCTGATATTCGCTACACTTCTCTAGAATTTGTCGGACTACGTGAATGTGATCAATTACAGAGTAGCCCCTGCGAAATCCAGCCTGTTCAATAGGTTGGTGATAGTCCAGTGTGCCTTCGATTCGTTTCAAAATTATTTTTGCGAAAATTTTGTATATGTTGGACATAAGACTGATAGGGCGATAATTTCCTATTTCATGTTTGTCTCCCTTCTTATAAAGCAATATAATATTCGACTCTGTCCATTGCTGAGGAATAATTTCGGTGTTTAAGATGTTGTTGAAGATATCTGTGAGCGCAGGTATTAAAACATGTTTGCCTTGTTGTAAGATCTCGTTACTAATGCCATCTGGACCTGGTGTCTTGTCAACCTTTTGTGTGTCAATAGCTTTCTCGACTTCAGTTTTAAGAATACTCGGAACACTTGATGGTTCTGATAAATCGATTTTGTTTTTTGGTGTTTTGGCTTCGTATAATTTCTTATAATATGAAGTTGCTATTGTCAGTATATCAGTTCGGCGATGTTTCCAGTTTCCGCGATCATTTTTCATTTTAACTATCCAATCCATTGAATCCTTTATTTCCTTATATGCTTTCTTAACGCCACCCGATTTTATTATACATCTCTCTATTTTTTCCATTCTGTTATGTTTTCTATCTTTCCTTATGCTACCTCGTATTTCTTTATTTATCGTTGTTAACTTTTCCCTTCTATCTTGAGTACCTTTAGCGCTAATTAAGTGATTTCTCTTCTCCAGCAGTTCTGTGGTGTTCTTTGAAAGCGAGTTTTTGTGTTCAGTTTTGGTATTTGCCGCAAGTTTTGTTTCAGTTTTTATGGTATTGTCAATCCAGTTGTATTTTCCTTGTGTCTCTAATGATTTTGAACTGGCTATGTAGTCAGAGAATTTGTTTTTTAGTGCATTGATTACTTGCTCCAACTTATAGTTCCCAAGTTTAATGATTCTTGTGTCTTTTCTTGGTCTTGCTGTTTTTGGTTGAGTTGTTATCAGTTCTGTTCTAATTAGTTTATGATTAGTATTAAAGTTCAATTTATTTATGACGGTGAAGTTACTAAAATTATTATTTTTATTTGTCATAATGAAATCAATTTGGTTTTTAGTTTTGCCATCCGGTGAGAACCAAGTCCACAAGTTTTTGTTCTTTTTCCTGTATATAGTATTTAAAATTGTTAGATTATTCCCTAATGCAAAGTTTATGATATGTTCCCCGTTCCTACTTCGGGTTTTGTTACTGTATGTGTATGGTCCTAGTATCTTTGTTTCTTCTGGACGCCTATCTCCGATTTGACCATTAAAGTCTCCCATTACTATCAGATTTTTCTGGCCATATTTTTGGATTGCATTGTTTAGGCTAAGGTAAAATGTGTTGAGTGTTTCCAGGTTTGATTGTTCAGTTGGCGAATAGATTTGTACAATGGACCAAGGATCTTTATAACCCGGCAGTTTCAAATTCATTATTGCAATACGTTCTGCGATACCAATAAATTCTTCCACATATTCCACTATGTTTCTTTTAATAATAAATCCAACCCCATAAAGTCCTGGGGTTTCGCCTATGTGATAAAACACATAATCCGTATATGATATTATTTTCTCTCCCGTTCTTCTAACTTCGCTGAGGCCGATAATATCCCATTTAATGTGTTTTAGAGCATAAGTAAGTTCTTCGAGATTTTCGTCGTTTCTGAGGGTAAGCACATTGAGCGCAGCGATGTAAATTTTTTCTTGACGTGGGTTTCGATTTTTGTCCTTATTATTGTTGTTACTGTTATCACAACTTGTTGCAGAGTTTGGTTCTTTGCCCTCCACGAGGACCAGTCGGCTTGGGGGAGGTTGGTGTTTGTTTGTTACGTTGTTAACACTTTTTTCAATTGGGTTGCTTTTCTCATTATAATATTTATTTATTTTGTTTTTGTTAGTTGGAGGGTGGTGGTCTTTATTCCCCACGGGGACCAGCCGGCTTGGGGAATGTGATTCGTTTTTGTTAGTTATAGTTATTGTATTCGTGTTTTTTCCTTTTTTCGGCTTTTGTAGATAGGTTTTGGATGATTGCTATTGTTTGTTGTTGTTGTTGTTTTCGGTTTGTGAGTTGTGTCTAGAGCGATTCATATATTCAAAAGCATTGGTTTTATTTATTTTACTTGGAGCCTTTGGTAGTGGGCTATCATCGCTGCTAGACTGGGATGGTGACTTTGATGAATTTCGTTTCCTCTTTTCGTTTCCCTTTTCTTGGTTTGCTTTACCTTTAATAATTAGTTTATCGTATCGAATGATTGCCAAATTTCCTTTTTCCTTTTCTTGTTGCTGTTGTTGTTTTAGTTCTTTCCTAATGTGCAAGACTTCTTTTGGGAAATCATCAGTAGCATATGTGGATTCTGGAAAATATTTGTTGTTTCTCAAGATTTCACTTTTCCTCCAAGCAAGGGTAAGTTTTACTAATATTGGTCTTCTCTTTTTGTCTTTTTTCCCTAACCTTTGAACATCACTGATTTCCCACATATCAAATTCTCGAATCCCTCTTTCAGTTGCTATTTTGTTAAGGAAGTTCACTATTAAACTCATGAGTTCATTATTATTATTCTCAGTTTCCTCCAAACCATGCAATATTATATTATTTTTCTTTATTTCCTTTTCCAAATTGCGGACTTTCTTTTTCAGTGTCGTCACCTCACTGTTAAGCCTGAGGTTTTCTTCAACTAGTGGGTTTAGATTTTCCTCTATTTTTGTTGTTACGCTTAAGGCAATAGATAATTATGAATAGATGTTTCATGAACTCTTCTTTTAATTCATGCATTTTCGTGTCAATCTTTTCATCCATTTTCTGTAGAAATAATTCCATCTGTTTTTCCATTTTCTACTATTTAGTGATTTTCTTTTTAAGTGTGGTAACTTTTGCAGGCTTTGGCAACACTATCTTGCAGTAGTTAGGTGACACTGACAGCAGCTGTCAATGTCAAGTCACAGTTGTCGGTTGGTTTTTATTTTGTTTTGTGAGGGTAGAATTATATTCGTTGAAAGTTTTCAAGAACTTTGATCGAGTTTTTCTGTTTTAATTTCAAATTTCACACTTGGATAACAATATGATATTGAGATGAACACTTAAATTTCACTTTGGTAATATTTTTAATACGTAAATCACAGTATTTCTTAGCAAATCACGAAATTATTGGCGAGCACGAGTGCTTCTGACAACAGTTGACAGCCGACCGAACCGAACTATGTCTGTACCTACCAAATTTCACTCGAATAGGTTCAGTATTTTAGGCGTGAAGAAAAGACAGGCAGACAGACAGACAGAGTTACTTTCGCATTTATAATATTAGTTTGGATTTGTATAGAAATACGATTGTAGATGGCAGTCTTGATATTGTTAAACTTGCTGAAGTTTCGCATCGTCTACTTAAACTTATGTGCAATGTTTGACAGACCGGAGTCACTAGATGGTGATGTAACCGGCAGCTCAGTGGCTGCACGTGTCATCTGATGTGCACCTGATCACTATCGCCAAGTATTTTGCAACTTTACTTGTGTGGAGCAACACAAGTAGTTCACATCATTACCAATTGCGGACGACACAACCTGTCGTATGTATGTCAACTGGCTCACATTTACAACATTTGTTTTTAAGAAATACACATTTCAGCCAACATTTAAATAACAGCTTTATTATCACAATAGAATTGAGATTGTCCATGTAATTCCGTAGAACAATAATAAAGACGGATTTTCTCATAAATCGTACAACGCCATGTTATTAAATCGCTCGATACAGAGAATGTATCTAAATATAATGACTGAGATTGTGCCGCTACAACGCTCCGAGCACTAATTTACCTTTATGCCATAAGCGTCATTGTAATATGTAGGTTTTGTAAGTAGCTACTGGGTCTGTCACTGGTAGGAGTGTTGTAACAGAAGGGCAGGTTGTCATTCCAGCGGCGTGGGTCACGTGGGCACCGCTCGGCCTCACAGGATTGGAGCGAGAGCTCATAAAAGCGATATCTGTTACCATAACGAATTGTATTTGTCACAGGTTGCGCTACAAAAGTACGTCGCTTCTAGACGTGGAAGACGTTCTCACTGCTCAAGTTTTATTACATTTAAATAACAGTTTTAAAAACAAAATTCAGTCCAATCAATTCAGCTTTTCATGATTAAAATACGTGTGGAAAACCAAACCGTCTCGTTTTTCCCTCAAAGTATTAGCGGCGATATAATTTGCCCCAGTAACCGGTGCGGTGACCTCCGGCCTCTGACACAATTGTCTAGAAAGTACTGCTAGTACCAGCTTAATGACGTCCATTATTGTGTTAGCTTCGGAACATCAAGTGCACTCTGCACCTACAGGGCTGTTCATTGACACACAAGTGCACTTTTCTTATGATGAATGAAGTTGGAATACACATGTATTAACTTAGTTCACGATCAACAGCAAGCAGTTCGTATAACCTTTATTAATACAGATATTGAAACAGTATTAGGTCCATATTTCCGTATTATTTTGCTTGTAAGTGTGTTGAATAAATAAAGTGGCATTATAGTATACGAAAGTATAGTTTTAAAACGTATGATCGAGTACAACACAGAAATTGGTTTGTTATGAATATGTAATGGTCTGCTGGTCCGCTATTCAAATGTTTACTATCCGGTACATTAATATTCGGTGGAATGTTCGCCCTAACTGCACATTGCAGGGCCGATACTTCATAATTGCCCATTGTTCTGGCAACGCTTCCTCATCCTGAACTCGTGCACTGCCAATTACCCCGCTGCCCATATTTTCCCTATAGCATTGTGCTAGATAGTGAGGCACCGTGGTGACCCTATTACGCTGTCATCAGAGTCCGGTGCGTGGCCGGGTCAGGGTCGTTCTATTCGCGCGGATGAAAGAATCGCCATCACGTGCTTATTGTGATTGCACGCGGAAGTTAATAGTTTTGATTGATTGTTATACTAATATAACAACTATGCCTTATTAGTTTTGTCTATAGCAAACATATTTTTCTTTGGCCTTTTGCATTCAATACAATCCTAACTACAAAGAAGAAAGTACCTTATTAGAAGTTTATTTATAGAAATATATTAGAAGTTTATATATATTTACAAACACAAAACGAAATGGAAATAAATTTTCAAATGATTTCCGAGTGTAATAGGTAATTATAAATCAGCGTGTATTGTAATTATAAAAGCAATATAGAAACGTTTATACAGTACTTTAACCACTTGCTCTAGTTTACACGTCCATTCATAAAATATGCACAGCCTAGCCGGGGACAATCTCCGTGGTCACTATACACGCATTACAGCAGGCTCACTTTACACAACTTTTGTAAAACATTGCATAATTTGATCTAGGTTTTGATTTCTGTTTAATGGCAATTGTAATAACTACTAAATTAAATTCGATATACTCAATACAAATCGAATGTAATTTAAACATAGGGTTATTCATTTATATTTCAGGTTACACCGCGACATATAACCTGGAGTAAATAACTCGGCCATTGAATTCAGTGCAGTCTTTTTTTTATTATTTAGGACTCATTTATGACTTTAATAAGAATAACGAATTAATATTTTTCTTCTCAACGCAATAGTGCAGCACTTATAAAGTACACTTAATCCCATAAAAAGGCACTTTTGAAACGTCAAAGTTGAATTGCCCTTAATTGAAGCTAGGTGCTCGCTTCAAAATGCAGTTACCATCGAAAAAACCGGGCATGAAATTCCATAATAGCACACACAGTGTTTCACGTATGTCGATAGAAGTTAACTTCTGAGTTTTGTTTGTCTTGTGATCATCTACACGTCGTGAACGCGTCGGCGTCGTCTCGTCGCCGCATGTAGGCCACAGCAAGGACGTTGTGTCATCGAACGTGAGAATTCGACTTACTTTTACGTTACGGTAAAATTTCTGTCTCACATTTTATAACACGGGGAACAGAGAAAAGAGATTTTGGCAGGTTTGAGGAATTGAGAGTTTTTGAGCAAATAAAACAGCGGATGTTTGTTCGTGGCCGATAAGTTAGCATCCTTTGGATAATGATAGTCACCTAAAGTAAAAAAAAGATAAAAAAGTTAAAGGGTATAACGTCTATTCAAAGCCAAACTCATCACCTACATACAGATACTATTTCTTTCGAATGGAATATTCTGTTCGTGTGTCGCTGCGGTCTGCGAGCATGTGCATGTCATCACCATGCATGCATGCTCGGCATACACATCATAAAATTGCATCAAGCGCCATGACACCATGCATTTGCATCTGTTTGCTTCACTTAACTATTTATAGACCAAAGATACTCGTATTACCTAACAAAACACTGAAGTTATTCTGTCATCGCACTCAATTTGTATTGAGGTGATAATTCTGCAATTGTTTTGCTTGTTGGCGATTAATTGCCCCTTAAATCAACGCTCGTGGGTACTTTTGTTCCGTCTACAAATAATCAAAACAGAATATAATCGAGTTTGTCGTGTCGTTGACATACCTAATTGTTCTTACACACAGCTGTCTCGAGCCGTGACGGTTGATGTATGGCCGCTTATTGTCTGCAATTATACTGCTATCATTAAGAGTTGCATTTGTTTGTTTCTATAATTGAGATAGCGGTTCGTACTCGGCCTGGTGATGTGCCGTGCCTACACTACCTTCTCCGCAGTAAGAGTGAGAAGCTACGACCAATTATATCATAGAACTTTCGTTTCTTTAATGTTACTACCCCATTAATTCTAATAATTAACGGAAGATGTCTAACATTGTTATAGATTTATATTCCCAATCATATTGTTAGCCGCACTGTACGGTCGCTACGTTCGCGCCGACTGCGGAACTCCTAAATCGATGAGCAGCTGTAATTAAGTGACTTTCTTTCTGCATTCTGTTGCGCCTGCGACTGATCTCGCTGTCATTCAATTACAGGTTCGAATCCTTGGCAGTATCATTACTAACGTTACAGGTATTCAGTCTGTGCTCACATGCACATGGCAAACATTAGAAAAATATATTAAAAGCCCATGGATTGACCTCCTGGTGAGTATTTTCATATATGTGCGAAACAAACTAAAACCTGATTTATTATTATTATCAGCCGTTATCATCCCACTGCAGGGCAAAGGCCTGCCTACCCTTATTCCACTCATCTCTGCAGAAAGCTTTCTGTTTTCTTTTTCAGAAAACCTGATTTATTTTAATGAAACTAAAGATCAAAGTATAATTTCCGAATTTATCTATCATGGCACGTGAAGGTAGAACAAGAATCACATACTTACAAGTTCCTGTATATGTATATGTATGTTCCAAAACTAAGGAATGTTAATTGCTAAGTTAAATTACCTGTCCACCCTCATACGACCACCAAACACATCACATCTGTATGCGGCGCACGCGTTTGCAAATCAATTCGTTAGTATGCGCACGCGCATCCCTCAGTACAATGTCAACGTTAAGTTGTTGCGGCTACGCAGAATTGCTAATTGAATGGAACTCAATTACTTTAAGCAAAGACAACTAATGTAAATGTCTTTCTTTTGTAGTCTGTGTATTGTAAGTGGTAACATTTTGAAAGAAAGAGATGGAACACCTATGTTTATACCGCAAGCTTGGGTTGCAGGTCGAGCGCTATAATGTGCCGCGACCCCAGCCCAGAGCAGTAGAAGAAGAGTCTCGCCTCAACGAGAACGGGAAAAGTAAAGTGATGACTACTCCTACTCAAAAAAAAAAACGCTGCTGAACCTTGGCTCAGCTTTTCTTGAGGATCAGGGTTCAGCTTGGATTGCGGGGCAAGCCGTGGCGTAGTGGTAGTTTTAGTCAGTAAGACTCAAACCATCTCTCCCTTTCGCCTCACCCTGGGCGTCAGAAGTCATTTGATGATTTTTCCGACTCAAAAAAATGTTTTCTTAAGATATGTTTTATTTGAGAATATTATTAATCCTAGGGTCCCAGGTGATAAGAGGTGAACTATATTACACAATTTTACATAAACCTCCAACTGTTTATCCTTCGTGGGATACCAGCGCGATTTATGACCAGGATTTAATACAAGACCACCTTAGCAAATAGGCATTTCATATGAAAACGTTTTTATCTCCTAAGTCCTTTACCCGCGGCGATACAATTCTGAGAACACTTTCTGTATCGTCTTCAACCTTGACTTAATTGTTAAGCGGTCGATTCTTAGTAAAAAGTATTAATTCAATTACTTGTTTTGCGTCAATGGACACTTATAACTATCCGTCAAAAATATGTCGTATACATCGCAAAAAATATTAATGAAAAAGTACTATTAATAATATTTCATTTATTTATAGAATCTCGGAGCAATGCAATAAATATCTTTAATAAGTACCTAGGGACATCTTAAATTAGCATCAAGTAGGCAATAAATTCGCCGCACTGCTCCATCAGTCACAAAAAGATGAAGACCACTAAAATTAATGTCTGTAATAAACGAGTTATTACGATAACAGATCTATTATTGTTGAGAATGTTCTGCAATAAACCTATTTATAATGAGCTACACGAGCACCGACTCCCACACCGCGAGCAGCACTGCCCTGCTGGTCATACAAGTACCGTTCAAAAATAATTGTTGCTTTCCAATTAAGGATGCCATCCATCATTAACATACAGCCGGAGCACTTTATTCAATCAAATATCCACTTTACCTTTATTTGAATAGAGCTGGTTTTGTGGGTGGGTGGTGGCGATCAGGTCCGATTATTCGCATGATCAACCAGTCAAAGTAGGTAATTGAAAAGGCCGGGTGTCTGCGTGTAATTGTCTGCGATTACGTGTACCGCCACATTACATGCAGGAACACTGTGTTTTGTACTCCATTCTGTTTGTTATTTCGTTCTAATTATTGCTGATGATTACATTACAATAAAATACTAATAAACACGTTCGTTACATTTTCGAAGATCATTAATTTGCACTAATATAACATAAATTATTGCCTATTAATTAGCAAATAAGTACATAAATTGCATTGTTGACAAGTTTATTGCACGGTTACTTGTTCAGATCGGACGGTTTTATATGTACATTATGGATGCATAGGAAAATATGTCGCTAAATTTTGATCACACATCTATTCATAGATGTTGGAATGTTTTATTTGTTTTTCCATTTATGTACAAACTCAAAACGAAAGAGCATGGAACCTAAAAATTCCACTATTTTCCAACGAACATTATTTGATCAGACCGACCTTTAAACACATTTGTATTTAATTTGACAACGTGAGAATGTTCCCACAGCGCTAAGTGGCGAGTGTCGAGGCCTGGAGACGACAGCCACTAGTGCAGTGAAACATTTCACAATGGTTGCATTGCATTACCTACAGCCGCCGCGCTGTGGGCCTTCATCCTTGACCACTACACTAATCACCATTAAATTGATCGTTTTTCAGCTGTAACCTGTCCCACTCGTTATAATCGAGGCTGGACAAAATATTGCTAAACTCAGATATTATTGTTAACACGAAAATGTGATGGTTTAGCAATGATTAGCATTAGTAGGCACCTAAGGATTGGTAGGGATATGAAAATAAATAGGTTTTTTTTATAATTAGCCAAGTAACTAGTGAAATTATTGCTGTTTTAAGTAATGAGATATTATTGAAATATGATCCTCCAATCATTTTGTTGTTGTTAGTAATCCATCTGTATCACATTTCACAAACGCAAATAAAAAAGTCATAAACTAGAACTTGTATTGGAAAGGTCCCTCTGTGAGCTGAGCGGAAATAATTACTTAGATTTATTTCGATATTTACAAAAACATACAACAGGACATAGGACGGCAAGGGATAAGACGGATTACCTGATGGTGAGCACTCAGCGCCGCCCATGGACGCCCAGCAATAACGGAGGAATTACGGTGCATTGCCGTCTTTTTGGGGATTAGGCATCTGGAGATTTTGGGATTGGGGAGGGCTTAGGGGAAAGGAAGGATTGGGCCTCCGGTAACCTCACCCACACGGTGAAACACACAAATTAATGTTAGTATTATGTTTAACGTTCAACACGCTAGAAGCTCATATTCCTCTTAATAGTTACGCAAGTAAGCCGTTAATCCTAATCAATAAATATCTAAAGTTATAATGAAACATATTTTTTATCTAAGATTCTATGCCGGTTTGGTATTGGTAGACATGTGTGCATGACAGCTCTTTAAAAACACGTTTTCTCGGTGAGCGTTATGGTTTCCATCATAACAAAAAATAATTTTTAACAAAAAAAAACCGACTTCAAAAGTAAACTAAAAAGCAAAAAATAAATTTACTTTGTCCAAAGTAATACACACTTTCATTTAGTTAAATAGAAAATAATATTTAGTAACTATTTTATAATCTTAAAGTCGGTGCCAAGTAAAACTATAACAGTGTAAAGATATTACTTACATACTTGTTGGAGGACGAAATAGTTACTAAATATTATTTTCTATTTAACTAAATGAAAGTGTGTATTACCTCCTTTTTTGGAAGTCGGTTAAAAATTACGCAGAATATGTCATTACATTGTCTACCTGTGAATATAAATAATCATCAATTTCCGATATGTTTTACCCGTTTTGCACCTATTTAGATATTTCTTTTTTTTTGTAGCTTTTTTTGTATTTGTCCAGAGAAGGTTTTTACGAAAGATTCAGAAAGAATTCTTTCCAAATGAAAAATTGAGTTTGTTAAGGTTTTGTGTTCCAAGAATCCACTAAAATTTACATTTTTTTTTTTTTTTTTTTTTTTTTTTTTTTTTTTTTTTTTTTTTTTTCATTCAAAAACTGTCAAAAGTGCAGGACGTGTTTATGTTTGCTCCGTACTTTATAAATCATTATTGTTAAATAAGTGGTTATTCCAACGACAAAGTTATTTCCGTGTGAACTTTACTGGAACTAAAATCGTATAAACATTACAAAGAACTTAATGATTTCAAATAAATGGTGTAATCTTAACAACAAAAGTGCAAACATTCAGTGTCATTGGTGAAAGACCCTCATTAGTTTATTTCTGCTCAAAAATAATAATTGGTTGTTTACCCACAGTTACAAAATAATTGCTGCACAGACTAATACAGATCGTTAATTTTGTCACCATCGCTAAGTGATCTCGTGGCGCATTGGCTAAGAGGCCGGCACCGGTACCACTGTGAACCGAGTGCTACCACGATCGAATCTCGCCAACTGTGAATTCTTTTTGTGATTTATAAAAATGTTCTGCCTGGGTTGTAACCAAGTAATTGATATGAAGAACGGCTTTCTGCAATGTAAACAGTGCCGTAACTATTATCATTACGAATGTTTAAACATTGGGCATGAACAGTATTCAGCGTTAAGTGCTCAGTATCGTGCAACTTGGCAATGCCCGTCGTGCAACAACATTACGCGGCGTACTCGGTCTAATCTGAATACTCCTGTACGACAAGCGCAGGTGCCTACTTGGGACGAGTCAATGAATATGTCATTTGATAGTTCGCCGCCGCCTACACATGCCACTGTGCCCTCAACAAAATCTAACATTGTTACCATGGATAACATTAGGGATTTGCTGGATCAAAGATTAAATGCTTCCATGTCTACTTTAATGGACAAGTTCAGGTCAATCCTTAAAGAAGAGGTGAAGAAACTCGTCAAAACTGAAATTGATTCTGTAGTACAACAGCTGAAAAATGAGTTTACAATGACCACCGACTATATTTGTGCTGACGTCGCGGATCTTAAATCAGAAATGAAAAATACCCGAGCATGCGTAAAGACATTGGAAGCTGAAAATACACGACTGTTAAAAGAAATAAATTCACTCAATAGTCGATTGTCTTCTAGTGAAAAGTTGACTCGGAGTCTTAACTTGGAAATACAGGCAGTGCCTGAGAGGAAAAATGAAAACATCTTAGCTATGTTTAAGAGTCTGTGTAAATCCGTAAACACTGAAATAAAAGACGATCAGATAATCTCGTGCAGGCGAGTAGCTAAATTAGATCCTAAAAAAGATCGTCCACGGAACATATTAGTCACTTTGTCTAACTCACGCCTGCGAGATCAGGTCATTTCTGCGTGTCGTCGATTTAACAAATCTACAAATGAACAATATCTGAACTCTTCACATCTTGGCCTAACTTCTTCCAGTTGCAAGGTATACGTTTGCGAGCACCTTTCTCCAGAGTGCAAATATCTTCACGCTGCTACCAGGCTCAAGGCAAAAGAGCTTAAGTTCAAATACGTTTGGGTGAAATATGGACGTGTATACATGCGCAAGGATGACAGGGCTGGTCACATCCTTGTAAAAAATGTCGACTTCCTTAACAACATTAGTAACTTGGGAAAAGAATAAACGCTATTGTATTGATTCTTAGCATACTCTTTTTGTTTCTGTATTTGGTTTGTACAATTTGGTTTATCTAAGCTAATTTTATGTTAATTTACTATCAAAATGTAAACAGGATTAGGTCTAAGACTAATGAATTTTATCTGAATGTTCTAAATAGCAATTATGACATAATTTGCCTTACTGAAACTAATCTAAATGATAGTGTTTTTGACGCTGAAGTTTTTGACTCGAGATATACAGTATATAGGCGTGACCGGTGCAATACAGAAATAGTTAAAACAGAGGGTGGGGGCGTACTTGTTGCTATAAAAAATAACATACACAATTCACGTAAGACCTCGTGGGAGTCTAATGTTGAGGACCTTTGGCTATCGATTTGTCATCCGTCTGGCAAGTCGAATGATGTGTTGAATTTGTGTGTATGTTACCTACCACCTGATCTCCCTATGGAACAAATTGATGGATTTTATTGTAACTGTCAAAGAATTATATTTGAAAATCACGGTTTCGGTGATTTTATTTTAATAGGTGACTTTAACACTCCATCCCTGTCATGGACAAAATGTCCCAATTCTAATCACTTATTGCCTAGCCAACCACTTGACCAAAAAGCCACTTTTCTCACTGAGACCCTGGATCTTTGCGATTTACATCAATTTAATAATATCCCTAATAGAAACAATCGCTATTTGGACCTTATTTTATCGACCCTAACCTCTATACATGTCTACGGTGCTGAACCACTTAGTCGATTAGATGTACATCATCCTTCGCTTATAATCAGCTTAAATATGACTAGTTCAACACCTAAATATCTGAAACCGCGTAAACACCGTCGGTTTAACTTTCATAAGTGTGACTATTTAAATCTTAGAGCAGAGCTTGGTGCTACTAACTGGAGTTCAATCTTACGTGCGCCAAACATAGACACCTCGGTTAATAATTTTTATACAGCACTCAATGGCATAATATCTCGACACACACCCCTTTCGACAGGTAATTCGTGTAATTATCCCACCTGGTTCTCTCCGGTTCTGAGACGAGTGCTGAGGGAGAAGTTAAAATATCATCGATTGTTCAAAAAGTATGGTAATCCTCGAGATTATGATACATTCAGCTTGCTCCGGTCTCGGTGTAAAAAACTTATCGCCGAGGACTACTACGTATTTGTATCGTCTGTGGAGTCTTCTCTTGAACATGACATCAAGAATTTTTGGCGTTTTGTCAATAGTAAAAAAGACACGAATGCTATACCTCAAACAATGACTTATGGTAATCTGGTGTCTTCTGATCAGCGTGGTATTTGCGAGCTGTTCTCTCGATACTTTGGCTCAGTATTTGATTCGTCTGGAGTGACCGCTGACGGTTTGGAGTGTCGACAGGCTGGCGTAAGTGGTCTTTCTGGCATCCGCATAAGTGACAACGACATTCTCCGAAAAATTGGTAAACTAGATGCTGGCAAGGGTGCTGGGCCGGACTTGATTCCTCCGTTATTTATTAAGAAATGTGGCAAGGAGTTGTCTCAGCCCTTATCTATTATTTTTAACAATTCCCTTAAATCAGGTTCTTTCCCGAATATGTGGAAAATAGCTCACATAGTTCCAATACATAAGTCAGGCGACAGGTCTCGCTGTGAAAATTATAGGCCAATTAGTATTCTTTCTTGTATGGCAAAATTATTTGAATCTGTAGTGTATGACTTCTTGTACCATCACGTCAGTCCGCTCTTATCACCTAGACAGCACGGTTTTGTTAGAAATCGATCTACTTTTTCCAACTTGTTAGTATATAAAAATGACTTGTGCTTGGCTTTTGGAAGAAGATCGCAGGTAGACTCAATCTACACAGATTTTTCGAAAGCATTTGATAAGGTTAATCATAGCTTGTTATGTTCTAAACTATCAAGTTACGGCATTCATGGTAATTTGCTTCGCTGGGTTAGGTCTTATCTAGATAGAAGGAGTCAGCTTGTCGCTATTAAGGGTGTCGTATCGGATCCCATTATCTGTACTTCCGGAGTTCCTCAGGGATCCCATTTAGGGCCACTTTTCTTCATTGCTTTTATCAACGACCTCGTAGATGGACTGCATAGCTCATGTCTATTATACGCAGATGACCTTAAAATATATACTACAATTAACAATTGTAACGATGCCTTAAAGCTTCAATTGGATTTAGAGCAAATTGTGAACTGGTGTAATGGCAATAGCATGTACTTAAACATTCAAAAATGCTTTATAATTTCTTTTAGTAACAAAGTCCAAAAAATTTTATTCAACTATAATATTAACGGTCACATCTTAGAACGTAAACATGTTGCTAAAGATTTAGGAATCCTCTTTGACGAGAAGCTTACATTTCATGCACATTTTGACCATATAATTAATAGAAGCACACGTCTGATCGGATTCATCTGCAGAGTTACCAAGGACTTTAGTAAGCCGCAAAGCTTATTCTATCTTTATTTTACTTTGATTCGTAGTATATTAGAATATAACTCAATTATTTGGTCGCCATTCTATGCAGTTCACATAAATAATTTGGAACGCATCCAAAAGAAATTTGTTCACATAGTGTGCCGTAAAATGGGTGTTCATAGACAGCTAACATCATACAAGGAAAGACTGGACAAGTTCAATCTGCAATCACTAGAGGTACGCCGTAAACGGAGTGACATTTTGTGCCTGCACAAGATTCTTCATTCATCAGTGGACAGCCCTGACTTGTTATCCTCAATTAATTTTAATATTAAATTTAGAAGTCGCCAACCTCACCTCAGGAGTTTCATATTAGATGTTCATATAAATAATACATCTTACTACAACCCTATTGTAAGAATGTGTCGTCTTTACAACGAGCTACTTCACGAACATAGCAAAGAATTAGATATATTTGATCATAGATTTTTTAAATTCAAATATAAAATAGGTCGAATTATGTCAAAATTGAAATTCTAATTGTAATTTTTATTCTTCTAATTAAATTTATAATAGTATTTATAATTAATTATATTTAATTAATTAATAACTCAATATTACAATATTCAATTAATCAATCAATCTAATTCAAATATCAATTAATTTAATTAAGTTATTAAATATTTTATATTATAACACTTCCTGCATAATATAATTGCCTAATAATCATGCAGTGTACACATGTGTAGGGATGCGGTCTTGATCTGTTTTACTTATTTTATAGATATTCTGTAATGTTATTGATTGTATCCTGTTTTGTGTGCCTATTAAAATAAATAAATAAATAAATAAATAAAAATAATTAGGTAAGTTCGTAAAATAATATCCACATAATAAATTTTGTCAGTGATAAGATACTCATTTCTCTTTATTTTTATTTTTGGTAACTATTTTTACAATATTAATATAATGCCGTCTTGTGTTCTAAACACAAGACGGCAGTGCAGGTGCAGTGCAGTGAATGGTGAGTAGAAGTCATAATATGATGATATTAGCACTTTAAAAAATCTCGATTTTATATATCGCCTTTTAACCCGCTATCAGTAGGACCTCTCATCACCTTTGCCTCGCTAGTTAGGTGAAAGCGCGAAATAAAAACATCAATTAAATGTCAATAAAGTCATCTGATGACGTGTGTACTGCCAAGAAAGGCAATGCGGCATACAGCCAGGTTGTAACCTTTTTGTTTGATTTGTTAGTTTTGTTTGACGCCACAATTTGAATTGAAACTTTTACACATCAATTTTATTGCAGTAACATTTCGACGATCTACTTCTTTTATTTTTCAAGCTAGTAAGACTAAGATTGAGTTTAAACATTTTTGTTTTCCTGCACTCAATGAAAGTACCTATATATTTGTACGCCGCATTAAGTAAAGAGTATTTTTTTCTGATACCTACCTATTTTCAGCCAGTCACATTTAACCTGTTCTACCTAATGAGCAGATTTTTTAAAGTTAATTAGTAAGAAGTAAGCGAGCGTTAAGAGGCTTACCGAGTTATTAGTATATATAATGGACATAGCCTTACAGGGTTCCCTCGAGCTAAGCCAATTATTGAAGACACCCAGGCGACCAGCAACCAGACAGCTCCTTGCTTCACCTACTTTTGAGGAACGTCGTGTCAACGCCATCTTTATCATCTACTTAGTTGTACACGTCTATATGTTACACACAACTGGATGATCTACATTTAAAAGTGTTCGATTGCTGCAAACATCTTTCAAGGAGTAAATGCCTTAATATTTTACGTCACACTGAATACTAAAATCTTTGAAGGCCCAATCCTGTCCCTCTGCCTACATCCTGAAACCCCGGCAGGTAAACGACATACAAAAAACATTTTTACGGTTTATAACAATCAATCAGCACATTCTGTTAACTTCAACACAAGATATGTTTCACCTGTCTCATTATATGTAAGTACCTCGGTAGTAGGTACATACGTATTAAGTTTAGTCATGAAAACATCTGAAGTTTGTCATGAGTTTGATGACTTGTAGTCCGTGTCATATAACGTAATCTCAGGATATTTCATTATTTACCTTCAATATGTAAGTCACCTAAAAAGTATAAAGGAATGGAATGGAATCAAAATACAGGATATAAAGATGTAAGTATAATAAGATCCAGGTGACCTATCTGTAAATAGCAATCCGACCTGAACATTCGTGAACAATTAATAAAAGAATGTACATACATAATATAACCGCTGTGTGATACTGGCGCGTGATAACACCACTGATTAGACACACTATCACTCATTTATATTCGTCGATGATTAAATCGATATCAATACAAGGATTTTGTATTAAGACATTTGTGTCGGTCAGACGGAAAATAACAAGACAAACAGGATATCTAGAAAAGTATTCGACTTTGTTGACTGCGTTTATACGACTGCGAAAACAATGAACTGCTTTACATTATTTAAGCAGCACCTTAAAGTGCAGCGGATTCACGTACTTGAGAAGTAATGGTAAATGGTTTATAAGGTGCAAGATGGCGACGATGATATATCCTAATGACCGTGACACAAAGTGAAGGGTCATTCAGTAACCTGATCGCTGCAGGAGGTGGTCTACTGTGTGCACATTGTGGCTTCATCGTGCAGGAAGTTGTCACTGGACGCCCTCCAGTTGTCGGTCACGACTTGTGTGGCATGAGGCCTACTTCCGACATTCCCAAATGAAGCCCTCAGCGACATGCTTCAACAATTGTATTCCGAAAGTGGACACAGTCAATGACTGCCAACATAGCACATTATCGTAAGGCTCCAAACTTGTGCTTGTTTTCTAAGCCCAAATTTTACAGGAGATCCTCTTTCTGTAATAATATGCACAATGTTCCCAAATTTTCTTTAATTGTTCAAAAAACTAATGCCCTTACAACATCCTACGTTGCAATTCATAATGACGTCAAGACTTGTGTAGTGATTAAAAAACCAGCAGGTTATACCCTCATTCCAAGTTGGTAACTGCGTCAGACTTTGGAGCGAGCGTGCCGCACTGCAGCGGTTTGGTGGTCACATTACTCACATTACAGGAAGTGAACTTTTTCTCTCGACTTTCAATATCAGATCGTACGATATCGTATGTATTGTTGTGGCCACTTGTTCTAAGTGTATAAGTATCATACGCCGGAGAAGGCAGGCGCCGCCGCGCGCCGACCGTGACGGCGCACGACGCTAAATAAGATTTGTTACAACTATAACTGTTTAATTTTTGTAATGTTCATGTAATTACTTCAGACGATAAGGAAGAACCACTCATTGTGGAGTTACTCAACATGAAGGTTAATTGTTTTGTTTAAGGTTTAACTAAGACAGACTACGTCTACTTGAATGTTCCATCGCCATTTTATTATTTATTACTAACAATAAGGTACTAGGATGCATGCAAAAATATTAAAATCGATTGAAAAAACTCGTGTACCGTTGTCGAAAGAACATTAGAACAACTACACGATGTAGGAAGTTGTGTACTAAGGCACCAAGCTCTTAAGCAGTAATGTCAGAACCTTAGTACCCACGCAATGGACACAAGCACTGCAGCTGTAGAGAATAGATTACGAGACATGACCATACAAAGGTCGTCTGCCCTAACGGAGCATGAGCAGACAAAAGTGAACTTTATAATCATAGATATAAGGTACCGCAGAAAACGTGAGCAACCAAGGTGAGCGACTCATGACTCCGAACTTGACATTATGACAACTATACAACGGAGATAGCTATCTAGTACACATCTATGTGTGTGTAATTATTATTATTATGTCTTGTATCTCCGTGTAAGGCTGCAGTTTAATATCTTATAGGTAGGTACTAGTACCTATTTATACAATTTCAGATTTCTGTAACCTTAGTATGTTTTGTGTGTGATAGGTATAAGTATTATCTTATCTTTACTAATAAGTTTTGTTACGATCAGAAAAAGTATCAGCTTGTATATAGTCTATTTATGTACGACAATAACGTTACATTTTTGAGGTCAGTTCCTAATATTTTCAAACGGTGCTTAGTTACCTACATATTATGCAACAACTTCAAGCTTTTGTTTATTTATTTACATAATACCTTAGACTTACCGTTAGAATATAATGCTGTAAACGTAAATACGACAGGGGACGGTGTAACTAATGACTCGACAAAAAGCCGTTTATGTGGAAGCAGTTATAATTCTTCTTAGGAATAAAAAACATCTTAATTTTTTCCTCTCGAGTCAAAATTCATGATCACGGTATTAATTTTGAATGAGCGAATAATGCATGACTATGAATATTACTGAATAGACAACGTAACGGTAAGCACGAACATCGGAAGTCATTAAAAAGTTGTCCAAATAAATGGGCATGCCGCAGCGATCCAGTGGCCACGTCGTACCGGGGCCACCTGACACCTCCCAGTCATTCTGTATCATGACTTGTCGATAAATATAACAGGTATCACTCTCAACAATAATGTATTGACTGGTCGTTACTCGGATAATCACTTAATTCTAATGACGCACTCAATTATAACTAAAAAAAAATAACGACGACGGAAATCCACCTCACAAGATAATGCATTTCTCTCAAAAATCACTTCAAACTTTTATTTGATCAAATTTGTTATCAAATGCTTTATCTTGTTATTCTAAATTCTTAGTTCAGGAGCGTGTGAAATAACACAAACAGATAGATAACGAAGTACAAACACTAAACAGCTCTGAGCCTAAACAAACTGCTCCACGTTTTTTACCCCAGGCAGCGTGGTATGACCGAATCACAAGGGGAAAAACAAACACACGTCCTCTCTACCGCAGAAGACTAATAGGCAGGTAGTAATTGCCCAAAAAAAGAATCAAGAATCTAGTCATAATAGTGACATCCAAAAATGCACATAACGACCTGAAAGACTTGATACACGATTATAAGTTCTATCAACAAATGATAGGGTCCACAGCGCCGTTTAAAAACCACGACAACAAATCTGTTAGCGTGACTTAAAAACTGTGCCAACGATTGTTCCTTAGCCAAAGTTATTCATCACAGATAAACAGCTATTATATCCGTCCTCATTAATGGCTATTATTACTATAATTCTATCGAAGGCTATTGTCCATTATAAATGAATTTTGAATTATGAAAGTGATAAATGTATTGAAAACAATACGATTAGTAGCGAGGTATTGGCTCGTCAGCTGACAGCGCTTGCGGAAGATGGAGTCACGATCGCTGAGGTCATTTGTTGTTCATTTCCACGATGACAACATTTACAATTGAAAAGTTACATCCCCAGCCATGGATAGAAATAAAATTGCACAAACAACTATTTTAAACGGGATCAGATCCATTGGGAATAACATTTAAACTTTCGCGTTTCATCATATAAACATAATTATATTGTGTTTACATGAGTCGTCCAAGGTATTTCAATAATTACTTTTCCCGCGTAATATCCGCGTAATTATATTTATTATGTTCAGATCCCCATTACTTAAAAGCCCATTTTAATGTAGTGTTGAAGAAATCTGGCTGTGCGAGTAGAGCGCTAATTGCAAAATATGTTGCTTTACTTCGACAGGAAGTAATTGTTATATTGCGAATTAAGACAATGAACAAAATACCACAAATGACGACCATACTTGCTTGGTCTTCAGTTACTGCGTAAACTACCTACCAGTTCTAATTGGTTTACATGCCATCAATAAATATAGGACTTACTGTAGAAAAACCTGGCAATGTCATTTCTTTTTAATTGTCATCATTACTTAAATTAGGTCCTTATCGTTAACAGTAATGAGGCAATTAATTTGATATTACTGTGTTTAGGATTAAGAATGACAACGCTTTGTGCATAGAACATCATATTTTCCAAGTTTTTCTTCAACTATAACCTTTCGTAATGTCAAAGTTATATGGAAAGGTGAAAGTACTGTGTCGACAGGGCACGGGGTTTATGTAGCGTTCAGGGATACGCATTGCGACACCCCGCACTGACCCGCTGGAAGGGACGCTATTTGGAACGTTAGCACAACACACAAATAAAACATAACTTCATGTTTTACAATATTTATTGCGAAAAATTCTTAACCAAACATAAATTAACCTCTGACATGTAATATGGACAGTATAGGTACCACTTGTAAAGTTAACTTGTGTCATAAATATGTATATATCGTACAAATAGGTTTACTCTCAATAAGTATATATCTTATTATTTCTTTCAAGGCAATTTCATATCACAATTTGTTAAGATTATGTTGAAAAACTAACTTTTGTAAAAATAGGAAATCCATCAATCAAGGCCCCTTTCAACCATAAATATGTTTAGCACGTGGCACTGATCAAAAGTAGAAACAAACTTAATATTACTACTTATAAAATATTGCAACAATTAACACTATCAATCTCAGTAATTATTATTTTGATCTAAGCACTAATTAAATTGACTAATTTATTTTATTATGCTAAAGGAAATGTTTCGTTTAAGTACTTAATAAATAATTTATACATTTAGTACTAGTGACGTGGTGTTGCTAGTGCTAATAAAGTATTACTAAAGTTCACATTTCACATTTTTAAGGCAACACTGCGAAGATTTTAGTAACGGACGAGTGATCGGTAATTTCAGAAGAAACTTTTTCAAGAAAAACGTATTTCCTCATTTCAAAAATTAAGTGTATTACAATACTACAATCACGAGTTGTACCTACAATGTTTAGTGCACTTGTGTAGCTAAATCACTGCGTTACTAATATCTTCTACAGCAGTGTACTACAAATACGTAGTAATGCATATTACTTGCTTTACACTTAGGTATTGTGCTAAATTCTAGTGTATAATGTAAGGCACAGTCTATTTGACACTTGTAACAATGTAAGTTAATTCACTATAACATCACACTTGTAAGTACGTAGTCGGGAGTAGGTACGCCGCAGCCAACACAGGCTCATAGCTGACGAGGGCGAGACGCACGCGAATGGGAACTTATATATTTGTCATTTCGTAAAAGGCTCAATTCGTTTCATAAATTCGAAAAATATTAGGATTGTTTTTGCACATCTTTGCTTAGTCCTACTAACTGTTTCAGATAGTAAATAGAAGACATTGCATGCTGGAGAGGTAGTCATATATGAATCCACCAGGTTATTGTGAGTGATTGGCCAAGTTTTAACACAATCGAGTACGTTACGTGACCGAGAACATTTCTATAAAAATCGATGTAATTCTAAATAACAATAAATACAGAACACGAAGTCCAGCTTCGACTAGTTCATATCCAGAGGCTGCGCGGGCGCACCGAGTGGAACACCGCGCGCCGCATTGCGGGCTACACACGTACTAACATTATGTGAAAGAATGCTATAATCTTTGAACGATGAATAAATCATGTAACCGCGCGGCCGCGGCATACTGAATGCAATAAACGAAAGTGCAACAGATAAGAGTTAATCATATTGTTCCTCGCTCGGAATGAATTACTTTAGCTAAAAGCGAAAGCCATTTTAAGTTAAATACTTTCTGTACTAATTACAATAATCTTTTCGGATGTGTTGTGAAAACTTTGCATCGACGCCTCTACTTTAAATGCTTACAAACTAAGCCGGAAACACGGTCTAATGGCTCATAAATGTACGCGAGTGCGATATCTCGACAATACTGGGAGCCGTTTTCAAGGTGTTGTTCGCTGACTTCTTGTGATCAATGCATTTTCTCATAATCACAATAAACACGCGGGAGTACCGGCGCCCACGCACCATGCAGGCTTTACAAGAACAGCACTGCACGGGAAAGCGGCGCTACGCCGAAAAAATGTATAAAGTTTTTCAGCTCACAGGTTGATGTGAAACAATAGGAAGAAACCTTGTTACTCACACTTCGGGAGACAAGTTCGCATCGTGTGTCGTCGCTTTCCAAGTGCGCGAGCGCGCGAGATAATTGCTGTTACGGATAACCATCATTTGCATTGTTCGCAAGCTAGAGAAAATTAATTGCTTCACAATCGATTGCCAGCGAAAGAAAACGATCAACAAATCAAGACTGCAAACGCGCACTTAGGAGATTTTACTGCACATATTATACGTACCGCACCCAGCCGATTTTAATTATAATAACTTCACTCACACCTGCTCTAACACCGAACCGAACAATATCCGCGCACAATCTGAAGCCGCCCGAGGACGTACGATGCCACTTTCGGCCTTGCATAATTTTCACTATGCGGCAGCTGCCTCCAAACGCGACGGTGTGTAGCTGGCGTCACGCGCCCATATCAACATATTTGAACCAGTTAGCCTTTCCGAACATGTGTAACGATCCTAAGCGGCACCAGCCTCTTGTTTCTGTTGTATGAGTGACTCCCACTTTGCTATGAGCCGTGTGGAGCTGGGCGCAAGGAACTCTTCTCCCGGGGCTAGTGTGCACAGCTCGGCCAACGACTTCGCGGGCTTCAGGCTTCCAATGGAGTCATGTCCCGAACTATTTCTAGGTGAGGGCGATCGCAGCTCCTCGTTTAGTGCCTCGTACAGCTCGCCTATAGATTTGGTCGCCTTCAGTTTACCAGGCATGGGAATCTCCTCATCCTCTGACTCAGAAGTCGTCTCATTGTCACTCAACTCAAGGTCATACGGCTTTTGCTTCTTCTTTCTCATCTTCTTCAGCTCGTGTTCTCTGTCCTTCATTTCCTGTAATTCTTTCTGTATTTTCTCCTCAACAGGTACGTAGCCCTTTCTAACAGGCTTGCCTTCAGGCGTACGGTTAATGACCGGAGGGCTCACTACTGGAGCGATCACCGGTGAAGTGGGGAACACAAGGGGTGGCACGATTGGCGTCATCGGGCTTGGAGGAATGGGACCTCCTGTAGGTGTAGGTAGCTTGCCCTTGTTTGCGATGAATCGCTGCATAATCCCTTTTGTACCTGTCTGAGGAGTAAACCGCCTCGTATATCCATTTGTGTTGAGGAGTGCGGGAGTCACAGGCGGCGAGGGTGCTATTGGACCTAGAAGATGTGAGGTAGAAACCGCTCTGTTGAGGCTCTTCTGCGGCTTAAGTTCCGCATCGCCGTTCACGTGGCCGTTCTGGTGATTCACGTCAATGGTAGACTCCGACATCAATCTGTTCATTCGGAAATGTCCTTCTTTAAATTCCCTTTCTCTCTCTGTCACCTCTATGATCTCTCGTTGGATCCTAGACAGAGGGTCTTCTTTTAGCAGTGACTGAAACAAAAGGAAAATATTTCACTAAGTATGTATTCTGACAAGTATAACAACACAAACAAATCCTTCTACCTTGACAATCATGATCAGATACATAATAATAGAAGATGTAGATTAATGTAAGTGAAATGTGGCTTTAAGGGCACATCAAATGAATGAGCCTCTACCTCATTTCATTAAGGTACCAATGGTGTGCTCGGGTCCTGTAAGTGTTTACGTGTTCCAATGAGAGTATTAATAAATCCAGTACGTACACTATTCAGTTAGCGGTCACTATCATTATTACGCCAGTTTAATGGTCGACTGGTTTTTCTACATCACACTCGGTAACTTTATGTAAGTCTCGGTCGGGTTCGGCTGCGGAGCGGCACCGCACTAGTGATGGCGTATACGTCGCGCTGACCTTACAGATATCTACAGTCGATATCGTTCCAGCCATAAGCCCATATCAATATTATGCAAGTACTCATGGAATTGTGGCAGTTTAGTCGAATATCAAGAAGTTGCTTAATTCTTGGTGTTAATTGAGCACTACGTACCTGGGTTATCTTAACACTGTGATTTCATTAATCAAACATACCTATTAAGCTTTGGAGTTATTCACTACAATAGTACCTAGACAATTATTTTAGAGAAAATACACTAATTAATGTAATAAATAAAGTACCTACAGACATAAGTGCACAATTTTACACTCTTGCACTGACTGAAATAAAAAGAAAAATCGAGAAAATGTACATTCCATTGTTGTGTTATCTTATTCATATCTGATTACAATCGAAAGATTGCACTTATTAGATAAAATACTTAATTTGGTAATTTGTGAAAATATTTCTTTATCAAAATTAATGATATGACGAAGGTCCGTCTGTTGTGGTTCGTGGCTCCGCGTCCGAAGTAAACGCTATCCGGTTAGATTTGTATCTGAGTTAGCGAACTTATTTCCTGGTAGGGTATAAAAAGACAGCTACTATGTTTAACGTAAATTAATTTATAAGTGCTGAAAAACACTGTAAGAGCACGTGACTAACTCTAGCGGTACTTAAGAACTTTGACCTGAGGTTCAAACATTTGAACTTGGTCTCTGGCAAGCGACAACATGCAAATCATTCTAATACTTGCGACTAATGGTAATTCATACATTTTAGCGTGCACCGCGCACTGTCCGCTTGAAAAGCCTTTCTAAGAAGACACGTCTGACGTTTACTCTTAAAACCCCATCAAATTATGATAAAGCGAAATGAGCAACAAGACCACGTTGTGAAATACCTCGCTAGTTTCTTTTTATGTTAATCTGCCAAAAGTGTCAGATTGTATGAGCCACGGTAGTGTGTCGCTATAGTACGCGTGGGATTCGAGTATATTTACTTTTTTGTCTGAATCAAGCTGTTATTACAACTAAGTTGGTAGGTATGTCTGCGACTCGGTTGAATATTAATGAGTTGATCGCATTTTAGCTTTCTTTAGTGACCTTTATGTAGTTTTGAAGATGTTAAATATTAGGGAGTTACTCTAAGTCTGAATAAAGCATGTTAATATCTAAATAAGCTTTAGGACATTTAAAGATATTCATAGAAGTAACATGAATTTCTTAATTGAAAAGAGGTCAGTCAGGCGTGTGCAATATGCTCGTTGACCTACGCATTGCCATATTCAGTTTCACTGGGCGCCGGGCGGTCCACTCCGCCCCACTGGCGACGCTACACGGCCAGGACACTGCAGCTGAGCGCTGTACGGACCTACCATTTCTTTAACTTTGATTATTGTGTTAATGTGAAAACCCGTGTCGAACGTTGATCAATTATAAAAATTATAGATAGATAAGTGGGGTACCTACATGTTACTGAGAATCAATAGATTAAAACAATACAATCGAAGCTAGCACGTAGCTCGTTAATTCCTAGAGATAAGACAATAGCCACTCATTTGTTGTGGCACGAACGTTCGATGCCAATAAATATAAAACTCAGAACAATATCAATGATAGTGTATCTGAGACGCGTTATCAGATGTATAACAGTACTTGGAATACTTTTACCGATGCGAGCCGGCGTTCGGCGACATGTCTCGGAGCTTTCTACCGGGCTTCGGTCTCGACACACATACCCGAACACACCATTATTGTCGAGAGTATGAAAGTGTTAATTAATCTGCCGGGAGTCGCGAGCGCCTACCCGCAACCACGCTCTGCACAACTGTACCTCATGCCGGCGTGCGGACGAGGCGACGACCTACGAACCTACGATTACGATCTTGCAGGACTAGCCTCCCGCAGTCTCCGCACCATCTAAACTAGAGCACGCTCGCATTCCGATCGGACAATACAAAGAGTACTTACTTCTCCCATTGTGAAACTGGAAAATAGTATCCGACAATCCGCACAGGTAGGGTAACGTCGAGCACACACGCACTGTAACACGGTTTACACCATCACGGCACCGACACCTGGCTCGGGAGTAATGTAGTCGCGGGCGCGGGGCGATACGTGCGGCGCGGCGGACGGTCGCGGGCTAACGTCCTCTGTGCGAGTCCACGGCAAGTCGGCAACTCGCGAAGCCTCCGCGTATCACTCACCTGGCTGCCTAATTGGCGTGAGAGCGAGACAGCATCGCGACGTCACGCGATAGACAGAGAAGCGAATAACAACTCAAAACACCTGGTACTGTTTTACCGACATTTGACGACTGTTTCACCGGAGGAAAGTGAGGGCGCGCGTTTGAAACTTGACCGCGGATTTCCGCACGATTGGCTACGAGGGGCTGCAGCGCAGGCGGCTTCCCTACCGACTCCAACTGGACAGGAAGAGGGCATTAATTAAGGAACCTGTCGATTACTCCTGTTAGGTCACAATGTTCATAAAAATATTTTTGTGAGAACCAGCTACTATTAGTTGTTATCGAGAGAGAAAAATAATATATTAAATAAAACCACAAAGTAAGTTATTAAAAATAGTTCGGTTTAATTAACACTTTACAATAAATGACTAGCACAGTACCTTCTTACAGTTAATTTTATAAATAAAGTAATACGAGTATCACCTCGGTTACACAGCGACGGATTAATCAAGCGCGCCTGTAGCATTCTCTTTTAGGACCCTCGATCTTTATCATTCCTTTGGAAGTTTGAAACCAACTGCATAGGGGTGTGGAGAGTTAAAATTGATACTATTTGCGCTTATCATGCGTGAGGGTGCGAAATCAAAATCTAGTAAGTACCAATGAGATTTTTTAGAGTTGTATGTAGGGATTTTATATGTTTATAGAGATGCCAATTGAAAAATGGTGAAGAAAAACATTGTGGTCAAATTCTAATGCAGTTAGATTGTTGGATTTACAATTATTAGGAACTATTGCATTATTAACCACCATAGAATCTTTTTTTTATAGGGAGTGTTGAATCTGACGAACGCCGGCGCAGCTCGCGAGCAACGTGAGCAGGCAGCGCCTACGACAGATCTGAACACTCTAATTAGATCTTGATTTCATGGATTCTGACTTAATGGAATTTTTTGACTACAATCATTATAATACCGACTACACCTACTTACAAAAAACTTACATGACTACAGAGGTGACAAACCTGATTACATTAAGAAATTAAGAGGTATTGCTGGATACAAAGTAAATATAGATTGAAGAAATCTATATTTACTTTGTATGTATAATAATTTGTCTCTGTGCAGGCATACTTATTATTAATATTGCATGTGGCCCTGTAGGTAGTCTAATGTAGAATAAACTATTATTAACTTGCATATTCTTGTTTTGACCACTTGACAATCTCTCTTAGTTTATACATAGGTATAGTACTTAGTTACTAACATTATGGCAAACCAATGTTTCTCTCATATTCTTTATGACACAGAATTACATTTCTTCATTTAACTCAAGCTACATTCCAAATCAATTTTAGTAAACATCAACAAGAAAAATAATATAACTTAATGTTTATTTACTTTTAATTTGTTTTCTTTCTAATATACTTTGTAAGCTACTTAACATAATGCCTGATATATGATAAAAATCAGTGGTCCCAAATAACAGCATGCCACCAAGGCATGTAATAGTTTGCACATAGCTATTATGTATAATTGTATCTAGAACACTAACTAGTTGTAGCTGATGGCTACACAATATTATTTTGCATAATGGGTGACACTGACAACTGAGGTTTAGACATTTGAGGATCAACTGTAGGATTATCCATATGACTGACTCTAAGGTGACGGGAGAGGTCACTGGTTCTGAAGAATCCTCTGGAACAGTGGTGGCAAACATATGGCGTGTGGTGTGTGTGCTGCTTTAGTAGGTGGAACTCAAGCATCATGGCTGTTGGAAATGTTTTGGTGCATTCTCCTATGGAGCATTTGAACTTTGCCACATTCTCATGTTTGAAGCCAATATGATTTGACAGGCTTCTCTTACTTGCGAATCCCTGGTCACAAAACTTACATGAGAATGGTTTCTCTCCAGTGTGTTTCCGCATGTGAGCCTCTAAGTCAGAGAAAGTCTTCAAACAGACACTGCAATGGCCTGACCTTTCAGAGTGCATTCTTTTGATATGAACTTGCAGATTGCCCTTAAATGAGAATGCCATGCCACAGTAATTACAAATGTTGTTTTTTTCATTGGAGTGTACCTGCATATGTGCTTTAAGAGCATTTTTTGTTTTCACAGATTTACTGCACAGGTGACAGGTGAAATTCTTCTCATCAGAGTGCACATATTGATGTCTCTTCAAGTGGCCATTATCTTTGAACTTCTTGAAGCAGAGGTGACAGGAGTACGGTTTTTCACCAGTGTGCAACCGTTTGTGGCGAATTAAAGATGCTATCTGTCGGAACGCTTTATCACAGAAAGGGCATGAGTATGGCCTCTCATCTGTATGAACTCTAATGTGTGTTATGATGTCATTCTTTGAGAAAAAGCTGCTACCACAAGTTTCACAAATAAATTTTCTTTCTCTGTGAGTGTGGTGGGTAATTGTATGTCTCTTGAGAGTACCCTTGAGGTTAAATCTGGCACCACAGTAGTCACATGCAAAAGGTTTCTCACCAGTATGAGTTCTCATGTGACTCTCTAGAGCTGACCGACATGTAACCATCTGTCCACACACATTGCAACTTACTGGGCCATGTTTGGGCCTTAACTTCCGACGATCAATGTTGTCTTTGAACTTTTTCGATTTGTTATACTTTCTTTTGACTTTATTACTAGTGTAGTTATCACATGGGTCATCTAATAAAAAACTGTCAAAGTGATCCTGATCATCAAGTTCACTTTCTTCTTTAATATTTTCCAACTTAACGTGAAGTTCTGGTTTAGGCATTACATCATCTTCATAAATTTTAGTAATGCTAGCGCAGCGGAAGGCCTTGTCTGACGCTTCGCATTTAATGACAAATTCGTATGCTGCCGTCAGTTCACTCGAACAACCATCGCATATACTATCAGGAAGTCCATCTCCTTCGACCACCACAACATTGACGAACCGCATCATCTTGATGCTCAACTGCATATCGACATTCGAATCGAATAAAGGTATAGTTGCCTTTTTCGCAAGACAAACCCGACAAAGTTTGGAGTTATCCATTATTGTATGATTAAAATTATTTAGATAGTAAAAAGGTAGGCACGTACGTAGATTACATGCACTCTTGGTCCGGTTTTTATTCAGTATGTATTACACCAAAATAATAAAAATACTTTGGTTGGAGATGCATCAAACAAACCTTTTGACAATCAGTGACAAGTGACACTGACAGTTTTGATATTTTAATGGAAACGTGGAAACCATGGTACCTACCTACATTAATTTCCAAAAGTCGAAGTACATAATTAAAACCAAACAACTTACACAACATAACAACAAACTTCAGACTTGGTTTTGGTAGCAAATAGCAATCAAGCATACAGAAATTAAAGTTTCTATGGTCTAAGTCTAAGTCTTCTAAACATTCAAGAGACACAATATGATTCTAAAATGCTAGAATAAATAGTATCTCTTGGTCTGAACCTATATTTGTAATTTTGATGATGATGAAAATGAAAATTTATTTTTAGAATATCATATATACATATACATTAATACTGTTCGGATAAGTAACGAAACCATGAAGATTATCATACGCTTAACCATTTGCAGTTCAACTTGATCTAGATATTTACATAAAATTCGAACCCAACTTTCGAAGATTGAAAACATTAAATAAACTTCCTTCCAAGAATAACGTATGGTCAAAGTAGATTCCTCCGCCTTATACTCATGTGACGATACTAAACTTTGAACTCTCGCTGACACCGACACAAGCTTCCAGTGACAGACAGTTGACACCTACACTGATTCAAGTTTGTTTATTTTTTGTCGCAAAGTCGTAACTATCCAAATGTATGTTCAACGAAAACTTTATGTATTAATTAATTTTCTCTATTAACTATATGTAGTGACATGAAAATGAATGAAAAGTCGTGTCGGTTATGTTGTCAAAACTATGGAACTGCTCATATTTTTAGTAAAGTTAAAGACATTGCGTTATGTACAAAAATAATGTATTGTTGTTCAAATTTAAATGTTAAAGACGGAGATGGCCTTCCATCCTATATTTGCAGCGGCTGTGAAAGTGAGCTTGCATTATGCTACCAATTTGTGCTAAAATGCGAAGCTTCCGACAAGAAGTTACGATCTCAAGCTTTAGAAATAAATTCTAATGTTCTACCAGATTCCTCACCCAAAATTGAAGTTAAATTAGAATGTAACAGCGACGAGGACCAATATTACAATGATTTACAAAACGACATACAACTCGAAGCAGAACAAGGCAAATTAGAAATTAAATTAGAATGTGGTGGTTCGAAAATAAAACGGAAATCATCTAAACAGAAATGCGTGCAGTCCTGCACATGCTCAGTCTGTGGCCGACAATGTGCTAACCCATCAACATTTAAGATTCACATGAGATCCCATACAAATGAGAAACCATATGCATGTTCATCTTGTGAAAAGAGTTATAAAGATGGAGGCACATTAAAACGACATATTGAAAGAACACATATCCTTCAAAAACGGCAGCGAAACTTCATTTGTGAACATTGTGGCAAAGGCTTCTTTTCCAAGAATGATGTCAAAATTCATATGCGGACACATACAGGCGAAACACCTTATAGTTGTTCCATTTGTTCCCTGAGGTTCACACAGATCAGTGCATTACAGAGGCACAAAAAACGTCACACTGGTGAAAAGGACCACTTGTGTACAGCTTGTCCAAAGAGATTTTGTACTAAGGAGGAACTAAAATGTCACCTAACTGTACACACAACTGAGAAAAAATTTGCATGTCCGGTTTGTAAAGTGCTATTCAAGTACCAAAACAATTTGAAAAAACATGTGAGGCTGCACTCAGAACCAAATAGATTTGTGTGTAACCATTGCGGACGTACATTCAATGTGAAGGGCAACCTTAAGGTCCACATTGATAAACAACATTCTGAAAAGTCTGGCCATTGTTCTGTGTGCTTGAAAAATGTGGCTAATATAGAGGTGCACATGTGGAGACACACTGGCCAAAGGCCTCTGAAGTGTGAACTATGCCCCAGCAGTTTTTATGAACAGAATGCATTAGTACGTCACATGAACTTTAGACATAAGAAGACTGACAGATACAAGTGTGAAGTAGCAGACTGTCTGATGAGCTTTCCATCAAGGCCAATGCTGGACTTCCATACAGCCAAACTCCATGGAACTCACATCCCATTCCCATGTGACAGGTGCTCACGTTCATTTTATAGAAAGAATGATCTTGCCAGACATAAAATTGGTACTCATAAAGAGAAACTAAGCTAAGTCACTTAATTTTAATCAAGCCATTTTTGTAACGAAACCAAATATTCTTTGTCAATTTGATTTATTGAACAGTATCTAGTCCAGGAAATAGAGGTAAGTAATTTGTTATATGTCTAAAAATAAATCTTAGTTAAGTATGTTGTTTTTAATTAACCAGTTACTTCCAAGCAAAATTTGTTCTTATATTAAAGTACTGACATTATCCCGTGTAAGATATTAAAGGCTGTAAAGCCACATCAGATGGCAGGATGGAACAGTGAAACAAAACAAATGTTATACAATATTTATTTTTAGTGCTGATGAATATCATGATCCATGATCCAAATCAAACCGTATCACAGTCCGCTACAGATTATTAGTAACTAAAGCTCTTGAACACAGATGTGAATGAAAATATTTAACAGAACAAGAATTGAGGTATGTAGGTAGAAAGAATAAATATACTCTGTAAACTTCTGTACAATTGGCTAAATATAAATATCTGTAGACAGCATGGAGGTATGCCTAAAACAAAACTACTCATAACCCAATACATTTCTCTTCATAATTATAGTCAAAATCATTTCATTATAATATTATTCTATTATATAATATGTCATCAACACATGTTTTGTACAAAACAATAACCCTTATAAATACAATGTGAACTAGTCAATTATTTACATGAATTCTATAAGTTTTCAAATATAGAAAAACTATTGCGTAAATAAAAAATATATAAATTGCACACATTACAATCAGATTTTTGATCCAGTCAAAATATAATCACTGAATATAAATATCCATTGCTTTAAATAATAAAGTATAAATAATAACAGTTTGCGAACTTCATAAATTATGCAAACATCAGTCAACAACATTAAATAACTAATTCTCGTAAGTCCGTGTCGCGCTACAAGCAACACGCGGCCAGTACGCACGTACGTTACGCGACAACGTAACTATCCGCGGCGACACTCGTCCGCTGCACTATACATACTATACAGCTAACTACAAATAAAACTTCGCAAAAATTAGCACCAGAGAAATTTAGGATACCATTAGTTGTATACAATCGAGTCGATGTAACCGATTACACTAGCATTATCGATAGAGAATACTTACTAAGCTAAGTATTCGGGGGGTGAAACTATGACCAAATGCAGGTGTCTGATATAAAAAGCTATAATCCTGTCCTACCTAGCAATAATTTGTATACTTCCACGGCACGGCATCACCTCGTCGAGAGCGAGACAGTCGAATCGACACCGAAAACCGCAATTTCTCTAGCTACTTGCGTCATACGGGCTCGGGCCACCGCGAGCCCGGTCCAGCTAAACTAAGGATTTCATAAGAAACCGCGCGCACAGACAGCAGCGGGCGGGGGCTGGCGGGGGCCCACGGGGGCTGGTGGGGGCCGTCAGTTGATGGCCTGCTCCGTCATCTGAAGGCACAGAGCGTCCAGGCTCGAGTAGTGGTCCGCCGCCGCAGGCGCCGCAGCCGCGCCGCGCCCCGCGCTCCCCGCGCCCCCGCCGCCGCCCGCGCCCCCGCATCCTGCGCCAGCCCAGGCGCGCGGCCGCGCTGCCTTCGGGTGACCAGTGTGCGGCCCGATGCGCCATCTAACATCAAAATACCAATTTTATATTCACAGTATATAAGCGCCGTATTTGTTCTTCACCGTCAAGGCCGAGGCCGGGGCGAAAAACTGCCATATAATACTTTGTGGTGACTCATACCTAGGCTTGGGACATCTTCGGTTAAGAGGCATATCAGACACGTGGTGGAAGAATTGACGCGGTGGCAGGCGGTGCCGCAAGCCTTTCAGTGCTTCCTGCAGCTCTGGCCGACTAAATGCTTCGTGATGTAATGCCTATGTGAAAAAATATACTTACATTAATTTTTTAAAAGAATATTAGTGAATATTCCGCTCGGCCTATGGACACCTACAAACCCAGAGGAGTTGCAAATGTTTGCGTCGTTTGCGACCGGATAAAGACATGATTATGTTTGCTTACCTTCTCAACAAGCCAACAGTGTAACGACATCGGGTCCACGGGGGGCTCGTGGTCGCCGTCCTCCGATGTGAGCTGCGACGGCACACGCACGGCGGGTTGACACGTCGCCTTGTTCAGACATTTTGAAGCTGGAAGTTAAATTAATTAAACATAGTGAGAAAACCGGTTCTTATAATTTCAAAGTTAGAAATCGCTAATCCGCCTTGAGCAAGATGGACGATAAAATCTCATGTTTTCTTAGCAATAGGATATTTATAGGCTGATGTAGTAAAATGAATAGGTAATAGGTAAGTACGAATATGTGGAGGCTGGCAGCAGTACCTAGGTGAAGCGCACGAACGATGGCGGCGGGCAGGTCGCAGGCGGGCGGCATGGGGCTCAGCAGGACGGCGCGCAGGCGCTCCAGCGCGCGCCCCGCGGGGGCTCCGCCTCGCAGCTCGGCTTCCACGGCCGCCAGCACCGCGCCGCGCTCAGACAACTTCTTGATGGACAGCAACAGCTTGTGCCGCGCGCCCTTCGTCACTCCTGTACACACACCGCTTCACATGAATCACTACTGAACTGTTTTATGTCATGTACATTGTTTGTGACATACGGCTTTGCAGGTGCAAGGACATGAACATTGAAATTGAGTATAACTCTGATACCAAGACATAGTCCAAGAACCTACTAATGAAATAAATATATATATTTTGTTAAGTAACAGACTGTGCATCTCACCTAACTTCTCCAAATACTTTTCATCCATAGCCATCATCTGTTCATAACTCATATTAGTAAACAACCACACATATTTATGTAGCCGCAGGCTTTTCAGCCACTGCGCGACATTAGACATCCCTGGATGTTCGCCGAAATTGTGTGATCTCAGGTCGTCCAGTCTTGTCTCACTGCCTGTTGTCCCATACATTATACTAATAGGCCTTATCTGACTCAAACTGTGCTCACTGGACAGAGAAAAGCTTCTGGGTTTCTGAACAAAAGGTGCGTCGCTTAAATTCTCAGCAGAAGAAGACATGTGCGTAAAATTACTCGATGGAGGGGTCAAGCTGTTCGATCTTTGCGACTTTGGTTGGGATATTGTAGCATCAAAATTTAATTTTTCTCCTTCTATACTTATATCTACATCGCGGCCGTTTTTAGAGAATGACTCTTGCAATAGGTCTGTGTTAAAGTGTTCTGCACCATCTAATCCTATGATGCCTCTAAATTCCACATTTTTACCAATGGTTCGTCTAAAAGAACTGTTTGTTGTACTCCAAATGTTAGAGTCTGGTATTAGGCAGGGTTCTATTCTCTGTTGCCAAACACATTCTGGTCTGTTTCCAGCAATGTGGTTTTCTAAGTATCTTAACCATTGTTTTAATATTCTGCAAAAAACACGATACAAATTATATAACATGATTTCAAAGTATGTAAAATTTACAATTTTAGATTATTTACCCTTCATCATGATGTGTAAGTGCAGGATGAACTAGTAAGTATGACAGCAGCTGTCGGCATTGATCAGGCACAACAGGGCTACGGCGCGGAGCATCCATACAACGCTGTACCAGAGCTGGTGTTGCTGTGACATACAGGTCTTTACAACGTTCATTGTCCATCCTTAGCAGTGGCAGTAAGGCAAGCAGGCGGTGGAGACGCTCACAACCTGACCAAACAAATAATCACAAATATTAGGTATTATCTTATTCTTGAGCAGTAACAAATCATTAGTAATGGATGAATAATAGTAGAAATTCCAACTGTAACTTCCAGGCTTCACAAACACTATAGTAAAAAACATGTAGGTAGTTCTCAGATTAGTGACTAAGTACTTATAAGTCACCAAAACACCTATAATTTGTGGTTAGATTATAGAAAAATACTTATCAATGCAACTTTACTTCCTGTGCTTTTAATCATTTAGTGGAAACATTTCAATCCGAGTCAATACCCATGCAGGTCTAGGTTCTGCACATTTTTCAGTGATGCACATCAGAGTGACTTATGTTATTGATGATGAAGTTCAACCACACATGTATATGAAATTCTAAATATTGAATTGTGCAGTTTAAAGATTTTAGCTAAAATTGACTCTGGACTATATAAACTAATATAAGATTTTTAGGGTAGTTAGTTAAATTAGTAAGATTTTGTTCTGGTTAATTATTTCATTCCAAGAGCAATAAGATAATTAACAGAACACTGACAAAATTATTGGAGTTAAACTATAGGAACACTTACTTTATCTATCCATAGTTTGAAATGCAGTTCCATTCTTAGTACAAGGAAAACCGTAAGAGAAACATTTTATAGCAATAGTAATGAGTAGATACCGTCATCGTCGTCGCCGTTGACTGTGAGAAGATTAGCTAGATGCACCTCGTCGTTGGCATCACGCTCTAGCCTCTCGTCCTCGACGTGGCTGCGCAGCGCCGCCTCCACTGCCCGCTGCACCAGCTTCAGGCCTGGCCACGGTACTCGCCGTGCTAGCGTGCAGGCCAACACGGTCTGCTCGCAAGCACCCCATTGATCGAACAATCCGGCTACGCCACCGAGCTGCTCGTTAAACGTACCGTTCATCGTGAAAACAGCATAGCAAACCCAAAATATTAGATTTGTTTGTGTTCTACACGTCAGTAATACGTGACAGCTGATCGTTAGAACACTATTTGACCCCCCTAGAAACAAGCAGCGCACGGAGAGATGATGGTGACGAATGTGGCGCTACTAATTCGTTTAATAGAAACGGTAATTTAGTAATAAAATTACAGGTATATTGAAAAACATCAAGATTGTTTCGACGGTCAATCAGATTATCAAAATTCAAAATGGCCGACCATAGATAAAAAATATATGCTAAACAAATGCTTTTTTGCAGATGTCTAAAATTATAATTTTCATTTTAATTTAGAAATTTAATAATTAAACGTGTCAATTGTATTTTATAAATTATCAGTAAATTATATCCAACAAAACTAAGAACGTATGATGGGGTCTATCATAAACTACCACTATTCGTCGCTAGATGTCGTTAGCCAACAGTAAAATTATAAAATTAAACTAATAACATTGTTCTTCTAAAATTAGCTAAATTTTCTATTTTTTTACGTATTTTATTTCATTATTTTCTTTTCTTTATTTATTTTATATACATTTAGGTACATGTACTTTATTGCACACGTGTGAGAATGTTGTGATTACCACGGTGATTACAATGGGGGGTCTTATCACGATATGTATTAAAGAAACTTGGCTATGGGAAGTGAAGTGTACAGATTATCACACACCTTTGTTACTTTATGACTTCGACTTTGTGATTTGGTGAACTTGAGTTTGAAAAACTATTAGGTGCAGTTAGCGTAAAATATATTGGATACTTAGGGTAGGTACCTACTCAATAATAAAGATATTGAACTCAATAATAACCAACTTACAAAATATTGGTAGGTACAAAAAAGTCATCATATAAATAGGTTCACTCAAAGCGTTATAAATAACTATTGACTATTTTTCGGTATCTCGTCTTTATTCTTAATTAATAGAGGCAAGGATTCCAAAATCGTGCCCGATGTGACGATGTAGTTAGGTAATTATGTCTAAGTTAATACTCACGAGACTTCCTTTTGCATGACACTAAACTTGATGGTATTATATTGAAATAAACCATTAAAGAGTTAAATAAATAGGTATAGGGACTGCATTGTGTTTCTCTTGCACACTTTTCCGCTAGGAACTGCTGTTTTCAGCGTCCTCTAAATTGTTCACAAAAAAGGTACTAAGTAATTTTACAAACATGCACCAGCCTTGGCATCTGCAGCTAAAAATAAGCCTTACCGGGTATAAGTATATTTATAGTGTCATCTTTATACTGGTGTCAGTTTATATTATATTTGAAGGTACGAAAACCATCGCACATTCAAAATTAGTGGTTAGTGAGTACGTCAAGACAATGACCAATAATTGTTTATAAATGTAGCCGAGGCAGTAATAGAAGGTTGACGCAGACTCGGTTTTCATTTAACAATTAGTGCAAGTCAAGATTCTAGGAAGATACGCTACAAGCGTAACATGCAAATTGTATAATTTGCATTGTGTTACAGTTCCAAAGGACAACCCTTTCTGGTGCGCGGAAACAATGCGATGATTCGCAAGTTTGCCAAACAGAACTTGGAACAATAAATACCTACCGTTATTTATAATGTCGCAGGGAGCGAGCTTACGGAACACAGGTAACCTACACTTGTGTTTGTCCACTACGGGCTCGTTTAAATAAAAAAAATAGGTTTATTCTGGGATCAGGATTTGATGATTTGACTGCGATGTCTCATTTGTGTTGGAGTTAATTGATTTTGGCTAGGGGCGCCATCGTACAAATAATAAAAGAATTCAGGGATTGAGCCTCCGGTTACCTCACTCACATGGCGGAAGACTGTGATTGTTTCACGCCGGTTTTCTGTGAGGCCGTGTTAATCCACCCTAGTGGAGCCGTCCCATACGTGCCGAAGCATGTTTCTCCCACAATTAGCTTGGCTCTCCCACACTTAGCTTGTTGATTTATTATGTGCGAGTCGCTCCGTGGAACACAATTAATGTCTTCCAACCTTACGACCATTATATCATTACTTCTTTTGAAACTACGTAATACATTATTCCAAATTCGACCTTGGATTAGGACCTAAACCTCTAAAACTACTAAATCGATTTTAGCCATCCATTCACTAATAGAAAATTCTTAAAATATCTTTTATTTATTTTACTTAAATGTGAGCTGCGGTATGCGTAAAACATTTATGCGGAACAACAATTTGTGGATCACACAAAGTGTTGTTCCACGCGGTAATCGAGCTCATCACTTGTTGCACGGCAGCTGGTTGCCCAACCACCGCGTCAACCATGCAGTCTGAATATGGGCGGCTAGGTAGATAATAAATAGAAACAAGAGTTTTAACAAGCCGATACGTTGTTTTGTATTTGTCTAAGTTAGTATAACTCGTATTTTTCATTTAAGGATCTTTGAAGGAATTCACTATCTTTCTTTAAACACATTTAAAAGACAATAAATGTAACGCAGTGTAAAGCAGTGTATAGCCACACACATTTGTAAAGGATCGCCTCAAGGAGTAAAACAATGGCGCGGTGCGCAGCGCACTGAGCGCGGAGACAAAGTGACAATAGGTACTGAAAAGGAATTATTGCTTTTGTATTGTGTAATGTGTTTTGGTAACAACACTATAGCTAATCCTATAGCTACCTAAGCAAAAGCTTCATAAATCACTTGGTTATTTATTAATGCGCCTAGTAACGCAGATATGTTTTCTACAATAGAGTAGTACCTGAATGACCAATTTTTCGGCAACAAATAGGTACCTTTACACACAAAATTTCATCGGAATAAGTTGCCGAGATTCCGATAAAGAGAAAATGTTATGTAGATAAATGTAAGATACTTAACTCAAGTAAATAAATAGAGGTATCCCGGAATCTAGTAAAAAACACGGGTTACAAACAGCAATAAATATTGGACCAATCCCGCGCCTCACGTCTCGCGCATTGTGCAAGCCGCCATGACACCGCCCGGTCCGCGCGGCTGCATACAGCTGTACAACTTGTGCAACCAATGCACGCCGCGCTTAGTAAAATAGGAGTGTTATGTTTTCAGGAAGTATGTATGTGAGACTGTTATTTCTAAATGCCTCGGCAGAATTAGACATATAGCATATCGTTGGAATCCTGATACTTATAAGGATCCCCGGTGATATAGGGGAAAAAATCAATGGGGCAGTTATGAGGCTTACCTACCTACCTAAATAAAAAATAAGATACTTTAAAAAGTCTGAGCAGCTCGTGTTCCTAATAACTATCCGGAGTTTGAGAAAGTAGATTACAAAAAAGGTACACTACACACAACTTCTCTTATTCGTGCTGATAGATGGCGTTAGTAGATGTAATTAATATTTTAAAAGGATAATCAATTTTTATTCTTAGTCGATTAACTTAGTCATACGACCTTTCCTCTTGACAACTTGTTTTTATTCTAGTTAATTTTTAAACATGACAAGCGGGTTTGTTTATATTTTTATACATATATTAATTTAATTTAACTTTATGCCCCTTATTATTATCCATCAATTAAGTTTAGCTTTCCTCACCTTTCAGAATGCCGGTAAATTTTATTTATTATTATTATTATACTTGAACACACTAGCAGCTTAGAAAGCTGATGCGTGCGTATGTACTTATTTATGTATCCACATTATGTATGTACTTATCTTGTTGCTTTTTTATCTTTATTATTTAGTTGTTCAGCTTTTATTTGCAGCTTTGTCTACAATCATAGTTACTAGACAAATCATTATTTTCATTAATCCACACGATACCACACAGTAAAATTTGTTTATTTACATTGGGTTATTTAATAACTTAATTTGGAAAGTGCAATTACAAGTGAACTTTTAAGTTACGAACTAGAGTTTTTTCAGCCTCATTTATTTATTTATACTTAAATAAATACTTTCTTCACAAAACTCCGTCTGAGTAGCGAAACACATTAAGATATGTGTTTTTATGAGAAGTAGAAAATCGAATCACTTTTTTCGGCCATGGCGAGAGGCACCATATGAGTCTTCATTGTAAGTTGACGAGTCTACATAATACTTATCTTATGTGCAATGTATAGTTGTTGCATATAACATATTGATAAGTTTTTATTCAAGGTATTAGGGACCTACTGATGTACCGTTTGCTTGTCATGTACCTACTCCGTGTTCCCACATGTGGCCACAAACTCTTCCTGTACAAAGGCCTAGCCAGCTACATTGACATGTCAATCACATCCCACCGCACCACGCACATCATACTGATGCGAATCGAATCGCAACGCTCTACAATGTCCACAATTGACACAATAAGTTACGGGAACACCTCAAAATCTCCTTCAATACCCGAATAACTGTTTTATTGCAACCCTTTCAGCAGATTCCCCTGCTTAAACGGTTTTGCACTTTTATTCTAAGTAAAGAAGGCTGTAAATCTTATAACAGAGTTTATTTATACTTTCGATAACTTTGGTGCAAACATTATTTAAAAATTTTAAATCGTAGGACAATAATACGCCCCGAGCACCTGCTTTTATTGGGAATATAATTATATTGTTCCCGTTCAGTTCGTAAGGGTACGCAGAGAGATGGGTTGCTTATTATTTGCATTGTTTCTTTTGAGGATAAGCCGATATTTTTAAATGGCACGTGTCTATAGATTTTTAACTCAATAAACCCCGCAACAGTTTGTAGCGGTAGTTATTGTACGTTGGTGAATAATCTGTCTGGTCTGGTCTGGTCTTCTATACTAATCTATACAAATATTATAAAGAGGTAACATTTTGTAAGTTTGTATGTTTGTATGTAGAGTAAAAAAAATGTAAAATTTGTGATAGATAGCTACAATATTCCTGAATGTTATAGGCTATAAAACATCACGCTACGATCAAATGGAGCTAAGCAGCTGGTGAAACCGCGCGAGAATAGCTAGTAGTCAATATAATTGTGGTCTCATATTCCTAAGGGTATTATAACGTGGTCCTATGTTTTTTTGAGAGTTACCCTAATAACCCTTGACCAAATTACCTGAACGACTAGTGAATAGTAGAATGGTGCTTACATTTATATTAAAAGAGAGAATTGAATAACAAAATTGGCGTAACAAATTACAAAGGTTTACCTTTAGTGTTTTTCATAAATTAGACACATTCTACGGAACCATATCGGTCCTTCTTTTTCAACCAACTATAGGAATAATTAGTACAGGTATAGGTGTAGTAATTAGTATAGGTATATACCTATAGATATAGGTGACAAGTAAATATTTTAATAAATTATGCAAACAGTTTTTCTTTCGACTTTTACTTTAAGTTAGTGGAGAGGTACTTACGCAGACAGCTGAACCTAGATTTTTTCAATTCCTATCATGTAGTCCATATTTAATTGTGCAGCTTTTTCATTCAGTACCTATATTTATTTCATTAGTAATTGGCAAATTACTATCAAACTTGTATAGCTGTTGTAGCATGAGTTAACTGTAACTATGTACTGTACCTAACCGAATAACTCTACTTATATTTTTAAGTATAAGTAGATACCATTTTCCTAGCAAATTATTGCTTTATTATTATTATTGTAACCTAATTAAAGTCATAATTGAAGAAGGTTTTGAGGGATTTAACATTGGTTGACTATACAGGTAGTAGAAGTGAAGTAAACTATAATGTAAGGTATTAAAAAATAATGTTTATTCAGTCTTGTTTAAGTACCCAAATGTTTTACAAAAATGTGGTTAAACTATCAAATTTCTTATACAATAAATAAGTTACATTAAAAATTGCACATCAGTTAAAGTCTTTACATCCATTTAATGGATTTACTTAAGTCTAAGTATGGCTTAGTTATGAGTACAATGCACATTGTTGGGTATCTTTGTGCATCACAGTCACTGAGTGGCAGTGTGCCACTACTACTAGTTCAGAGTGGAACGGTGGCAGCGGGTGCAGGTCTGGGAGCCCAGCGCCGCCTTGAGCGTCGCCAGCTGCCGCTTGAGGTAGGTCACCTTCAGCGAGAGGTGTATCTCGCGCAGCTTGCGACGGTCGCGGCTCTGCTTCGCCGCCGCGTTGTTCTTCTCCCGCGTGCGTCGGTAGGCGTCGTCCTCCGCCGCGGAGCGTACGGTACGACGCATGCGCGGATTACTTGCAAGTATTGTACCGCCATTTCTCATTGCCATAGCATCCATGGAAATCTTTTTAAACAACTGGAAGTCTTCATCTTCCGAGATTTCAGCATCTTCGTAATCGGCAGGCGAGCTCTTCGGTGGAGAAACGGCAGCGGGAGGAGCAAGCACAGGTGACGGTGACGGCGACGGCGCACTCGCAAATTGGTAGTAACCATACTGGCCTGGAGACATCCAGGCCGGCCCATAGTGCTGCGGAGGCACCGCTAGGTACTCCGGGTATGCCAGGTTCGACAGACATGCCGGGTATGTTACCGACACTGCATCAGATTGCGACACCTGCGTCACGGCGAGGTTTAGCGGGTCGTCCGTGGCGACGTCTTCTAAGTAAGGGCGCCAAATAGACATTGTTGCGTGTGATTACGTGTGTAAGGTCCCAAAGGTACGTGAGGAATGCTGGGCTAGGGGTGTGGCCTGTTCTTATATAGCCACAGGATGTTGCTCAGTGGTGGGGGAAAAGCACAGCTACTGCGCTCTGCGACAACTGAGACAATTCTTTAGCTTACCCTGATTGAAGGGATTAGTGCAAGTAGATGGCAAGCTAATTTAGTACGTTCCTCTTGGGTATCTTAGCTAATGTAATGTTTACAAAATAATGGATCCATCAGTAATTGATTAACGACGTTTAATATACTTGCTTGTTAATGATTTTGTTTGTCACTTCACGTTTTTCTCTGCGCAAATGTCGTGAGCTTTGATAATATTCATAGGTACATCTAAGTATGTACATGATTAGGTAGATCAATAGATTAGTAGGGAATGGAGCTGTGTTTTGATAATATTAAGCGAATCTGAAAGCTTTTTGTGTTATAAATCTCGCAAGAATTAGTAATATTTTCTTTTTTCATAATTAATTTTTATTATTTCGAATATAACAATAGTTTGTACTAAAATTATCTAAATTTTAACTATCGTAGAATAAACCTTTTTATATTTGTTGAAGTTGGCAATAACCAAATTTAAAAAAGCCTGCCTAGATTTATGTTTACATTTTAATTTAAGTGTTTTTATATAAATGGATTTTTTATGTAGAATACACGTTAAATTTATTGTAGAGAACATGATAAATGATTATGTACATGTCACATGTTTCAAAATTATCTTCTTTCGATAAAATCCATGTGTTCATCCATTGTGATGCAAACTCCGCCGCTTGCTCAGTTTGCCGACAGTAATAGCTTGTTGCCGGAAAGTACCATAATCTGGAACTATCAAATACTTAACCCAGCAAACACGTGCTATATATTATTTATGTATTTATACAAGTTGTAGTTAAAATACATTTCTCAGTCAGCGCCCACAAAGCTCGCGCCGCCCCGCGCCCGCAGGTTGCTGCTAAACATGCCCGGCACAGATACGGGAGCATTGTCTTACTATATTACGTGTTATCTAAAGCAGGCTGTCATTTGTTAGTCTTTGCAATTGTGTATTTGTTTATTGCAGTGGCTTACAGTTGCAGAAGCAATAAAGCACACAATAGGATTCAGTAACCACCGTCCGGGCGGTACATAAGCAGGCTTTTGTTTCGTAATTATTGTTTACTCCACTCAGCAATAATGTTGCATTGTATGTGGCACAAAAAGTTATACACATAAAATACCATTACGTCAAAAAACAAGTTGGTGTTACATATTGTAACCATTAAAGGCGAATGATTCCAACGCTACAATAAATAAATGAACAAATATTCTGGCAACACTTTTTAAAGCATTTTGAAAATATAAAACTATTCTCGTCAAACACTTTTCGCGGTGACTTACTTAATGTTCCCCTTCTAAAAATTACAATCTCACACAACACAAGAAAATATAGCACGCTCTGTAAAACTGTAATCAGATCTCATGAAGAATCAAGTTTTTAACCGTTCGCACCCGACCCTATCGTATTTTTAATAGTACGCATCTATCAAACAGAATTTTACACTTAGTAGCGGCGAGTTGCTACAGCCGTAGCTCGTAGCGCATGTCGTAGCAGCGGTCTACCACTATAAATTCAACGTAAAAATTATGGACTCAACTGGAGAGTCACACGGAAGTAGTTTACAAACCCTAATCCATAGTAGAAGGTGTGGCCTGACCATGACGGTCAGGCCACACCTTCTGTGACATACATTGCAAAATGTAACTGAATACATTGCAAACTATTAATTCACACAAAAGAAACTTTCAAAAGGTATTATGTATTAACAATAAAAACACTCACAAACAAAACAACAATTGTACGTAAGTATATGAAATCATTGTCTTAAGAGCAGTCTATTTAAGCCTATACTTTTATAAGAATAAGAGTTTTCTCTGCATCTAGTAGAAGTTGGTATTAATGATAGCGGGTAACGAGTTTTTGCTTGAAAATTTTGATAGTTGAATTATTTTGGTGATGAGAACTGAGCTACGAGAAAGATCTTCACTACAAGTTCTAATGCTGAAAACATTTATATAAGGCTTGGAGGGTAATACTCCTTCAGTTTATCAATATATTTTATAAAAGTAAAAATTAACTTCAAAATAAGAAGGAAAAAAATGAAAGGATCTGTTATTAATTGACTAACGACGTTTAATGTATTTGCTTGTTGATGATTTTGTTTGTCGCTTCACGTTTTGTTCTCTGCGCAAATGTCTTGAACTTTGTGCCAATTACCGCTAACTGGGAATAATCTCACATCTAGCGTAAACAGCTATTGTGCGGATACACATTAGGTAATGCAGATCTATTCAAAATAAGCACAACATTAGTAATTATGAAGGTCCTAAATAAATACTAATATTATTGTTATAGACAAAGCTCGTGTTGCAGTAAGGCTAATATTTACTAGGCGCAACTAGCTATTGTAGTACTACTGTATATGAATTATGTTACCTGCGGCACAACAAGAGTTATTGACTGCGTAAGCTATGAATGCAGTCGCTCAGTCAACAGTCCGTAGCACAATGCTGGGTTATGATCTTATTGTTTAATTATTATTGTGTTTTAAGTACTTATCATACGCGACAAGGTGACTTGATGCTCGATCGTATTCAAAAACACTCGACGAACTGTTATATTCACAATTAGTCCGCGGTTATTGCAAATGCATGCATTTTTGTTTACTATAAAAATACTTGCAACCGCGTGGCGATTTCAGTCTACCGGTGCCGTCACATTGTCAATATCTCATCCTGACGAGTTTAAGACAATCCTTTACTCTAATTCTTGTAAAGTTCAAGTTCTTTTCATTAAAGTAGTATTAGCAGTCTCAGTGGGTTTTTTTTTTAAAAAGACTAACACCAGCCGCGTCCTAACAACTGGTGTCAGAAGTGGGATGCTGAGGAGAATCTATACAGAGAGCCCTTAGCATCCAAAAGAACTCTAGCGGCTACGAGTCAGTCGTGATCGACGGTCAGCCTCCGCCCTTAGCGTGAGCCCGCATCACACCCTGCTGCAAGGACACTACATTCACGGACAAGAAACTGTGGTCGACGATAAGCCTCCGCTCTATGCGTGAGCCCGCACCACGGCAAGGTCTCCCAAATTTCAACATCTTCACCGGTTGTGCTCATCCCTCATAGCAACGTGACGGCGAAATCACGTTTTTTGAGTCTACACGCGCCACTTCATTGAGTGTCGGGTTACTTCCGGCCGTGTCGTCGCTGCTGCATCGCATCGCAATATTCGTGACCTCATTTAAGACATTTTTACGCAATAACACTACGCGTGGACAAAAATAATGAAGGTGATAGCCGCACTGCTGTGAGTAATCTATCAATCTTTCCTATTTAACACACCCTCTTAATTTACTTATTACATTCTTTTTAATAACTATTTCTTATATCTATTTTTCATCTTCTACTTCATCATTTTATACTTATATTTTATCGAATTATTATTTTTTTTGAATTTTGAGTTTATTTCAACACAAAATGACTGACAAGGGAGAACCTAAAATTACCCTTAATGTATTAACAAAATTTATCAAGCCTTACAACGGAGACAGGGAATCTCTACCAGCATTTTTAACCAATTGCGACAGTGCAATTTCATTTTGTAGCATAGAGCAACAAGGTTTTCTCTGTAAATATATAATTTCACAGCTTGAAGGAAAGGCACAAACAGCTTGTAGCCTTAAAAGTTTTAGTAATTGGCCCGAATTAAAAAAGTTTTTAAAATCTACTTTTGGCGAAAAGAAGCACTCAAGCCATTTGCTGCACGACCTTCAAAGCTGCAAACAAACACCTTCGGAAACTGTAACGCAATATGGTCTTCGCATCGAAGCTTGCTTGACTCGCCTCCAAGCTGATATCCAATTCTCATGTGAGGACAAAGTTCAACTACCTGGGCGTATAGGAGCAATGGAAGACTTGGCCCTCAACACCTTTTTGCTTGGCCTTAGTCCCAATCTCTCTACCATAGTAAGGTGCAGAAATCCTTTAACCCTGAATGACGCCATCACACAGGCCGTTGAAGAAGAGAAGCTTTTTAAACTGACTAGGGTTTCTTCCTACGGCCCTAAGCCCATCAAAACTTGCTCTATCTGCCATAAAAATGGCCACTCCTCTTCAGACTGTTACGTGAAGAAACGTGAACAGCAATTTCAAAAATCTTTCCTTGTACAGCCTTCAACATCATCTCCCGGTCAAAATAATGCACAATTTTCTCAAACCCTTATTTGTGCCTACTGTAAAAAACACGGTCATCACATCAATAATTGTCGTAAGAGACAATATAACAATCAACGCCGTGCGGAACCAAACAATACGCAATCGTCGCCTCAAGTTACAAAAGAAGGGCGTGTCCATATGTGCGACTGTGAGTTCCAAGGCTCGCATGACTCATTCTCGGATGATGATGATTCAAAAAACTAAAATTGGTTTCAGAAATGTGCCAACTGAAACCAAAACCTCCTGATAACGGCACAATTTTGAAAACAACAAAATCTTATAACTCTAACTCTTATAATACTAAATCTTATAATACAAAATCTTATAATACAAAATCTTATGATACTAAATCTTATAATACAAAACCGTGTGTTCCTAAATCTTATACTAAATCTTGTCACTCTAAATCTTGTGACACTAAATCTTATATACCTAAATCTTATATACCTAAATCTTATACTAAACCTTGTCACTCCAAATCTTGTGACACTAAATCTTATATACCTAAATCTTGTCACTCCAAATCTTGTGACACTAAACCTTATATACCTAAATCTTATACTAAATCTTGTCACTCCAAATCTTGTGACACTAAATCTTGTATACCTAAATCTTATACTAAATCTTGTCACTCCAAATCTTGTGACACTAAATCTTATATACCTAAATCTTATACTAAATCTTGTCAACCTAAATCTTGTGACATCAATTTTGTCAATACTAAATCTTATAGTCCTAAATCCTGTACTATTAAACACTATAATGACGTATCTTTACCGGGTTCCTCATCTCAATCTTATACTAAATCTTGTACAAAATCTTCACCTAAACTTTGTTCCAAGTCTTGTCTTAAATCTTATACCAAACCATCACCTAAATCTTATAATAAACCTTATAAAACAAACCCTTGTAAGTCCCTCGATTCAAAGGCATCTCTAAACGCGTCACAAATAACCACAGAATCATCCTTAGATTTAAAATCACCTAAAATTAACTCCTATGCCAATGCCTGTAAGTCACCGTGTAACAAGCCAAAAATAACTGAGCACCTAAATGAACCCCAAATTTCTGCGTCTCAAAACCCTTGTAATGAAAAATCATATTTCCAATCAAAAGCAGACATTCCGGTTTACGAAACTACCATTTTAAATAAAAAAATATCTTTACCCCATTCTTTTATAAAAACGCCTTATTCTACTAAACCCTTGTGTCTCTTAATTGATACCGGTGCAACAGTCAGCGTTATCAAGCGCTCTAGTCTTTGTATTCAACCTGAGCTTTCAAACGAGATAATTAAACTTAAAGGTATAAATGATAATGACACATTTTGCGAAACCCTGGGGTCATGTATAATAGACTTACAAATTACTAATGCCACTCTTTCATATAAATTTCATATTATTGATGACGCAATTAACTTAGAATCAGACGGTATCATTGGAACAGACTTCTTACATTTCTTCAAAACAAACATCGATTACTCAACAAAGTCAATAACATTAGAAGGTAATACTATACCCATTCATTACACGGCTCCTAAATACATTATACCTGCTCGTTCGGAAGTTGTAATAGAATGCATGGTCTCAAATGAACCGTCGGAATTACATAATTTCAAGGAGGCGCTTGTGCTAGATCATGTTATTACTGACGGTGTTTTTATCGCGAACTGTATTGTATCTTTAAAATCTAATAATCGCGTCAATGTGTCAGTTTTAAATACCACCGACTCGCCAATTGAGGTGAAGGATTTCAAAGTACACTTAACCGAAATCGATTGGTCGGAGTTTTCACAAAATACGCTCCAAATTGAAGAAAACGCGTCTTTAAAAATAAATACTATTTCTTCATCGCCGTCGGACCGTATACATAAAGTTTTAGACCAGATACGACACTCGCATTTAAATAGGGAAGAGAAATCCGCTTTGTTAGAGTGTTGTTCCAAATATACAGACATCTTTCATTTAGAGGATGAACAGCTGACTTATACCAACGCACTAAAACATACAATTAACACAGGTAATGCTGCCCCTATTCATGCTAAATCCTATCGCTTTCCAGAGTGCCACAAAGACGAAGTTGACTCTCAAATAAAAAAAATGTTACAGCAGAAAATTATACGCCCCTCACAATCTCCTTGGAGCGCCCCAGTATGGGTAGTCCCTAAAAAGCTAGATGCTTCAGGCAAAAGGAAGTGGCGTATCGTTATCGACTATCGAGCCCTTAACGACGTCACAGTCACCGAAATATACCCTTTGCCCTTAATCACAGACATCTTAGACCAATTAGGACACTCTAAATACTTCACAACCCTTGATTTAGCCAGTGGATTTCATCAGATACAGCTTGATCCGATTGATGCACCTAAAACAGGTTTCACCATAGTAGGAACCCAAACATCAGGACATTACGAGTTTACACGTATGCCCTTCGGTCTTAAAAATGCACCTTCCACTTTTCAAAGGCTGATGAATACAGCGCTCTCTGGGTTACAGGGTCTTCATTGTTATGTATATCTTGATGACTGCGTAGTGTATTCCCATGATCTCGATAGCCACATCTTAAAACTACGTCAAGTATTTGATAGACTCCGCGAATTTAATCTGAAGCTCCAACCCGACAAGTGCGAGTTTCTTCGCAGAGAAGTCACCTATCTTGGTCACATTATCACCGACAAAGGAGTAATTCCTAATCCCGACAAAGTGAAAGCTGTAACCGAATTCCCTACTCCTAAAAACGCAAAAGAAATTAAATCTTTCTTAGGTCTTGTTGGATATTATCGCCGCTTCATAGAAAACTTTTCAAAGATTACAAAACCTTTAACTTCTTTATTAAAAAAGGATACCAATTTTTTCTGGCAAGCCGACCAAGAACAATCTTTTAATCTTCTCAAAGAAAAACTAACTACGGCTCCTCTCTTACAATACCCTGATTTCTCAAAGCCTTTTGTAGTTACCACGGATGCTAGTAACTATGCTATTGGCGCCGTACTCTCTCAAGGTCCCATCGGTCAAGATAAACCGATAGCCTATGCATCTAGGACCCTTAACAAACAAGAAGGGAATTACTCCACCACGGAAAAGGAGCTACTTGCGATCCTTTTCGCAGTCAAAACTTTCCGTCCTTACCTGTATGGCAACAAATTCAAGATCGTAACAGATCATCGCCCTTTAGTTTGGCTTTTTAATGTGAAGGACCCTGGAAGCAGGTTAATTCGTTGGCGTCTTAAATTAGAGGAATATGATTACGAAATCGTATACAAACAAGGGAAAATGAATTCCAACGCGGATGCCCTCTCTCGTATTCCTATCCATGTCATGAATAGCCACAATCTTAATAAAACATCTTACGAAATCTTCTTTAAAAAACAATTCACTAAATCTTTACCCGAATCAAATACTAGAATTGAAGAACATTCTCAACCCTTACATCTTTCTAAATTTAAATCAATCGCTTGTCCATTCTCTCTTGACTTTGATTATTCTATGCCCCACTGTGAGGAATTGCTGTCGCAGGTGAATGACACTACTACTTTATTTGCGAGCGAGCGGTCTCCTGTTACAGTGGAGTCAATTACAATCAATAATAAAACTATTTACATATTATTTACAAAAGTTCATCATTTTGATGAGATTAGTTACCGAATTGTATACGATATTTTGATGAAATTAAGGGATAAAATTCTTGAAGAAAATCCTGATGAAACGGATTTAGCCCTTTCTGACTTCAGCGAACCCTTTTCTAAACTTATTTACACTAAAATCTATAACATAATATCCTATATCTTTCATAATACAAACTTAATTATACATATCTATAAAAACCAAATTATATACCCTACTCCTGCCGAGGTCCCTAAAATATTAAAGGACAACCACGACTCCCCTATAGCCGGACATCCAGGAATGAACAGGATGTACAATCGTATTAAAGCCTCATACTTTTGGAAAAGTATGCGTAGCGACATTCAAACCTATGTGAAGAATTGCAAACTGTGCCAAATTAATAAGCCTCTAAGAGCTAACAATAAGGCCCCTATGGAAATAACGTCAACGAGCACAAAACCTTTTGAACGGCTCGCATTAGACATAGTAGGCCCTTTGCCGGACGCAGGCTTTCACAAATTCAGATTTATATTGACGTTACAAGATGACCTCACTAAATTCTTATGCGTTTATCCAATGATTTCATCTACGAGTGACGAAGTTGCTCGTAATCTAGTACAATTTATGTCTCTTTTTGGTATACCTAAAATGATCCTTACTGACCTAGGAACATGCTTCACTTCTGAGCTATTCAGACAAGTCACTGAAATCTTTAAAATTAAACCATTGTTTACGTCACCATACCACCCTCAAACAAACGGCGCACTTGAACGTAGCCACGCCACTCTCAAGGAGTATCTTAAATCTTTCGTAAATGAAAATCAAAACGACTGGCATTGCTACTTAGCAACTGCCATCCTCGCTTTCAACACGACTCCTCATAGTACTACCCAGTTCACACCACATGAACTCCTTTATGGTTACAAACCAAACTTGCCTAACTCTCTTTACGATAGCAATAACAGCCTTACCTATCACGAATATATTCGAGCACTTCAGTATAGGATGCGAGTTAGTAGGGAAAAGGCTTTAGAGTTCATTAGCAAAGCTAAGGAAGCATCAAAACAAAATTATGACGCCTCCGCTTTAAGGTGTAGTCCTAAATATAAGGTTGGTGACATGGTGTATCTTAAACATCACCACAGGCTTCGAAAAGCCTTATCCCCAATTTGGAAAGGTCCTTTCAAAATCGTTAAAATTATTGGAAAACATAACGTCACTTTATTAATTAACCGTAGACACGTAAAATATCACACAAACTTACTCAAACCTGCACATCCTTGATTTTCTTTTATCCTTTCTTTTCAGACTTTTATGTCATCATGGCTCAACTGAGTCGGAGATTTTACCAGTCATACACAGCCCTGGCTTGTACTTTGATCCAACAACCAACATATTCTTCTACAACGATTTTTGGAAAATCGTCACGCACGTCGACGTTAATTCTATTGAGCCACATCTTAACGAAATTGACAAGCTTATTGTGAAGTCATCATTACTATGTAGTAAAATAGAACCTGAAGAATATTCCAATTGTAAAGATATTTTTAATTCCATCGAAGTTCTTTTAGAAACCAATTATGTAAAAGCACACTCGCTATCTCATATAATCTCTAAGGATGCTGCAAACCGGTTTAAAAGAGCTTTAGAATTTGGAGGAGAAATTTTAAAGTTTTTCTTTGGGACATTAGATGCGGAAGATGCGCGCAATTATGACGCTGCGATTGACGCATGCGAGAAAAATGATAACGAGATATTTCGTCTTATGAAAGATAATATCCACATCGTTAAATCGTCAATCAATTCGTTTAATTCTACAATTACCAAACTAAATCAAAATGAGGTTAAATTGAACTCTCAAATAAACAAGCTTAATCAGATACTTTCTTTGGTAACTACAAATAATGATAAGGTCTTACTATTAACCAAACTTAATAATCTTGTGAATATTGTAGAAGGTTCCTTACTCACTATATCTAACTTCCTTGACACTATTGTTAATGCTATTTTATTTTCTAAAGCTAACATCTTACATCCCTCCATATTATCGCCTAGTAAACTATTCCACGAGCTAAGCCTAAGAAGTAGTTCTATTAATAATAAACTAGATTTTCCTGTACCGTTAACGCTTGATAATATACACACTATTATAGATGTATCTAAACTAATTTCTTATTATTATAACAACAGAATATTTTTCATTTTACAAATACCTCTCATATACCCTATCAAATACGTAGTCTATAAAATCATTCCACTACCAACCCCACACGATAATACTAAACCTAATACCTTCGCCTTAATAACTCCTTCAAAATCATACATCGCCTTAACAGATGATAGATTACATTACAGCTTATTTGATAATTTGCAACAATGCTCAAATGTAAACAATGAACATATGATTTGTCCACTCGGAAGTGTTTATTCTAGTATTACAAATCCGTGTTGTGAAACCAAACTCCTGACCGAAGTGAACCTGTCATTGCCTAGTGAGTGCAATTCTAAACTTATATACGGAGACGTTGACATATGGCAAACGTTAAACAATAACAAGTGGATCTATGTGCAATCTAAGTTAAATAAGTTAACAGTGCAGTGCGATAAGAGTGACATGAAAGACCACCCGATTATCGGAACGGGTATCCTAAAACTTACGGATGATTGTGTAGCATTTTCTAAAACAATTAGATTAGAACCGTCTGTATCAACAAACTTTGTAATTACCGATCAACTAAAAGTCGATTTTGATATCACCCAAGATGACTGTTGTAAAAAGGATATTTTCAATAAGTCAATACCTCTGTTATCTCCTTTATCTTTAAGCAACATTAATCTCGATTCATTGAAACATTCCTATAATCAATTAGATGATTTGGAAAATGAACTTAACAAAATAAATAACGAATCTCACTTTGTCAAGTATAGCGGCTATTATTCATCCCTTACTATTGTTTGTATCATTCTTATATTCTTATTTATCTTGTATAAAATCTATGTAAAATGTTTATCAAGATCAAACAGTCGCCAAAATCCCTGTTGTATCCAAATTTTTAATCAATGCAATACCCAAAGGGTGCTGAAAAACGAAACCAAATGTCATAACTCTATTGAATTGACAGAAATTTCAGAAAGCAATGGTTCTACTCAATCCATACCAGATAATTTGTCAAAGCGTAATCTTAATTATTCTTAATTGTAAATCTTTATTTTGATCTTCTTTTCTTATGTAACTCTTAATCTTTTTGTCTTTTTACTTTACTTAATTTTATTGTTTTTTATAAATGTGTTTTACTATTACCAATTATTGTTATAAGTTTAAGATATTATTTTCCTTTTATATTACACTCTTAAAATTAGTTAGACGGAAATCAATCGTAGTAATTAAGATCCTTTTGTAAAAAGTTTTGTCTTAACCTCCCATCAGAGTGACTTCGCATATCTTTAAGGATATTGCTTCGTTTTAAGGGGGGAAATGTTATATTCACAATTAGTCCGCGGTTATTGCAAATGCATGCATTTTTGTTTACTATAAAAATACTTGCAACCGCGTGGCGATTTCAGTCTACCGGTGCCGTCACATTGTCAATATCTCATCCTGACGAGTTTAAGACAATCCTTTACTCTAATTCTTGTAAAGTTCAAGTTCTTTTCATTAAAGTAGTATTAGCAGTCTCAGTGGGTTTTTTTTTTAAAAAGACTAACACCAGCCGCGTCCTAACAGAACGAGAGTTCTCATGGCAGACTCTGTATGTAGAAATACTTTTTGTTTATTGACAAACTATTGTCATTTGTAACTTATTTTTGAAGTGTTATTTTCAACATAGAAATGAAAGCATTATCTACCAAGTCTCAGTAAAACACATTAAAAAGGCAATAAATGTTACTTGTAAAGCAGCTTATAGCCATAAACATATAAAGGATTAGCTCAAGGAGTAAAACAATAGTGCGGTGCGCAGCGCACTGAGCGAGGAGACAATGTGACAATACAAAAAAGGAATTATTGCTTTTGTATTGTGTAATGTGTTCTGGTCACGACGATGTTATCTAACTGAATGGTGGCTGAGACCACCACTCGAATTATTGTTTAGGTTGCAGTTATTTCAAATATAGACACTGCTTCACATGTTCAGCCTTTCATAAGTATTTAGATAGATTTGTTATTTTAATACCTCTATAGTATGCTTTTTATTATGAATATTGTTGGCGTTCGGATTTTGAATTAGTAATAAGTGCAGTGTAATACGTCTCCATATATATTTGCATAGTTTCTTTTGAGCATGTGATCCAATTATTTACTTAAATGATACGTCTCTTTAGATTTATTTTGTTAGGATTTTTTAAGTATCTGTCTTAAAATTATGTCTCTACTAGTCCAATGTAGACAGAGCAGTTAGTATTTTACATTTTTTTTAAAGATTTTCAGAATATTGATTCTAGTACAACTAAGATGCTATAACTGAAGGAATATTTAATTATTTTTCTTTAACCAACAAAGTTATTTGTTGTATTATAAACAAGGATGGACCAAGAGTTGACCCCTGCGGAACACATTATTAATACAGATTTGTTTCAGTTTAAATGTTTCATATTAACATTATCCAGCAGTTATAAGAACAAAATATACATACAACTGTTGGACACTAGCTATATTGCTAGAGCTAGAGCTGTAAGTACTTCGTACTAGACGTGATATTATGTGCAACATACTCTGCAAGCAATGACAGGCGTACAATATGTTAGTAATATCTACGTGTGTTTATTTAACAAGTTAGGTCAATTCCTAAATTGACCTAACTTATAAAAACATATAAAAGGTAGAAATATGGGAGGTTATATAGTTAATAGAAATGAATTAAAATGGAAAGTTATTTGAAAAATATGTTTATTCAGTCTTGCATAAGTAACATAATATATGTATTTTTACAAAAGAAATATTGGTTCGAAACTATATATAACAATATGGATTTATTTAGATACTACTTAGTGCTACTTAGGGCTAATTTATAAAAGTTAATATTGCACATTTTTGGGGCACTGTGCGCACTAGTTACGAGAACACAGTGGAGCGGTGGCAGCGAGTGCAGGTCTGGGAACCCAGCGCCGCCTTGAGCGCCGCCAGCTGCCGCTTGAGGTAGGTCACCTTCAGGGAGAGGTGTATCTCGCGCAGCTTGCGCCGGTAGCGGCTCTGCTTGGCCGCCGCATTGTTCTTCTCGCGCGTGCGTCGGTAGGCGTCGTCCTCCACCGCGGCGCCAGTGTGCGGCTGTAACCGTACGGCACGACGCATGCGCGGATTGCTGGCAATTATCGTACCACCGTTTCTCGATACTATGGCATCCATGGCAGCCTTTTCGTAACGCTGAAAATCCGGGTCGTCCGAGATTTCAGCGTCTTCAAGGTTGTCGGTCGAGCACTTTGCTGGAGAAACGGATGTAGCAGTCGCAGATTGGTAGCCAGAGCTGCCTCCCGGGGATATTTGTGCTGGCTCATGGTATCTATGTTGAGTCAAAGCACCTGGGTGTACCGAGTACCTATGTTGGGTACACTGGATACGTCGGGTGAGTTGGGTACACCACCGACACAGCACATGGTTCTGACACCACGTCTGTTGGTACAACATCCTGTGCTACTGTGAGGTCGAGTGAGACGTTTGTGGCAACGTCTACTAAATAGGGCCTCCAAATAGACATTGTTGTGAGTGTTAAGTTCCAAGGGTAACTTAGGAATGATTAGCCAGGGGTGTGCCTTGCTCTTATATAGTCAGAGAGCCATGCCCGGTGGTGAGGGAAGCAATAAATCCATTAAATTTAAACATACAATTACAAAGCTTTCTGCATCATTAATGTTAATCATATCATTTTGCTGGTTGATGATTTTGTTTGTCACTTCACGTTTTGTTTTCTACGCTAATGTCTTAAACTTTGTGCTAATTACCGCTTATTGGTAATTATCTCCCATCTAGCGTAAACAGCTATTGCCTAATAATTATTTATTCCTGAAAACTATTCAATTATTCTCTCAGCTATAAGGGGACCAAATCCAATAAGGAGGCCTCAGCTTGGAGCAGGAAACGGAACAGGGAGGTTTTTTGTCAGTAAGAGTCTGATACTTCCTCTTGCCCGAGGAGGACAAGAGAAGTCATTTGATGATTTACCCTCCACAAAAAGCTATAAGCGTGAAAACTAATTACATCATTAGGGGACGGTGTTGTATCTTAATAATATAAAAATTCACAGACTATGAGACCTTATTAATAAACCGCTTTTGTAAGTAAATATATGAATGAAAGAAAGTGGCATGAACGAGAATATAAAGTAACAGTTTTACACTCAAGAAATGTGAGGTGGTTAAGTGTGGATAGGACTACAGGTTAGTTATATTCATGCGTCGGGTTAACATCTATTTTATAATTTATAAACAATGCGAATTTAGTTCTGAATGATTTATTTTTGTTGCTCCGAAATCTATTGCATTACAAGGAAAGACAGATTGAAAGTCAGTGACATACTCGATACTGTAACTAATTAAATACTTATTTCAGTCAACAAGTGCTATATATTTATGTATACAAGTTGTAATAACAATGCATTACTCCGTGTCGACACAAAAAAACTCAGCATTCATTAGCTGCCCCACACACCGGCAGTCAGCGTTCACAAAGCTCGCGCCGCCCCACACACCGGCAGGTTGCTGCTAAACATGCCCGGCACAGATACGGGAACATTGTCTTACTACATTACGTGAATTTACGTGTTATCTAAAGCAGGCTGGCATTTGTTTGTCTTTGCAATTGTGTTTTTGTTTATTGCACTGGCTTACAGTTGCAGAAGCAATAAATTACACAATAGCATCGAATGGGCGCACATTAGCGCGGCTTTTGTTTTGTTAATACCTATTGTCCACTCCACTCATCAATGATAATGTGTTGTATCTAGAACACAATGCTATTATACATTTTAAAAATATTACGTAAAACAAACACTTTGGTGTTACATATAACAATTCAATAGAGATAAGCAACTTATTCCTTCGGGGAAAAGCGTGTGATTTTATTGCTTGTTACACCAGGCAAAAGCAAATAATTCCGTCCATATAAGTTTGACTTCAAATTCAATCATTGAAAAACATAATTTTCATTGGTGTTTTTTATGATTTAAAAACTAAAATTGTTTAAATAATGTGAAAAAATTATACTGTTGAAAATATAAAAGTTATACTTCTAAATTAACTAAAATTCGCGGGTTACTCACCTGTAAATGTTGAGAAAAGCTCTACTAGTTTCGAACCACAGAGGGGTTCTTCCTCATGAGCAGCGTGCGCAGACGCGGCGACGTCGCGCAGCCTACTATTGTTATACTTCTAGACAAACTTTGCTCTTAGCGATGATAATCCCGCAAGTTGTTTTATTTCATATAGAATATTGTCGACACGAGAATATGTATTTAGCACGCATTTTAAAAATGTAATCAGATTTCACAAAAAGCCGAGTTTTAATCGAACCCGACCCTAATTTTACATTAAAGTTATGGCGGATTACTGCAGCCGTAGCTCGTAGCGCATTTCGTAGCGTGTAGTTCGTAGCGCGTAGCAGCAGTCTATCACTATTAATGTAACATACAGACTATGGACTCAAATGGAAAGTCACATAGAAATACTAACTCTTAAACCTTCGCGGTTTCATGTTTACAACATTGGTATTAATAAAATAATGTATGAATCTGCAAAATAATTAATTTATCTGTAATTGACTAACGACGTTTAATATATTTGTGTATTAATGATTTTGTTTGTCCCTTCACGTTTTGTTCTCTGCGCAAATGTCTTGAACTTTGTTCCAATTACCGCTAGCTGGGAATAATCTCACATCTAGCGTAAACAGCTATTGTGCGGATACACATTAGGTAATGCAGATCTATTCAAAATGGAAGTACTAGCAATTAATCGTGTTAAATAAACACCAATTGTTACAACAATAACAGTGTCTGCTTGTGGTAAGCTATGAATACAGTCGCTCAGTCAACAGTCCCAGCAGTAGTCCTGGAGCTGTAAGTTCTACTATGCTGGGCGCGGTGAATGGGCTGTCTGCCCACGCTGGACAACATGATCGATCGATTGCATCGGTAGCTGTGCAGCGGCAATTGTGCAGTTGCGATGTAATTATTTGTGTTTCCGGTCTCCTGTACCCAGTGACACCTTCATTACACATTAATGACAGAGACAAAATTACATCGAGCTACCAATACTGCTCACTGTAAGGTTGAAGGATTATCGATGTGCATAAATATGTTCACCTACCTTCATACGCACTTATTTATCTATAATAGTTAATGTGTTTTTAATATCTTACATTGTTTATTGACAAACAAACTATTGCCAGTCTATAACTTATCGAAGGGTTCTGGTTTTAACAACCTTGAAATGGAGGCATTTTATACCTGTAGTCTCAGAAAAACATATTAAGAACTTAAGAAGACAATAAACGGAACTTATAAAGGAGCTTATAGGCATAAATATTTGTAAAGGATTAACTCAAGGCGTAAAACAATGGCGCTGTGGCAGCGTACTGAGCGAGGAGACATTGTGACAAAACAGAAAAGGAATTATCGCTTTTGTGTTCTAGTCACGATGATATTAGATATTATCCAACTGTACTGTGATTGAGCCTGGGTATGACCAGGTGTGCAACCCTACATAAGTAGTAAGATAGATTATTTGTTATTTTTATACCTATGTCAATGTCGAATTGATTTTTTTCGTGGTATGTAAACATATAATATCAATTGAGTAATAAGCAAAGTCCCACCGCTACAAAAAGTGTCCAACCCCGTGCCTCACGTCCCGCGCATTGTGCAAGCCGCCATGACACCGCCCGGTCCGCGCGGCTGCATACAGCTGTACAACTTGTGCAACCAATGCACGCCGCGCTCCGTTCTTATATACCTACCTATATACTTAGTTACCTCGCTACATTACTATCTTTATTATGGCTACAGAGGTAAGAACATGGTTCTGCATCGTATTATCAGACCTTGAGATATTGTTATATACATTCTATCGCAGATTGTATTATTCCGGAACAGTCACGTTGCATGGGGTGATGTGGCCGGGGCGCTGCAGTAATTGAGTGAGGGTGCTCCCCTTACCAGCGCAATACATAAACCCTTCCGTTGCCCGCAGTATGTCGCGCCGAGTCCTGAGTATCGATCCACTGCTTCATGCAACACTTTTAGTGGTTCATTCTGTACCTCTAAGTACGTAGTAAGATACCTGTATATAGATTCGTGTCTAGAGACATAAATATGGCATATAATTTACGACTTATAGTGTACAATTTAAGAAAAGCCGCTATAAGCTAAGTCTTGGTATATTTTTCTACTATTGAACGTGGAGATGTAGATAATTGGCATAAAACATAATTACTACACCGACCTTCCTAAAAGCATCGACCTAAAATTACTATCATCAGATAATTTCGTGACACGAGTGGGCGCGGCAAGCGCACGCGCAGCGTGTCAACACAAGCTCGGTACCGACCAATGAGCGGAGACATGTATTGTGCAATAATAAATAAAATAAATGTCGTTTTGGCAATGAATATATTCATTATTAAAATTCTTAAAGTAAATAACATTGACTTTTCACATTAGCACTACCAAACAATTTCTCGTACATTCTACAAAACAATAGTAATTACCACAAACAGCTAGATTCGCTTAAAGTTGAGTAGATACAGATAAAATTTAGTATGATATTATTACCATATTTTGCACACATGTCTATAAAACGATTTGTCGATTTTCGACCTTAAATATATATCACTTGTTAAAGGTTTATATTGCACAGACTTGTAAATCCACTTCTACAATCACACTATCAGCAGTCAGCAGTCAGCAGTCGCACGTTTGCCGGCAACTGTTGCACAGTCCAGCTGCCAGCCTGGCGCGCAGCTCCACTACCTTCTTCTGTAGGAAGGTCGTCTGCAGAGCGAGCTTCACCTCACGTAGCTTCCGTCGGTCGCGGCTCGCCTTCGCTGCGACATTGTTTCGTTCCCTTTGTTTTTTGTACGTGTCGTCAGCCGAGTGAGTGCTCTGCACAGCTCTCTTCATCCTTAGGTTATTCCCCAGCAGCGACCCTCCGTTCTTTGCCGCCATCGCCCGCATGGCGTCCTGCTCGAAAGCCTGATACTCGAGATCATCAGATAAAGATGCAGTATCACAATCTCCAGTTGCGGACAGCAACAGGTCGCTTGAGTGACCAGATACCGGGGACACCGTCGACACTGGGTACGTTGTTGGATGGTACACTGCGTCGTAGCTGTAGTATGCAGCCTCTGGATATACAGAGACTGCGTCTGGATGTCCGATGTACGCCTGGTACATCTCCGGTACAGGTACAGGGGGTGAAGGAACACTTTGTGCCGGTAACGGAGACACTCTCTCCGCCTTCACTGCAGGCCGCGATAGGTCAAGGGCCTGCTCTTGGTCTGGTGTGTAAGGTTTCCAGAATGACGCCATGTTTACTCAGAACTGTTTCGTTGTGTTTACTTGACGTGCAAATCACGAATGACGAATGTTGGTCGGTTTTAGCGAACGAGTGAGCGTTGTTTAGAAGGGGCGGGGCCTAACTGACCATTCTCCGTGGAAGGGATGCATGCAGGTAGCTGCCCTAACGGACTGTGAGTGTGCAACGGTTAATGGTTATTGTAAAGGGTTAACTGATTATTCTGGCAATTTATTGCAGTTATAAATGTGAGAAAATTAAAAATGTTCAATAAATAATGGCACTTGTACAACTGCTGTGTTAATTTTGATAGTGTGGGTTGTTCATCAGAAATGTATAAGTTATATAGATACTTACCCTATTAACTATATATTGCGTTAGACCCCGTTTTGACTACATCTGTCTTTTTTGACTTCATTTATATCCCTTCACTTAATTTTTTAGGTATCTACCAAAAACGTAGGCGACGCCATGCATGGATAGAAAAGACGGCAAAAAAGCCGTGTCTCCGGGATGTCAGTAAAACAAGTCATTTTATAACGTTACTAACTTTTACCCGTGACTTCGTTCGGGTGGAATAGTGACTGCCGCCATTTTTTTGGTATAAAGACTATCCTATGTCCTTTCTCGAGTTCCAAACTATGTCCACCAAATTTCGGGTTATTCCCGCTCGGTAACACCCTTTCGTCAACACTGTTGACGATCGGGAAAAAAAAGTTTCGTTCGTTCACAGTGTTGACGAACGCTACTTATTATTTCGGGTAATTCCCGTTCGGTAACACCTTTCGTTCCTGTCGTCAACACTGTTGACGATCGGGAAAAAAAAGTTTCGTTCGTTCGCAGTGTCCATGAATGCTGGTTTTTATTTTTAAAATATGGAAATAAAAATAAAACATGTCATGGATTTTCAAATGTTTAATTACGACGAACGTCTAGTTTAATTGATAAAAAATGTTGGATGTTGTTCCATTTGTAGAATTTAAGTTAGTAGATTGCAAACTTCCCTTTGCAGCAAGCAGGAATAGCGATGCCGCGCCGGTAGCCGGTAACAGGTAGATAAAATAAACAATAGATTCGCACACTACCCCCGACCGGCCTATTCTAGGACGTTGACCTTGAATTAGCCAATCAGAGCACTGCAATAATAAGTATCGTTCATTTTGGGTAGCTAATCCTGATTTATGCATCGTACATACAGTACAGTACATTAGTTCTAAATTCGGACATGTCGGAACAAGATTTAGCAGGTAGTTCTAGTGGTAGTGGAAAATCCGTGTTAGTGTATATAAAAAGAAAACATGGGACTGTTTTACTACATGGCGGTCGCCAATATTACACAAGAAGGGCGCATAAAAGTGGTTTAGTTATTTGGAGTTGCTCTCAACGTAAATTAAAGTGCAGTGGAGTTTTGAGAATTAAGGTAAGTGAATTACCATAGCATTTTACGTAAACGTCTAAACTCACTTTAGCTTTATAAAAGTCCTATTATCGCTTTTTTTTCACAATGATTTGTATGATGTTATGAATGATTTATATACCTACCTAGCCTGGTGTGGCATTTCTTGGCTTGGCATTGTTTAAAATACGATAACCAAAAATATCAACATATTTTGACATACCTACCTACCTACCTACCCACTCTTTTTTTTTAATTATGCTGTGTTTGAAATATGCAAAACGTTTGTGTTTATTTTTAAGTTATGGCTTAATTGTAATGCATAATTCAGTTTCCAGATTTTATTAGCTTTGTTATATAAAAACATGTTATGTTTGTTTACATTGTCGGATAAATAAGATAAATGTAGTAAAAACGAGTTGTAGTAATAATAGTAATAATATGAATAAGTAAACGAAGTTTGAATGATAAAATCAATCAATTTTAATATTTTATTAATTTCATCTCATTTTTATTTTATAACTAAATTTATTAATCTATTTATATATTTTGTTTTAGAACGACCAAATCATAGAAGAAACGCTTCATAAGTGTACACCTAACTTTGAGAAAAATGAAATTGACGCATCGATTTATAATCTAAAACAAAAATTGATTGCACCAACGTTTCCAAGCGTACCAAAAACATATAACGCCGAAGTCGCATGTTTAAAAGATGCAAATCCAGAGCTACTAAGCAATTTACCAACATTTAGTAGCGTAAAGAGTTCACTGTATAGATACAGAAATTCTGCAGCAAAATTGCCAAAAATACAATGTAAAACTGTAGAAGAAGTACAAGTGCCATCGGATTACCGAGATTTTCTTTTGGCTGACTATACGTACGGCAACACAAGAATAATTGTATTTTGTACAGAAACAGCAAGGGAGATCATATGTCAAGTAGAAGATTTTTACGCAGATGGCACTTTTAAAAGTTGCTCTCCTCCTTTTGACCAGCTATATACTATTCATGGGGATATTGGAAGTACGGCAAACCACACAAATTTAATGCCACTGGTGTACGCTCTCATGAGTAACCGTACGACTGAATCTTACAAAATATTATTTATGTTGATAAAAGCGGAAATTCCAAAATGGAGTCCGAAAAGAATCAAAACAGACTACGAGAGAGCAGCCATGAAAGCCATTGTTGACGTTTTCCCTTGTGTTGAGCTCAAGGGTTGTTACTTTCACTTTAACAAAGCAATTTGGGCTAAAGGTCGGGAATTGAGTCTTACTAATACAAAAGACATAAAGAAAAGACGTTTGGTGGCACTCAGCGCAGTTCTTCCTTTATTACCAAAGACTGAAGTAATGAACGGATGGGCTTACATCATGCGCCATGAAAATGACGATTCAGCTGTGAAAAAGTTTAAAGCTTATATGGAAAAACAATGGCTAAAGGATAAATTTATACCAATATGGAATGCATTCGGGGAGAAACACAGAACTACAAATTCTTTGGAGTCTTGGCATCATAAGTTAAACTGTACTGTAGGTAAAAAAGGACCCAATTTGTTGCATTTACTGCACTGTTTGTATGAAGACGCTGCTTTTTATTTAGTACGAAATCGTCAAAGGCATACCGAGACGCCAGTGACGAAAAGAATTGAAAAATATAAGATCAAAGACGAATTTATACAGGACGCTCAAATAGAGTTAATACATGGTGATTTGACAGTTGGACATTTCCTTGAAATGTTGCGAAGTTAATTAATAAAAAAAACTATGCTGCTGATTATAACTCTTGAGGTGAATTATATAGGACTGTCTATGTTACACGTAGGCTAAGTCATAGAAGCAATGATATTGTTTACAATATCATTGAATAGAAGTCATAACTTTGAGTACCTACTTATGTGATATGATTGAGTACCATGTGTAACGAGTTGTCTCTGAGAATCTGAAATTTATGTACTTATAATAGGACAACAAATTATTATGTAAATTATTGAAAACATGTGATTATCTGTGATAAAAATGCTTAGGTATTTACAACGCTTTAATTAAAATAAATACCTACATAATAATAATTATATTATTATATATTTATTTTAATTAAAACTTAGGTATTTACAACGCTTTAATTATTATTGTAAAATAGTTGATTATCTGTGATACAAAATTCTTTATTTACTTGATTATCTGAAATATTTTATTTTTACTGTTTTTAATTAGGTATATTTTAATTTTAGGTACCTACTTAATATAAAAATATTAAGGTTATAGTTTCGTTATTTAATTAGTGTAAATTGGATGATTATCTGTGATACATAATAGTGTACTTAGTTTTCATTAGTCACTTTCTCAACTATATTTGATTATGTTAAATCAGTGTCACAATTTTATTACTTATCAATGTGTAAAATGGTTATTATGCACATGATAAGGCCATTTTTTATTTTCTAGTTAATTGTGTTTTAAAAGATCTAACATAATCCATTAAAACATTTTAAAAATCCATGACAAGTTTTATTTTTATTTCCATATTTTAAAAATAAAAACCAGCATTCATGGACACTGCGAACGAACGAAACTTTTTTTTCCCGATCGTCAACAGTGTTGACGACAGGAACGAAAGGTGTTACCGAACGGGAATTACCCGAAATAATAAGTAGCGTTCGTCAACACTGTGAACGAACGAAACTTTTTTTTCCCGATCGTCAACAGTGTTGACGAAAGGGTGTTACCGAGCGGGAATAACCCCAAATTTCACATAAATCCGTTTAGAAGTTTAGGCGTGACTTTATTGTGTCTTACGATATTCTGATATTGAATGACATTCTCACGTTACACTGGCTGCAATAACATGGCGCGCGTGTCGCTTTAAGTGTTTGTCTATCGAAAGCATTCGTGTTGTTTTTACGTAGGTCGTATTGAAATTGAAAATCTACTAAATATTAGATCATCGTGACGACATCGTAGTTAAGAATGAATATAGTATATTATACTTTTTCTCTTACTTATACAACTACTTAGGAGATACACTTGACTAGCAGTAACAAAAACATCCGTAGCTATATGTAATGCCGCTAGCAACAGCGAAAATAACGGTATCTATTGTTCTAAAGAAAGTTCTGTTTGGCAAACTTGCGAATCATCGCATTGTTTCCGCGCACCAGAAAGGGTTGTCCTTTGGAACTGTAACACAATGCAGATTATACAATTTGCATGTTACGCTTGTTGGAAACCTTCTGAGAATCTTGACTTGCATTAATTGATTTATTTCTTTTTCTATACAGCATTTTTTGTACACTATTTAGAGCTGGCAACTTCTTTATTAGATCTAAACCACGATCTTCCAGAGAAGCCATATTTTCTTCAAATATTTTTGAGATCGGATCAGACAAATTCTCCTGTACAGCCTTTGAGCACTTCTCCATTTGCATTTTTATCTCAACTTCTGTTGTATTTAAGGGTTCATGACTATGACTCGTTTCATTCATTATCACATTAAAATCAGAGTTAGTTTTTATCGTCGCAGAGCATGTTTTCATTTTCGCACACCGCCACAAGATTGATTTGTCATTATTTTGTCTTTTAATAACGTATTCATAGCCATGTCTTGTTAACTTTTTGGAACCTCTTTGAGTAGTACTGATATTTAGAGATAGATTGCCACGTGAAGTTGAAGGGCTATCTTCATACATTTTGATGGTTGATTCTAACGGGAAAAATAATAAGCATTAAAGATTATTAAGTACTACGTATAAAATTCAGTACTTAAATAATTTATTGGGAGAGAATGCTTTAAGACATTCAGTTCAAAATTTGTATTTTTGATTCTGCGGGACAAAAAAAAGCTAATAAAAAAATAAATTCAATAGCTAAAACCCGACTACTGAAAAATCACGCTCTCAAAAGTTTGAAACAAGCATTCTCATCTGAAATAGTTATGGACAAACTATTCAATATTTAACGTCTATTAAATAAACAACTTACCAACAAGTAATATATTTTAATGTGATGTTTAGAGGATAGCCATGGTCGTATGCTTTTATATGCGTATAACAAAAATTAAAAAAAAACCTACTTTAGTAAAAACAATTATTAAATTTACTCACCCAAGGAACGAATTGAAAGCACTTATAACTTGATATTGATAAATATGTATTTAACTGTTCACAAAAAAATCACACATTCACACACATTCAATCACTTTAACACAACTAAGTACGAAAAAATAGAAAGATGCACTCAACCCTTCCTATTGTGATAAGTTTCTTGTCTGTGATTGGCTGGAAGCAGGTAGTCGTATTCGCATTTCCCGATGAGTTGACCTTGAACTGTCCTTTACTCAACCAATAGATTAAATGCAATTTGTACGTTTGTGGTTGCGTTGTTGTATTACACATAAAATATGCACCAGGAAATCATTGAATTTAGTTTTAAAGCACTTTTCTTCATGTCCGTACAAGACGTAAAATATATCAGCGGGATGAGTTGTCCGATTCAAAAATTCCACTAGGACAACTCATCCCGCGGGATGGGATTGAGCGGGATGAGTTGACCAAAGACTCTAATGCCGCTAGCTAGAACAGCGTAAATAACGGTATCTATTGTTCTAAAGAAAGTTCTGTTTGGCGAACTTGCAAATCATCGCATTGTTTCCGCGCACCAGAAAGGGTTGTCCTTTGGAACTGTAACACAATGCAGATTATACAATTTGCATGTTACGCTTGTGGGAGGCCTTCTGAGAATCTTGACTTACACTAATTGCAAAATGAAAACCTTGGGACATTTTTAAACAAGTTGACATTGGACAGGAACAAACAAATAAATCAACAAAAATTTAAAAACAAATTTTTGTTGATTTATTTGTTTGAACTGAAAACTAAAGAAATCTATACATTTTCAAGATATATATTTTAATATAGTATAAATATTAAGGCTCGTCAAGACACAAAACCTTAGACCACAACATGCATAAAGTTCAAATTGTTGGGTCTGTTGCTTTGTCGGCGGTCCACTACTTCAAAGACCTGTAGTTGTACAATGACGAGACCACCGGCAGTACCGGCACTCTGTCCCCGACGACACAAGTACAAAGAAAGTAGTTCTAAAATAATCCTATGATGCAAGATGATCCAACTGACGCCTGGTACAGAAACTCTTTTCAGATTGTTCAACCGGAAGATTTAACTCTCCTTACAATATGTTACAACGCAATCATTTATTTACACTGCCTTTGTCGCGACTGAGAAGATTAGTTTTTATTTTTTAATGTTATTTTTTTCTAAAATTTGGAAAATAGTCTCCCAGGGGATGAGACTGTCAAATAAGTACTTGGCCATCGGATATCTCGGAGACCTCACAACTATGTTTAGTATTAAAAAGAAATTGCAATTGGTACTTACATGCAGATACGTCAGTTAAGCTCATCAACGAATATCATACAAAGTTGCCCAATTTTTTTGTTTCGTATTATTAACATTGCTTTATTTATTTAATAGCGCGGTGCTGACAGGTTTGTGTTTTACTTTAAAGGCAGACTACAGCAATGGTAATCGAAATTATTATTGCTAATAAATAACGTTCACAAAATGCGTTGAATAATTTACCTATGCACACATTGTGCAGCATCACACACACGTAGATACATAGGATATTACGCTAACTGTCAACTATAGCGGACTATCGACATCTGTATCACAGTGCAGCTGCGACTGACCTCATGCTAAACTCAACCCAATTGCTCAGCGCCCAACTATTATATTTGCATGATGCGTGGAAGTACAATAATAGGTATACGTCGCGCGCCTGTCATTTGAAACCCTTCCGCGTGGACACGGATTAAGTCCCTGGGGTCGGTACGGTTCGCAGAAACAAAGATATTGTGTTACGTTTCGGGAAAGATACATGTACTTTTGTTTCTGAGTGTTTGTGTGCAATTGTTGCATTACCCCTTTTGCCTTTGGAAAATACACCATAAGCTCTTCGTCGTAATGATGATAATCAGTTAGCAAATGGGTTCCATTAAACAGGCAATACATTCTAAGCTCCATTAAATCCTACATCCTTGTTCTGCTAACCACACTCGTCCCATGAGAAATGCGAAGGGTTGCAATGAGTCAGCAGCTCCCGCGCTGACCGCAGCATCGGCCGGTTCCTAACGCCGGCCGCTCCATTCACACTTGCGTGCATTGTACCATTGTAATGTGCTTGCGTGACTTGATGTTTCTATTAATACAACTCGCTGATTCTATCGCTTTCGAATTTGACTGAAATTGTATGAAATACTAAATCGACAATATCTGGAGGATCAATGTGTTTAGGACAAAGAGTGGCTGTTCAATGGTCTCTGTAGACTGTGAGAGAGTGACCGCTAGTTGATGAATTTTATCAAAATGATGAATAGTAGGCGAGTCTTTGACTATGCGGTGTCTTATCTTAGAAGTTTATTATTATGGTGTAGATATAATAAAAAAAATCCATCTAGCTGTGTATACCAATAATGTCATGGTTTCAACAAGAATTTTTAAGAAGAAAGAATATTTGCCGAGCGAGCTTACATTTGTGTCGCACACAATGATAGAATGTCTAGCTCCGTCCAGAATGTTGCACATTTTGCTGATTGTTATCACTGCAGCAGTTATTAATGTTATCCTCACACAAATATGATTTACAGCGTTTCCAAGAACGTGAAGCTGGTTGCTAACTCTTGCCCATTGTATGCTGTCCCTAGTTTTTGCGTGGTCTCCACGATTGTAACGAGAGTCACGCTGTCAATAAGAAACCGTTTTAAGACTATGTCCGACATCTGTGGACAATGCCCACTATTAGCGGATTATAATCCGCAAAAAGAGCAGGTACTGTCGTGTGGCCGGTGTGGCCCAAGTGATGGGATGCTGTGACTGCGGCGCAGAGACCGGGAGTTTGTTGCAAGTTATATAAATGCATGTTTGTTAGAGTTTTATCATATTTGCAGTGTAAGTTACAATATTAAAATACTTTAAATACTCCACATTTAAATAAATTTTAATGTCAATAAGTCAAATGCGGGCTTCGATTCGAATTTTATGAGTCCTCGCTCGTCGCTACCGCCTGTGCCTTGTGTCGCGATATTTGCTTGCATTAGCAGATGCAAGGTTGTCAATGCTCGTCATCGTCCCACGGGATCTGTCGATTATCCCAAACAATAACAGTCCGATGCTGACCAATACGTGACCAGTGTTCACGGAGTCAGTTGCTCGTTGCGTTTGTTATCCTAAGCTTTGAACAAATACTACCAATTTCTGAACCTTCAGCTTCCCATAAAGAATTCGATACATGCAATAATATGCACACATAATATTTATGACTGTACCCCTTCAGTGATTTAAATTAAGAATTTTCACTTTGCCTTTGTAATATCGATATAAAAAACATACTTTCGGTCTTTATAAAAATTATAATTGTGGAATAAGTATTGCTTCGTTGCATATATTGCTGACTCTGACAAACAAGGTACCGTTTGCTTCTCCTGTAATCACATGTGGCTCCAAACTCTTCCTGTACAAAGGCTTACAACTGGCCAGCTACATTGACATGTCAATCACATCCCACCGCACCACGCACATCATACTGATGCGAATTGAATCGAAACCCTCCTCAATGCCCACAATTGACACTATTGACACAATGTGTTACGGGAACGCCTTGAATACACAAATAACTCTTTTATTGTAGCCTTTACAGTTAATCCTACTGCGAAGGCACTTCTTTAAATCTTTTACTAATTTCGTAGGACTTAAATTCGTGAAGCAGTGATTTCTAGTACTTACCATAGATTCGTTGCTCTAAACACCTGCTTTTTATTGTGAATATTGTTGGCGACCAGATGTTGAGTTCGTAATAAGTGCGGAGATAAGATATGTCGAACATATTATTTGATTTGTTTTATTATATTAGGCATTCATTTACTTAAATAGCACGTGTTTTATAATGTATTCTGTAATGAATTAAATATTCGCCGAAAGTTACCACCTATCCAGGGCAGACAGAAGTCGTTCGTTTGTGTTACAAGTAAGATGCTTTAACTAAATAGGAATATTATATTTGTATCATTAATTAAATCAAAGTTAGGTATTTATCGTAATATAAACAAGAACGGACCAAGACTCGACCCCTGCGGCACACCATGTTTTGTGCCGAGCAGTTACCTTGTGCAGCAGCCATATGCAACATACTCTGCAAGCATTGACAGGCGTACGATATACTGGTAATATCCACTTGTGTTTATATAATTATTTAGGTAGGCACTGCTACGTAGGTCATAAAATTAAAGAAAATGTAATTTTATTTAAAAAAAATATATTTATTCAGTCTTGTTTGTGTGACATAAAACATATTTTACAAACAATAAATTTTGGCTTTTTACTTCATCTATAACAATTAATTAAACCTATGTATCATACAAAAAAATATAAGTTTCACAATAAACAAAATTGCACGTCATTACAGTCTAAAGTTAACAAGAATACAAAGTCTTTAAATCTATTTATTGATTAACTGAGATCTAACTTAGGGCTACTTATACAATACAACATTGCACATTTTTAGGTCAGTATGCGCACTAGGAACTACAGCAGAGTTGAGCGGTGGCAGCGGGGGCAGGTCTGGGAGCCCAGCGCCGCCTTGAGCTCCGCCAGCTGCCGCTTGAGGTAGGTCACCTTCAGCGAGAGGTGAATCTCGCGCAGCTTGCGCCGGTCCCGGCTCTGCTTCGCCGCCGCGTTATTCCTCTCCCGCGTGTGTCGGTAGGCGTCGTCCTCAGCCGCGGAGCGTACGGTACGACGCATGCGCGGATTACTTGCAAGTATTGTACCGCCGTTTCTCAATGCCATAGCGTCCATGGCAGTCTTCTCAAAAATTTTAAAGTCTTCATCGTCCGATATGTCTCCATCTTCCAGGTTGGCAGTCGAGGTCTCTCGTAGAGAAACGGCGGCGCACGGGACAGGTGACGGTGATGGCGCACTCGCGGATTGGTAGCCTGAACTACCTCCTGGTGACATCCAGCCTGGTCCGTAGTGCTGCGGAGGCACCGGCAGGTACTCCGGGTATGCCAGGTTCGACGGGCATGTCGGGTATGGTAACGACACTTCATCTGATTGCGACACCTGCGTCACAGTGAGGTTTAGCGGGACGTCCGCGGCGACGTCATCTAAAGTGTAAGGCCGCCAAATAGACATTATTGCGTGTGGTAGGTTTCTCGGGTAACTGAGGAATGACGGGCCGGGGGTGTGGCCTGCTCTTATATAGTGAGAGGGCGGGGTTCGGTGGTGGGGAGCGATGCAGACCTTTATACAATACAACTAAGATATTCTAAATCTGCAAAGGAATGAATCTATTATAATTTGACTACGACGTTTAATATATTTGCTTGTTAATCATTTTATTTGTCGCTACACGCTTTAATGTCTGCACAAATATCTTGTAAATACAAAATACTTTGTAAATACCGATTCATATAGACTAATTGAATTACTGAGGTACCAATGTGGTAACAGATACACCTTAGTACATCACTAATGATACTAATACTTAATAAATAAATTGTATATGCTATAATTAATAAATAAATTATAAAGTGTATATAATAGGTATATTAACTTGCCGACTTTAAAAAACGTTGTAGAACGCAAATAAACGAATTGAAATGAATAAAGTTTTAAAATAAAGGTACAACCAGTTCTTATTCAAAATATGAAATCATATACTCCTATACCTATACAGTTACTACATTGATCGAAAACTCCTAAATTGACTCGTACCAATAAAATATATTAACTGTCGCTGAAGTAGGTCAAAGCTAGTGAAGTAGATGTGTGAGAACCTATGTTGTGTGTACTTGTACTAGGCCATCAGGACCAAGAATGTGTTTCTACTTTGATTATTTGTGAAAATGACAATGTTTACATTCCCGCTTATTACATTACATCCTCTTTCCTAATTCAATACATGAATGGAAGCAGTACAAGACCAATGTTTATTTCGGTCGCGCAGACTGTAACGCATGTTCAATGGTCATGACATGGTACTTCGTCCAGTCAACACGTGTTATAATTTACAAACTACTCCGCCACTACTACTGGCAGCCATACTGGCATAATATAGCGCCCACAAAGCTCGCGCCGCCCCGCGCCCGCAGGTTGCTGCTAAACATGCCCGGCACAGATACGGGAGCATTGTCTTACTATATTACGTGTTATCTAAAGCAGGCTGGCATTTGTTTGTCTTTGCAATTGTGTTTTTGTTTATTGCAGTGGCTTACAGTTTACAGAAGCAATAAAGCACACAATAGCACGCAGTCACCAGCACATTAGCACGGCTTTTGTTTTGTTAATATTGTCTACGTGGAGATGACACTCAGTCAGCTGGTCAGTAATTATATTGTATTGTTACTCAGCTATAATAGTTACGTCTAACAAACAAGTAAGTGTGAGTTCTAGTAAGCGCGTCTGTCTGACTGTGTAGAGAGCACAAGCTCATGTTGTTAAGATGCGTCTTAAGTCATACTACTAAGTGTGGGAGAGCTACGCTCAGCACGAGTGGACCGACTACACCGGAGTGATATCACAGCCTCACAGTAAACCGAAGTACTAATGAATTTCTTGATGACAACAACATTGTTAGACAGATAGAATAGTGCAAAATTGTAAGTAGATTTCGAGACTAATATAGGAACATACGTTCACTGATTCAACATAAGACATGTTTTGTACCTACTACATGCAAAATAAAAATTTTCATTCTAAATTGGTTATTAAAGAATCAACGTTGCGAACTAATAATACCGTCCGGACAGTTACTCCAGCTTTATACTCTCAGACAAATTGAAATACGTCATATTTAGTGTAAAAAGTGGCATTGTGTAATGAAAGCGACAGATCCTATTCACCGGACCACCGTGACATCATAATCGCAGTAAAGAGTTACATACACAATGCTACTGCCGGACGACAGTTGCGACATTAGTGTCGCCCGGCCGGCTCCAAGGTACCGTGTGTCGTGGATATGCGCATGAGTGGCGTGCTGAGATGCCGCGGAAATGGTTTCAGTGTATATTGTTATTGGTATAACAGCTCGCACTGTCCGTCCCTCGCTAATTGAAAATGTTGACCATTTATTCAGTTTGCAAGTGAGCTACGAGAAATATCTTCACTGTAAGTTCCCGTGACGAAGTTTTGGCAGTTGACTATGCTGTAGGTACAAAGGATTCAAATGCGGTTTGTAAGCTGCTACACATAATGTTAATCTATAAATTAATAGAACTGGATTCATGTAAGCAAAGGAAGTCGAAAACTACTCAAACACGTTATTACCATGATTCTATCATATCTGAATCTATCATGAATGGCTAATGACGTTTAATGTATTTACTTGTTGATGATTTTGTTTGTCGCTTCACGTTTTGTTCTCTGCGCAAATGTCTTGAACTTTGTGCCAATTACCGCTAACTGGGAATAATCTCACATCTAGCGTAAACAGCTATTGAGCGGATACACATTAGGTAATGTAAATCTCATCAAAACAAGCGCATCATTAGTAATTGATCGTTTTAAATAAATACCAATTGTTACAACAACAGTGTCTGCGTGTGGTAAGCTATGAATACAGTCGCTCAGTCAACAGTCCCAGCAGTAGTCCCGGAGTTGTAAGTTCATCAGTCTGTAGCACAATGCTGGGCGCGGTGAATGGGCTGTCTGCCCTCGTCGCCCACCGCTGGACAACATGATCGATCGATTGCATCGGTAGCTACGCAGCGGCAGTTGTGCAGTTGCGATGTAATTATTTGTGTTTCCGATCTCCTGTACCCAGCCACACCTTCATTATACATTAACATCGAGCTACCAATACTGTTAACTCTCAGTTTGTAGATTGTCTACTTTACTATGAATAAATATGCTCATCCACCTTTATACGCACTTATTTATATTATAATAGTTATTGTGTTTTGAATATCACACATTGTTTATTGTCAAACAAACTATTGCCAGTCTGTAACTTATCGACGGGTTCTGGTTTTACCAACCTTACAACGTATGCATTATATATCTGCAGTCCCAGTAAAACACATTTAAAAGGCAATAAATGTAACTTTTAATGCAGCTTATAGCCATAAATATTTGTAAGGGATTAGCTCAAGGAGTAAAACAATAGTGCGGCGCGCAGCGTACTGAGCGAGGAGACAATGTGAAAATACAAAAAAAAATGTTATTAGATATTATCTAACTGTACTGTGATTGAGCCTGGGTAGGACCACCACTCGAATTATTATTTAGGCTGCAGGATTTTCAAATCGTTGTCACCATCTCAGGTGTGCAACCCTACATAAGTAGTTAGATAGATTATTTGTTATTTTTATACCTATGTCAATGTCGCATTGATTTTTTTCGTGGTATGTAAACATATTATATCCATTGCGTAAATAAGCACAGTCCTACAGCAACAAAAAGCGGTTGTCTGCCTACAGACAGCAATAAACCTCGTAACATTGGACCAATCCCACGCCCGGCGCATTGTGCAAGCCGCCATGACACCGCCCGGTCCGCGCGGCTGCATACAGCTGTACAACTTGTGCAACCAATGCACGCCGCGCTCCGTTCTTATATACCTACCTATATACTTAGTTACCTCGCTACATTGCTATCTTTATTATGGCTACAGAGCAAAGCACATTGTTCTGCATCGTATTATCAGACCTTGGGATATTGTTCTTTACATTGTATCGCAGATTGTATTATTACGGAGCAGTCACGTTGCATGGGGTGATGTGGCCGGGGTGCTGCAGTAACTGAGTGAGGGTGCTCCCCTAATCAGCGCAATACATAAACCCTTGCGTTGCCCGCAGTATGTCGCGCCGAGTCCTGAGTATTGATCTACTGCTTCATGTAACACTTTTAGTGGTTCATTCTATACCTCTAAGTACGTAGTAAGATACCTGTATATAGATTCGTGTCTAGAGACATAAATATGGCATATAATTAACGACTCATAGTGTACGATTTAAGGAAAGCCGCTATAAGCTAAGTCTAGGTATATTTTATACTATTGTACGTGGAGATGTAGATAATTGGCATAAAACATAATTACTACACCGACCTTCCTAAAAGCATCGACCTAAAATTACTATCATCAGATAATTTCGTGACACGAGTGGGCGCGGCAAGCGCACGCGCAATGTGTCAACACAAGCTCGGTACCGACCAATGAGCGGAGACATGTATTGTGCAATATACCTAGTCGTTTTGGCAATGAATATATTCATTATTAAAATTCTTAAAGTAAATAACATTGACTTTCCACGTTAGCACTACCAAACAATTTCTCGTACATTCTACAAAACCATAGTAATTACCACAAACAGCTAGATTCGCTTAAAGTTGAGTAGATACAGATAAAATTTAATATGATATTATTACCATATTTTGCACACATGTCTTTAAAACGATTTGTCGATTTTCGACCTTAAATATATATCACTTGTTAAAGGTTTATATTGCACAGACTTGTAAATCCACTTCTACAATCACACTATCAGCAGTCAGCAGTCAGCAGTCGCACGTCTGCCGGCAACTGTTGCACAGGCCAGCTGCCATCCTGGCGCGCAGCTCCGCTACCTTCTTCTGTAGGAAGGTCGTCTGCAGAGCGAGCTTCACCTCACGCAGCTTCCGTCGGTCGCGGCTCGCCTTCGCCGCGACATTGTTACGTTCCCTCTGTTTCTTGTACGTGTCATCAGCCGAGTGAGTGCTCTGCACAGCCCTCTTCATTCTTGGGTTATTCCCCAACAGCGACCCTCCGTTCTTCTCCGCCATCGCCCGCATGGCGTCCTGCTCAAAAGCTTGATACTCCCGATCGTCAGATAAAGATATAGTATCACAATCTCCAGTTGCGGACAGCAACAGGTCGCTTGAGTGACCAGATACCGGGGACACAGTCGACACTGGGTACGTTGTTGGTTGGTACACTGCGTCGTAGCTGTAGTATGCAGCCTCTGGATATATAGGTGCAGAGACTGCGTCTGGATGTCCGATGTACGCCTGGTACATCTCCGGTACAGGTACAGGGGGTGAAGGAGCACTTTGTGCCGGTAACGGAGACACTCTCTCCTCCTTCACTGCAGGCCGCGATAGGTCGAGGGCCTGCTCTTGGTCTGGTGTATAAGGTTTCCAGAATGATGCCATGTTTACTTAGAATTCTTGCGTTGTGTTTACTTGACGTGCAAATCACGAATGACGAATGTTGGTAAGTGTCAGTAGACGAGGGAGCGTTGTTTGAAAAGGGGCGGCGTCTAACTGACCATGCTCAGTGGAAGGGGTGTATGCAGGTAGCTAGTGTAACGGACTTAGAGTGCGAAATAATTTATTGTTTTTGTAAAGGGGTAACTGAGTAAGTATCCTAGAATTTTGCTAGAGTTTAATATTTTATAAGTTTATATTATCTTTACTTCATTAGAATAGTACGTACTACGAAATATTCTCATATTTTTTATTTAGTAATTTAGTAAACATGAATTGAATCCTTAAATTCGCCATGTCTGGCTGTCTATGTGTCTGTCCCCGAAGAATCTCAGTAACGATGAAATGTGACACCAATAGGTATGTCAATAACGCCGATAAAGTGGTGCAACAAAAAGTGTAAAGAAATTATTAGGGTATCCCCGCTACACGTAAATTAGGCAGCTTTTTTTCATTTCAACCCTAACGTTTGATATATTGTAGGATAGTTATTTATAAATGTCTAGGGGCTTACTAACCAACCTCGTTTTTTGATAATGTTAATAGTTTAGGAAATAACAGCTCCAAAAGTTTAAAAAAATGCGTCTTCACGAATTATATTTTCACGTTACGCTGGCTGAAATAACGTCCACAATAAGCACAACATCCACAACATGCAATAAGTCTACAATTGAAAAACTACTAAATATAAGCCCATCGTGACGACATCGTGAATCAGAACTACATATATAACTTGGTATTGGTTTATCTCTTACTTACTTTTAGAATCAGATAACTACTAAGGCGATACACCTGACTAGCTACGATAGAAACCGTTGCAGCTATATACATATATAATCCCGCTAGCTGGATCCCTAGAACAGTGTAAATAACGGTATCTATTGTTCTAAAGAAAGTTCTGTTTGGCAAACTTGCAAATCATCGCATTGTTTCCGCGCAACAGAAAGGGTTGTCCTTTGGAACTGTAACACAATGCAGATTATACAATTTGCATGTTACGCCTGTGGGAGGCCTTCTGAGAATCTTGACTTGCACTAATTGCAAAATGAAAACCTTGGGACATTTTTAAACAAGTTGAAATTGGACAGGAACAAACAAATAAATCAACAAAAATTTAAACACAAATTTTTGTTGATTTATTTGTTTGAACTGAAAACTAAAGAAATCTATACATTTTCAAGATATATATTTTAATATAGTATAAATATTAAGGCTCGTCAAGACACAAAACCTTAGCCCAATATGCATAAAGTTCAAATTGTTGTGTCTCGTGCTTTGTCGGCGGTCCAATACTTCAAAGACCTGTAGTTGTACAATGATAGAGACCACCGGCAGTACCGGCACTCTGTCCCCGACGACACAAGTACAAAGAAAGTAGTTTTAAAATAATCCTATGATGCAAGATGATCCAACTGTCGCCTGGTACAGAAACTCTTTTCAGATTGTTCAACCGAAAGATTTAGCTCTCCTTACAATACGTTACAACGCAATCATTTATTTGCACTGCGATTGTCGCGACTGAGAAGATTAGTTTTTATTTTTTTATGTTATTTTTTTCTAAAATTTGGAAAATAGTCTCCCAAGGAATGAGACTGTCAAATAAGTACTTGGTCATCGGATACCTCGGAGACCTCACAACTATGTTTAGTATTAAAAAGAAATTGCAATTGGTACTTACATGCAGATACGTCAGTTAAGCTCATCAACGAATATCATACAAAGTTGCCCAATTTTTTTGTTTCGTATTATTAACATTGCTTTATTCATTTAATAGCGCGGTGCTGACAGGTTTGTGTTTTACTTTAAAGGCAGACTACAGCAATGGTAATCGAAATTATTATTGCTAATAAATAACGTTCACAAAATGCGTTGAATAATTTACCTATGCACACATTGTGCAGCATCACAAACACGACGATATATAGGATATTACGCTAACTGTCAACTATAGCGGACTATGGACATCTGCATCACAGTGCAGTTGCGACTGACATCATCCTAAACTCAACCCAATTACTCAGCGCCTAACTAGTATATTTGCATGATCCGTCGGAGTACAATAATATTAATATTTGTCGCGCGCCTGTCATTTGAAACCCTTCCGCGTAGACACGGATTAAGTCCCTGAGATCGGTACGGTTCGCAGAAAAAAAGATATTGTGTTACGTTTCGAGAAAGATAACTGTACTTTTGTTTCTGAGTGTTTGTGTGCTATTGTTGCATTACCCCTTTTGCCTTTGGAAAATACACCATAAGCTCTTCGTCGTAATGATGTTCTTCAGTTAGCAAATGGGTTACAATAAACAGGTAATACATTCTAAGCTCCACTAAATCCTACATCCTTGTTCTGCTAACCACACTCGTCTCATGAGAAGTGCGAAGGGTTGCAATGAGTCAGCAGCTCCCGCGCTGACCGCAGCATCGGCCGGTTCCTAACGCCGACCGCTCCATTCGAACTTGCGTGCATTGTACCATTGTCATGTGCCTGCGTGACTTGATGATTCTATTAATACAACTCGCTGATTCTATCGCTTTCGAATTTGACTGAAATTGTATGAAATACTAAGTCGACAATATCTGAAAGATCAATGTGTTTATGACAAAGAGTGGCTGTTCAATTGGTCTCTATAGCATACACATTGACCACTAGTTGATGAGTTTTATCAAAATGATGAATAGTAGGCGAGTCTTTGACTATGCGGTGTCTTTAGAAGTTTATTATTATGGTGTAGATATAATAAAAAAAATCCGTCTTACTGTGTTACGAATAATGTCATGGTTTCTACAAGAATTTTTATGAAGAAAGAATATTTGCCGAGCGAGCTTACATTTGTGTCGCACACAATGATAGAATGTTTAGCTCCGTCCAGAATGTTGCACATTTCGTTGATTGTTATCTCTGCAGCAGTTATTAATGTTAACCTTACACAAATATGATTTACAGCGTTTCCCAGAATGTGAAGCTGGTCTCTACGATTGTGACGAGAGTCACGCTTTGAATAAGAAACCGTTTTAAGTCTGTGTCCGTCATCTGTGGACAATGCCCACTATTAGCGGATTATAATCCGCAAAAAGAGCAGGTACTGTCGTGTGGCCGGTGTGGCCCAATTGATGGGATGTTGTGACTGCGGCTCATAGACTGGGAGATTGTTGCAAGTCATATAAATGAATGCTTGTAACAATTTTATCATATTTGCAGTGTTAGTTACAACGTTAATATACTTTAACATACTCCACATTTTAATAACAATAAGGGAAATGCGGGACTACGTGGCATGATTCGAATTCTATGAATCCTCGCTCGTCGCTGCCGCCTGTGCCTTGTGTCGCGATATTTGCTTGCATTAGCAGATGCAAGGTTGTCAATGCTCGTCATCGTCCCACGGGATCTGTCGATTATCCCAAACAATAACAGTCCGATGCTGACCAATACGTGACCAGTGTTCACGGAGTCAGTTGCTTGTTGCGTTTGTTATCCTAAGCTTTGAACAAATACTACCAATTTCTGAACCTTCAGCTTCCCATAAAGAATACGATACATGCAATAATAAGCACACATAACATTTATGACTGTACCCCTTCAGTGATTTAAATTAAGAATTCTCACTTTGCCTTTGTAATATTGATAGAAGAAACACACTTTCGGTCTTTATAAAAATTATAATTGTGGAATAAGTATTGCTTCGTTGCATATATTGCTGACTCTGACAAACAAGGTACCGTTTGCTTCTCCTGTATTCACATGTGGCTCCAAACTCTTCCTGTACAAAGGCTTACAATCGGCCAGCTACATTGACATGTCAATCACATCTCACCGCACCACGCACATCATACTGATGCGAATCGAATCGCAACCCTCCTCAATGCCCACAATTGAACTATTGACACAATGTATTACGGGAACGCCTTGAATACACAAATAACTCTTTTATTGTAGCCTTTACAGTTAATCCTACTGCGAAGGTACTTCTTTTAATCTTTTACTAATTTAAAAGCAGTGATTTCTAGTACTTACCATAGATTCGTTGCTCTAAACACCTGCTTTTTATTGTGAATATTGTTGGCGACCAGATGTTGAGTTCGTAATAAGTGCGGAGATAAGATATGTCGATCATATTATTTGATTTGTTTTATTATATTAGACATTCATTTACTTAAATAGCACGTGTTTTATAATGTATTCTGTAGGGATTTAAATATTCGCCGAAAGTTTCCACCTATCCGGGTTAGACCCAAGTTGTTCGTGTTTCTTATAAAAAAATCGAGAAGATTTAGAGATTGTTAATTCCAATACAAGTAAGATGCTATATCTTAATAGGAATATTTTATTTGTATAACTAAACATGAAGGGACCAAGAGTCGACCCCTGCGGCACACCATGTTTAGTGCGGAGCAGTTACCTTGTGCAGCAGCCATATGCAACATACTCTGCAAGCATTGACAGGCGTACGATATACTGGTAATTCTACTTGTGTTTATGTTATTATTTGGGTAGGCACTGCTACTTGGTCATGGAATTAAAGAAGATGCAATTTTATGTAAAAAAATATATTTATTCAGTCTTGTTTACGTTATACATATTATACAAACAATAAATTTTGGCTCTTAACTTTATCTATAACAATTCTTTATGTTACCTAAACAATTATAAGTTTCACAATAGACAAAATTGCACGTCACTACAGTCTAATTTTTACATGAATACAAAGTCTTTAAATCTATTTAATAGATTAACTGAGATCTAACTTAGGGCTACATATACAATACAACATTGCACATTTTTAGGTCAGTAAGCGCACTAGGAACTACAGCAGAGTTGAGCGGTGGCAGCGGGTGCAGGTCTGGGAACCCAGCGCCGCCTTGAGCGTCGCCAGCTGTCGCTTGAGGTAGGTCACCTTCAGCGAGAGGTGAATCTCGCGCAGCTTGCGTCGGTCGCGGCTCTGCTTCGCCGCCGCGTTGTTTCTCTCCCGCGTGCGCCGGTAGGCGTCGTCCTCGGCCGCGGAGCGTACGGTACGACGCATGCGCGGATTACTTGCAAGTATTGTACCGCCATTTCTCAATGCCATAGCGTCCATGGCAGTCTTCTCAAAAATTTGAAAGTCTTCATCGTCCGATATGTCTCCATCTTCCAGGTTGGCAGTCGAGGTCTCTCGTAGAGAAACGGCGGCGGACGGGACAGGTGACGGTGATGGCGCACTCGCGGATTGGTAGCCTGAGCTACCTCCTGGTGACATCCAGCCTGGTCCGTAGTGCTGCGGAGGCACCGGCAGGTACTCCGGGTATGCCAGGTTCGACGGGCATGTCGGGTATGGTAACGACACTTCATCTGATTGCGACACCTGCGTCACAGTGAGGTTTAGCGGGACGTCCGCGGCGACGTCATCTAAAGTGTAAGGCCGCCAAATAGACATTATCGCGTGTGGTAGGTTTATCGGGTAACTGAGGAATGACGGGCCGGGGGTGTGGTCTGCTCTTATATAGTGAGAGGGCGGGGTTCAGTGGTGGGGAGCGATGCAGACTTCTACTTCTACTTATCATGTCATTTTATTGTATACAGAGGTTTTGTGTCGCTAATCCTTCAAACAATACAACTAAGATACTTTGAAATGATATTCTATTAGACACACAATTACTAAGCCATCGTCCAAATTATTCAAACAAAAATCTGCAAAGGATCGATATAGGAATCTATCATTAATTAACTAACGACGTTTAATATATGTTTTTGCTTGTTAATCATTTTGTTTGTAAATACCGATTCATATATGAAACAATGATCTACTAATACTAAATGAATAAATTGTAAAGTGTATATAATAGGTATATTAACTTGCCGACTTTAAAAAACGTTGTAGAACGCAAATAAACGAATTGAACTGAATAGAAATGAATAAAGTTTTAAAATAAAGGTACAACCGGTTCTTATTCAAAATATGAAATCATATACTCCTATACCTATACAGTTACTACATTGATCGAAAACTCCTAAATTGACTCGTACCAATAAAATATATTTACTGTCGCTGAAGTAGGTCAAAGCTAGTGAAGTAGATGTGTGGGTGCTTTGAACCTATGTTGTGTGTACTTGTACTAGGACATCAGGGCCAAGAATGTGTCTCTACTTTGATTATTTGTGAAAATGACAATGTTTACATTCCCGCTTATTACATTACATCCTCTTTCCTAATTCGATACATGAATAGAAGTAGTACAAGACCAATGGTTATTTCGGTCGTGCAGACTCTAACAAATGTTCAATGGTCATGCAATGGACATGACATGGTACTTCGTCCAGTCAACACGTGTTATAATTTACAAACTACTCCGCCACTACTACTGGCAGCCATACTGGCATACAGCGTCCACAAAGCTCGCGCCGCCCCGCGCCCGCAGGTTGCTGCTAAACATGCCCGGCACAGATACGGGAGCATTGTCTTACTAGCATGCACTACAGGCTGGCATTTGTTTGTCTTTGCAATTGTGTTTTTGTTTATTGCAGTGGCTTACAGTTGCAGAAGCAATAAAGCACACAATAGCACGCAGTCACCAGCATATTAGCACGGCTTTTGTTTTGTTAATATTGTCTACGTGGAGATGGCACTCAGTCAGCTGGTCAGTAACAATATTTTATTGTTACTCAGCTATAATAGTAACGTCTAACAAACAAGTAAGTGTTGCAATGAGTTCTAGTAAGCGCGTCTGTCTGTCTGTGTAGAGAACACAAGCTCATGTTGTTAAGTTACTACTAAGTGTGGGAGAGCCACGCTTAGCAAGAGTGGACCGACTACACCAGAGTGATATCACAGCCTCACAGTAAACCGAAGTACTAATGAATTTCCTGATGACAACAACATTGTTAGACAGATAGAATAGTGCATAATTGTAAGTAGATTTCGAGACTAATATAGGTACATACGTTCACTGATTCAACATAAGACATCTTTTGTACCTAGTACATGCAAAAAAAAGGATCTTTCTTTCTTAAATTTTCATTCTAAATTGGTTATTAAATAATCAACGTTGCGAACTAATAATATCGGCCGGACAGTTACTCCAGCTTTATACTCTCAGACAAATTGTGTAATGAAAGCGACAGATCCTATTCACCGGACCACCGTGACATCATAATCGCAGTAAAGAGTTACATACACAATGCTACTGCCGGACGACAGTTGCGACATTAGTGTCGCCCGGCCGGCTCCAAGGTACCGTGTGTCGTGGATATGCGCATGAGTGGCGTGCTGAGATGCCGCGGAAATGGTTTCAATGTATATTGTTATTGGTATAACAGCTCGCACTGTCCGTCCCTCGCTAATTGAAAATGTTGACCTATTGTTCAGTTTGCAAGTGAGCTACGAGAAATATCTTCACTGTAAGTTCCCGTGACGAAGTTTTGGCAGTTGACTAGGCTGTAGGTACAATGGATTCAAATGCGGTTTGTAAGCTGCTACACATAATGTTAATCTATAAATTAATAGGACTGGATTAATGTAAGCAAAGGAAGTCGAAAACTGCTCAAACACGTTGTTACCATGATTCTATCATATCTGAATCTATCATGAATGGCTAATGACGTTTAATGTATTTGCTTGTTGATGATTTTGTTTGTCGCTTCACGTTTTGTTCTCTGCGCAAATGTCTTGAACTTTGTGCCAATTACCGCTAACTGGGAATAATCTCACATCTAGCGTAAACAGCTATTGTGCGGATACACATTAGGTAATGTAAATCACATCAAAAAAAGCACATCATTAGTAATTGATCGTTTTAAATAAACACCAATTGTTACAACAACAGTGACTGCGTGTGGTAAGCTATGAATACAGTCGCTCAGTCAACAGTCCCAGCAGTAGTCCCGGAGCTGTAAGTTCATCAGTCTGTAGCACAATGCTGGGCGCGGTGAATGGGCTGTCTGCCGACGTCGCCCACCGCTGGACAACATGATCGATCGATTGCATCGGTAGCTATGCAGCGGCAGTTGTGCAGTTGCAATGTAATTATTTGTGTTTCCGGTCTCCTGTACCCAGCCACACGTTCATTACACATTAACATCGAGCTACCAATACTGTTAACTCTCAGTTTGTAGATTGTCTACTTAACTATGAATAAATATGCTCATCCACCTTTATACGCACTTATTTATCTATAATAGTTATTGTGTTTTAAATATCTTACATTGTTTATTGACAAACAAACTATTGCCAGTCTGTAACTTACTGACGGGTTCTGGTTTTACCAACCTTGAAATGTATGCATTATCTATCTTTTCAGACTAACATATTAAAATAAAAAGACAATAAACAGAACTTAAAAAAGCAGCTTATAGTCATAAACATTTATAAAGGATTAACTCAAGGAGTAAAACAATGGCGTGGCGCGCAGCGCACTGAGTGAGAGACAAGGTGACTATTCAAAAAAGGCATTATTGCTTTTGTATTGTGTAATGGGGGAGGCCTATGTTCAGCAGTGGACGTCCTATGGCTGATATGATGATGATGATGATTGCGTAATGTGTTCTAGTCACGATGATATTAGATATTATCTAACTGTACTGTGGCTGAGCCTGGGTAAGACCACAACTCGAATTATTATTTAAGGCTGCAGGTATTTCAAATCGTTGTCACCGTTGTCAATCAAGTAGTTAGATAGATTATTTGTTATTTTTATACCTTTGCCAATGTCGAATTGATTTTATTCTCGGTATGTAAACTTATAATATCAATTGAGTAAATAAGCACAGTCCCACAGCTACAAAAAGCGGTTGCCTGCCTAGAGACAGCAATGAACCTCGTAACATTGGACCAATACCACGCCCGGCGCATTGTGCAAGCCGCCATGACACCGCCCGGTCCGCGCGGCTGCATACAGCTGTACAACTTGTGCAACCAATGCACGCCGCGCTCCGTTCTTATATACCTACCTATGTACTTAGTTACCTCGTTACATTGCTATCTTTATTATGACTACAGAGCAAAGAACATGGTTCTGCATCGTATTATCAGACATTGAGATATTGTTCTTCACATAGTATCGCAGATTGTATTATTCCGGAGCAGTCACGTTGCTTGGGGTGATGTGGCCGGGGTGCTGCAGTAACTGAGTGAGGGTGCTCCCCTAACCAGCGCAATACATAAACCCTTGCGTGTGCCCGCAGTACGTCGCGCCGAGTCCTGAGTATTGATCCACTGCATAATGCAGCACTTTTAGTGAATAATACGAATTTTAGGTTCGTAGTAAGATTACCTTGATAAGTTACATAAATGTGGCACGTAATGTATGACTTTAAGGTGGGGGTTACAAGGGATAATTTTTTGAAATTTTTTTTATTCGACATTTATCGTGCTGTAAAAGACAAAAAACGTAGATAATAGAAATAATGTTATCGCCGACAACCTTATTAATTGTTATTTGATACTTTCGTAACAAAATGTTTCAATCCTATTTCAATAAAAATAATTGTTTTTTTTTCAAATACCTATATTTTCCAAATACCTACAGCGTATCCGCGTGTATAGTACTAGTGGGCGCGGCAAGCGCACGCGCAGCGGGTACAAGCTCCGTACCGACCAATGAGCACAGACATGTATTGTGCAATATGTAGTATGTGGGTAGGTGTGAGTAGATATATATTGTATGGGCACCTACATGTAGCTGTTTATTTACCTCCTTGTTTTATGTTTCTAAGAAGAATATAATTCATTATTAGCTTTTTCAAGCAAATTATATTGGTAAAAAGATGACACCATTCTACTTGTTTGTCTAGCTTTGATCTAGTCTAGACTTGTCTAGACCCACGGGATCATCGTGTCAAGGATCTTTGCAAGGCGGACAACGAGACAACCGACTACTGTCAGTCATTTAAATTAGCGAAGTATAGATTATTAATTTAGCGATACTGGAGGTAACAATAAAAATCAATACAGTGTGTAGGTAGTAAAAATAATTTATTATATTTTTTGATTTCATATAGTTCATTGATACTTAGCCATTGAGAAAAAATAAATATTTCATAGGGAAAAAGCCTTAAAACTAAATAATCTAAGTAAATGTACATCATTAAATTAAAATTATTATGACAAAAACACAATACTCTTTAAAACAATCACATTAACCAACTAAACATACCCTGTATCAATTGCTTCGGTTTAGATTACCTATAATTTATTTTACTTATGTATGTTGTCAACTTATACACTACATTAAACCTAAACTAGTTTAAATATTGCACCCACTAGATCACTCCTAAAGTCACAGTCAGCAGTCGCACCTCTGCCGGCAGCGGTTGCACAGTCCAGCTGCCAGCCTGGCGCGCAGCTCCGCTACCTTCTTCTGTAGGAAGGTCGTCTGCAGAGCGAGCTTCACTTCACGCAGCTTCCGTCGGTCGCGGCTCGCCTTCGCCGCGACATTGTTACGTTCCCTTTGTTTTTTGTACGTGTCGTCAGCCGAGTGACTGCTCTGCACAGCCCTCTTCATTCTTGGGTTATTCCCCAGCAGCGACCCTCCGTTCTTCTCCGCCATCGCTCGCATGGCGTCTTGCTCAAAAGCTTGATACTCCCGATCGTCTGATAAAGATATAGTATCACAATCTCCAGTTGCGGATAGCAACAGGTCGCTTGAGTGACCAGTTACCGGGGACACCGTCGACACTTGGTATGCCGCGTCGTAGCTGTAGTATGCAGCCTCTGGATATACAGAGACTGCGTCTGGATGTCCGATGTACGCCGGGTACATCTCCGGTACAGGTACAGGGGGTGAAGGAACACTTTGTGCCGGTACCGGAGACACTCTCTCCTCCTTCAATGCAAGCCGCGATAGGTCGAGGGCCTGCTCTTGGTCTGGTGTATAAGGTTTCCAGAACGATGCCATGTTTACTCAGAACTCTTGCGTTGTGTTTACTTGACGTGCAAATCACGAATGATGGATGTTGGTCGGTTCTAGTGAGCGATTGAGCGTTGTTTAGAAGGGGCGTGGCCCGTATCTACCAAAAACGTAGGCGATGCCATGCATGGATAGAAAAGACGGCAAAAAAGCCGTGTCTCCGGGATGTCACAACACAAGAACAAGCCATTTTATAACGTTACTAACTTTTACCCGTGGCTTCGTTCGGGTCGAATACTGACTGCCGCCATTTTTTTGGTATAAAGACTATCCTATGTCCTTTCTCGAGTTCCAAACTATGTCCACCAAATTTCACAGAAATCGGTTCAGTAGTTTAGGCGTGACTTTATTGTGTCTTACGATATTCTGATATTGAATGACATTCTCACGTTACGCTGGCTGCAATAACATGGCGCGCGTGTCGCTTTAAGTGTTTGTCTATCGAAAGCATTCGTGTTGTTTTTACGTAGGTCGTATTGAAATTGAAAAACTACAAAATATTAGATCATCGTGACGACATCGTCGTTAAGAATAAATATAGTATATTATACTTTTTCTCTTACTTATACAACTACTTAGGAGATACAATTGACTAGCAGTAACAAAAACATCCTTAGTTATATGTAATGCCGCTAGCAAGAACAGCGTAAATAATGGTATCTATTGTTCTAAAGAAAGTTCTGTTTGGCAAACTTGCAAATCATCGCATTGTTTCCGCGCACCAGAAAGGGTTGTTGCAACCAGCTTTGGAACTGTAACACAATGCAGATTATACAATTTGCATGTTACGCTTGTTGGGGGCCTTCTGAGAATCTTGACTTGCACTAATTGCAAAATGAAAACCTTGGGACTTTTTTAAACAAGTTGACATTTGACAGGAACAAACAAAAATCATCAAAAATTTGTTCATAAAACTAAAGAAATCTATACACAGACAAATATTTTTCATTATCAAGATCTGTGACTCTCAATGTGGGCACCAAAGTGTTATATTTGAATTAAGGCTCGTCAAGACACAAAACCTTAGACCAACATGCATAAAGTTCAAATTGTTGTGTCTCGTGCTTTGTCGGCGGTCCACTACTTCAAATGATTAGCAAGCGACTACTTACCATAGATTCGTTGCTCTTAACACCTGCTTTTTATTGTGAATATTGTTGGCGACCACTTCGTAACAAGTGCGGAGATAAGTTATGCCAATCATATTAGTTGAATGGTTTCATTATATTAGGCATTTAGTTGCTTAAATAGCACGTGTCTTAAAATGTGTTCTGTTGGAATTGAAATATTTGCCTGAAGTCTCTACTAATCCAGGGAAGACAGAAGTCGTTCGTTTGTGTTACAAATAAGATGCTTTAACTAAATAGGAATATAATATTTGCATCATTAATTAAATCTAAGTTAGGTATTTATCGTAATATAAACAAGAACGGACCAAGAGTCGACCCCTGCGGAACACCATATTTAGTGCAGAGCAGTTACCTTGTGCAGCAGCCATGTGCAACATACTCTGCAAGCATTGACAGGCGTACAATATACTGGCAATATCCACTTGTGTTTATATAATTATTTCGGTAGGCACTGCTACGTAGGTCATAAAATCAAAGAAAATGTAATTTTATATAAATAAAAAAATATATTTATTCAGTCTTGTTTGTGTGACATAAAACATATTTTACAAACAATAAATTTAGGCTTTTTACTTCATCTATAACAATTTTTTAAACCTATGTATCATACAAAAAAAATGATAGTTTCACAATAAACAAAATTGCACGTCATTATAGTCTAAAGTTAACCAGAATACAAAGTCTTTAAATCTATTTAATAGATTAACTGAGATCTAACTTAGGGCTACATATACAATACAACATTGCACATTTTTAGGTCAGTAGGTATGCGCACTAGGAACTACAGCAGAGTGGAGCGTTGGCAGCGGGTGCAGGTCTGGGAGCCAAGCGCCGCCTTGAGCGTCGCCAGCTGCCGCTTGAGGTAGGTCACCTTTAGCGAGAGGTGTATCTCGCGGAGCTTGCGCCGGTCGCGGCTTTGCTTCGCTGCCGCGTTGTTCCTCTCCCTCGTGCGTCGGTAGGCGTCGTCCTCCGCCGCGGAGCGTACGGTACGACGCATCCGTGGATTGCTCGCAACAATCGTGCCCCCATTTCTCAATGCCATAGCATCCATGGCAGTCTTCTCGAAAAACTGAAAATCTTCATCGTCCGAGATGTCACCATCCTCCAGGTTGGCAATCGAGGTCTTTTGTAGAGAAACAGCGGCGGACGGGACAGGTGACGGTGATGGCGCACTCGCGGATTGGTAGCCTGAGCTACCTCCTGGTGACATCCAGCCTGGTCCGTAGTGCTGCGGAGGCACCGGCAGGTACTCCGGGTATGCCAGGTTCGACGGGCATGTCGGGTATGGTAACGACACTTCATCTGATTGCGACACCTGCGTCACAGTGAGGTTTAGCGGGACGTCCGTGGCGACGTCATCTAAAGTGTAGGGCCGCCAAATCCACATTATTGCGTCTGAAAGGTTTCTTGGGTAACTGAGGAATGACGGGCCGGGGGTGTGGCCTGCTCTTATATAGTGAGAGGGCGGGGTTCAGTGGTGGGGAGCGATGCAGACTTCCATTTTATTCTATACAGAGGTTTTGTGTCGCTAATCCTTTAAACAATACAACTAAGATACTTTGAAATGATATTCTATTAGACACACAATTACTAAGCCATCGTCCAAATTATTCAAACAAAAATCTGCAAAGGATCGATATAGGAATCTATCATTAATTGACTAACGCCGTTTAATAATATGTATTTGCTTGTTAATCATTTCGTTTGTAAATACCGATTCATATATGAAACAATGATCTACTAATACTAAATGAATAAATTGTACCAGAATAGAAATGAATAAAGTTTTAAAATAAAGGTACAACCGGTTCTTATTCAAAATATGAAATCATATACTCCTATACCTATACAGTTACTACATTGATCGAAAACTCCTAAATTGACTCGTACCAATAAAATATATTTACTGTCGCTGAAGTAGGTAAATGCCTAATAGGTCAAAGCTGGTAAAGTAGATGTGTGAGAACCTATGTTGTGTGTACTTGTACTAGGCCATCAGGTCCAAGAATGTGTTTCTACTTTGATTATTGTGAAAGTGACAATGTTTACATTCCCGCTTATAATATTACATCCTCTTTCCTAATTCAATACATGAATAGAAGCAGAACAAGACCAACAGTTATTTCGGTCGTGCAGACTGTAACACATGTTCAATGGACATGCAATGGTCACGACATGGTACTTCGTCCAGTCAACACGTGTAACAATTTACAAACTACTCCGCCACTACTACTGGCAGCCATACTGGCATACAGCGTCCACAAAGCTCGCGCCGCCCCGCGCCCGCAGGTTGCTGCTAAACATGCCCGGCACAGATACGGGAGCATTGTCTTACTATATTACGTGTTATCTAAAGCAGGCTGGCATTTGTTTGTCTTTGCAATTGTGTTTTTGTTTATTGCAGTGGCTTACAGTTTACAGAAGCAATAAAACACACAATAGCACGCAGTCACCACCGTCCGGGCGGCACATTAGCACGGCTTTTGTTTTGTTAACATTGTCTACGTGGAGATGGCACTCAGTCAGTTGGTCAGTAATTATATTGTATTGTTACTCATCTATAATAGTTACGTCTAACAAACAAGTACCTAAGTGTTGCAATGAGTTCTAGTAAGCGTCTGTCTGTCTGTCTGTGTAGAGAACACAAGCTCATGTTGTTAAGTTGCTTCTTAAATCTTACTACTAAGTGTGGGAGAGCCACGGTCAGCACGAGTGGACCGACTGCACCGGAGTGATATCACAGCCTCACAGTAAACCGAAGTACTAATGAATTTCTTGATGACAACAACATTGTTAGACATATAGAATAGTGCAAAATTGTAAGTAGATTTCGAGACTAATATAGGTACATACGTTCACTGATTCAACATAAGACATGTTTTGTACCTACTACATGCAAAATAAAAATTTTCATTCTGAATTGGTTATTAAAGAATCAACGTTGCGAACTAATAATACCGTCCGGACAGTTACTCCAGCTTTATACTCTCAGACAAATTGAAATACGTCATATTTAGTGTAAAAAGTTCATTGTGTAATGAAAGCGACAGATCCTATTCACCGGACCACCGTGACATCATAATCGCAGTAAAGAGTTACATACACAATGCTACTGCCGGACGACAGTTGCGACATTAGTGTCGCCCGGCTGGCTCCAATGTACCGTGTGTCGTGGATATGCGCATGAGTGGCGTGCTGAGATGCCGCGGAAATGGTTTCAATGTATATTGTTATTGGTATAACAGCTCGCACTGTCCGTCCCTCGCTAATTGAAAATGTTGACCATTTATTCAGTTTGCAAGTGAGCTACGAGAAATATCTTCACTTCCGTAAGTTCCCGTGACGAAGTTTTGGCAGTTGACTATGCTGTAGGTACAAAGGATTCAAATGCGGTTTGTAAGCTGCTTCACATAATGTTAATCTATAAATTAATAGGACTGGATTAATGTAATCAAAGGAAGTCGAAAACTCCAAACACGTTATTACCATGATTCTATCATGAATGGCTAATGACGTTTAATGTATTTACTTGTTGATGATTTTGTTTGCCGCTCCACGTTTTGTTCTCTGCGCAAATGTCTTGAACTTTGTGCCAATTACCGCTAACTGGGAATAATCTCACATCTAGAGTAAACAGCTATTGTGCGGATACACATTAGGTAATGTAAATCACATCAAAAAAAGCACATCATTAGTAATTGATCGTTTTAAATAAACACCAATTGTTACAACAACAGTGTCTGCGTGTGGTAAGCTATGAATACAGTCGCTCAGTCAACAGTCCCAGCAGTAGTCCCGGAGTTGTAAGTTCATCAGTCTGTAGCACAATGCTGGGCGCGGTGAATGGGCTGTCTGCCCACGTCGCCTACCGCTGGACAACATGATCGATGGATTGCATCGTTAGCTATGCAGCGGCAATTGTGCAGTTGCAATGTAATTATTTGTGTTTCCGATCTCCTGTATCCAGCCACACCTTCATTACACATTAACATCGAGCTACCAATACTGTTAACTCTCAGTTTGTAGATTGTCTACTTAACTATGAATAAATATGCTCATCCACCTTTATACGCACTTATTTATATATAATAGTTATTGTGTTTTAAACATCTTACATTGTTTATTGTCAAACAAACTATTGCCAGTCTGTAACTTATCGACGGGTTCTGGCTTTGCCTACCTTACAACGTACATGCATTATCTATCTATAGTCCCAGAAAAACACATTAAAAAGACAATAAACGTAACTTTTAATGCAGCTTATAGCCATAAATATTTTTAAAAGGAGTAAAACAATGGCGCGGTTCGCAGCGCACTGAGCGAGGAGACAATGTGACAATACTGAAAAGGAATTATTGCTTTTGTATTGTGTAATGTGTTCTATATTATCCAACTGTACTGTGATTGAGCCTGGGTAGGACCACCACTCGAATTATTATTTATGCTGCAGGATTTTCAAATCGTTGTCTCTCGGGTGTGCAACCCTACACAAGTAGTTAGATAGATTATTTGTTATTTTTATACCTACGTCAATGTCGAATTGATTTTTTTCGTGGTATGTAAACATATTATATCAATTGAGTAAATAAGCACAGTCCCACAGTAACAAAAAGTGGGCGCCTGCCTACAGACAGCAATAAACCTCGTAACATTGGACCAATCCCGCGCCTCACGTGCAAGCCGCCATGACACCAGCCGGTCCGCGCGGCTGCATACAGCTGTACAACTTGTGCAACCAATGCACGCCGCGCTCCGTTCTTATATACCTTCCTATGTACTTAGTTACCTCGCTACATTGCTATCTTTATTATGACTACAGAGCAAAGAACATGGTTCTGCATCGTATTATCAGACTTTGAGATATTGTTCTTTACATTGTATCGCAGATTGTATTATTCCGGAGCAGTCACGTTGCATGGGGTGATGTGGCCGGGGCGCTGGAGTAACTGAGTGAGGGTGCTCCCCTAACCAGCGCAATACATAAACCCTTGCGTGTGCCCGCAGAATGTCGCGCCCAGTCCTGAGTATTGATCCATTGCTTCATGCAACACTTTAAGTGATTCATTAATATTTGTTCCTCTAGGTACCTATGTTGTTAGATTACCTATATCTATGATATAAAAGAGGCACATAAAGTACCTACCACTTTAAAGTAGGTACTGCACCGGGTAATTGAAATTTATTTAAATTTTTTATGCTTTATCGAGCTGTAAAGCAAAATACATAATAAAACTAATGTTATCGCAGTCAACCTTGAAGCACCCATCTTAATAATTGTCATTTGATACTTTCGTAAGAAAACGTTTGAGACTTATTTCCATAAAAATGTTTTTTTCAAATATATTTTGCAAATACCTACAGCGTACGCGTGAATAGTAACACTAGTGGGCGCGGCAAGCGCACGCGCAGCAGGTCAACACAAGCTCGCTACCGACCAATGAGCGGAGACATATATTATGCAATATACCTACGTATGTATGTGTGAAACGCAAACTGTTGCCATATTGTGTAGGTGTGAGTAGATATATGGATATTGTATGGACACCTACATGTAGTTATTTATTTACCTCCTTGTTTCATGTTTCTAAGAAGAATATAATTCATTATTAGCTTTTTTAAAAGATTACACCATTCTACTTGTTTGTCTAGCTTTGATTTAGTCTTGACTTGTTTAGACCCACGGGATCAATGTGTCCCGGATCTTTGCAAGGCGGACAACGAGACAACCGACTACTGTCAGTCATTTAAATTAGCGAAGTATAGATTATTAATTGACCGATACTGGAGGTAACAATAAAAATAAATACAGTGTGTAAGTAGTAAAAATAATTTATTATATTTTTTGATTTCATATAGTTCATTGATATTTAGCCATTGAGAAAAAATAAATATTTCATAGGGAAAAAGCCTTAAAACAAAATAATCTAAGTAGGTATATTTATATAATTTCATTAAATTATTATGACAAAAACACAATACTCTTTAAAACAATCAAATTAACCAACTAAACATACCTAATATCACTTGCTTTTGTTTAGGTTCGGATTTATTTTACTTATATTGTCGGCTTTCACACCACGTTTCACGCCTTGTTGCTTCAAAATACAAACTAGTTTAAATATTGCACCCACTAGATCACTCCTAAAGTCACAGTCAGCAGTCGCACCTCTGCCGGCAGCGGTTGCACAGTCCAGCTGCCAGCCTGGCGCGCAGCTCCGCTACCTTCTTCTGTAGGAAGGTCGTCTGCAGCGCGAGCTTCACCTCACGCAGTTTCCGTCGGTCGCGGCTCGCCTTCGCCGCGACATTGTTACGTTCCCTCTGTTTTTTATACGAATCATCAGCCAAGTGAGTGCTCTGCACAGCCCTCTTCATTCTTGGGTTATTCCCCAGCAGCGACCCTCCGTTCTTCTCCGCCATCGCCCGCATGGCGTCCTGCTCAAAAGCTTGATACTCCTGATCGTCAGATAAAGATATAGTATCACAATCTCCAGGTGCGGACAGCAACAGGTCAATGAAACAATGAAACAAACAATGAAACAATGAAACAATGAATTTATTTTTGCAAATAGGCCATAAAACGGCACTTTTACACGTCAATTTATATGTGAAAAACTAGATGAAGCCGGCATTTCCTATCTGACTACTCTGAGAAGAAATGCCGAAACAAACTCAGAGGTCAGTCTCTTTTCAAGTCCAGACAATGTAAAAATAACATAATGTGAGAGAATCGTGCAAGTTCATTCTGTAATGGTCTTTTGAGGAAAGAACCACACCAGTTTAAGTGGACCCGTTCTGAAGACAGGCACGCAAGTGTCAGTTTGCAACCAGTATAGCTAGTGCTGCTGAGTTGTCCGACGAACAATACCGATCTAAAGAACATTTGGGTGGGTCGCGCAAGTACTCAAACTGTCAGAACGCAGATAACTGGTAATCAAAAAGCACGGCAAGTCTCACACGGTCCTTACACTAACAATAATATAAAATAATAAAAATGTCAATAAATAAATAAAAAAAATGTCAAATAAAAAATAAAATGTCACAATAAAAAATATTATGTCATTGTATAAAAAATAAAAAATAAACGTAATGTCAAATTGTATATAAAATTGTAACTTATGTTACAAACATGTCAACATGATCTGTGCAGACATTACAGCGGCTCATTCCCATGCCTGACTATCCTCTAAGTAGTCTTTTATTTTATAAAATGCTTTACAGCAAAGTTTAGCCTTTATTACACTTTTAAATTTATTGAGGCTCAAATTTTGAATATCGCTAGGAATTTTATTGTAAAAGCGTATACATTGACATCTAAACGAACTAGTTATTTTCTGAAGCCTGGAGGCAGGGACAACATATTTGTTTTTCCCCCTCGTGTTAATATTATGTATATCACTATGCTTCTTAAATAAGCTTTTGTTTTTATGAGCGTGAATTACATTTTCATAAATATATTGTGAGGCAACCGTCATTATCTTAGTTTCCTTAAATAATTCTCTTAGCGAATGCCTCGGACTAAGATTATAGATTGATCGAATAGCCCTTTTCTGCAGAACAAAAATAGACTGAATGTCAGCAGCATTCCCCCACAACAAAATACCGTATGACATGATGCTGTGGAAATAACTAAAATAAACTAACCGCGCTGTATCTACATCTGTTAAATTTCTAATTTTTTTAACGGCATATGCTGCAGAACTGAGCTTCTTCGACAAGCCATCTATATGAGGGCCCCACTGGAGCTTAGCGTCCAGGGTTATACCTAAAAAGACAGTTGTATCTACAGGACTCAACTCCTCGCCCTTGACAAGCACACTGGTTTTTACCTGTTTAACATTTGGTGTTGTGAATTTAATACATTTAGTTTTAGTTTCGTTTAGTAATAAGTTATTAACACCAAACCAGTGAACTATTTCTGAGAGAGCACTGTTTACATTGTCAATAACTAATTGTCGTCGTCTGAGTTTGAATAATAGTGAGGTATCATCAGCAAACAGCACTATCTCGTGTTTATCCCTTACAAGGTAAGGCAAGTCATTAATATAGATAAGAAATAAAAACGGGCCGAGAATAGAACCCTGCGGAACACCCATCTTCACAACAGACCCGGCAGAAACCACTCCGTTTACTTCAACTCTCTGAACCCTATTACTCAGGTATGAGGTAAGAAGGTCCAGAGATGCACCTCTTATTCCGTAATGGGATAGCTTCCTGATCAGTGTATCATGAAGCACACAATCGAACGCCTTGGATAAATCACAAAATATTCCCAAAGCGTCGCTTGAGTCCTCCCACGCGTCGTAAATGTGATTAAGAAGTTCAACACCGGCATCAGTTGTTGAACGACCCCTTGTAAATCCGAACTGTTTCGCATGTAATAATTTATTTCTATTAAAAAATCTTTGCATTTGATCTAAAATAATTTTTTCAAAAATTTTACTGAACGTAGGTAGCACTGAAATAGGTCTAAAGTTAGTGGGGTCAGAAGTACTACCTGATTTAAATAATGGAATTATTTTACTACATTTCATAAGATCAGGAAACACACCACAGTCAATACAGTTATTAAAGATTTGAGCTAATACAGGTGCTACAATAGTTATTACAGAGCTTGTAATATACACAGAATTGCCCCATAGATCTGCAGTCTTTTTGTTATTCAGAGTATTAAAGATTTTAACAATTTCCTTGTTATCTATGTGCTCGAAGAAAAACCCTGAATCGCAAGCTACAACATGTTTTTTTAATAAAGACTCTGCAACAGTGGGAGATGAATTCGGTGACTTAGTAGTGGATACAGGAATGTCGGAAAAGAAATTTTCAAAAGCAGTTGCAATTTCTACATCCGCTTTTATTAACTTATTATCAATTACAAGACTATGTTGATTTATTCTCTTTTTAGACCTTCCTGCCTCACTGTTGATAATATTCCAAGTGTCTTTGATAACATTGGTACTGTTCTTTATCTTAGAGCTTAAGAATAATGATTTAGCAATAGAGCAAACCTTTTTGAATAATTTAGAATAGTTTTTTACATATTCACTGAATTCAACAGTGTTAATATATGTCCGCTCATTATAAAGCTCATAGAGGCGCTTTCTACTCTTATAGATACCAGTGGTTGCCCAATCACCGAAAGACGCATTGCTATTAGCTGGTATAGTTTTATCTGAAAAAGTAGACTTAAACTCTGTTAGGTACATTTTAAAAAACTTATCATATAAAGTGCTAGAATTCTTATAATTCAACAACAAAGGCAATTTGTTGCTGAGTTTAGCTTTGAAAAATTCAATGCGTCTTTTAGTCTTCGGATTAACTGTGATAAATTGTTTTGATACTATATTTATTTCTTTTGTTAAAGAAATTAACTGACCACAGTGATCGGAATCAAGTACTGAAATTATTTCTTTGTTAACTGGCACAATGTCAGTATAAATATTGTCCAGGCAAGTGGCACTAGTGGGTGTTATCCTAGTTGGCTCCAGAAACAAATTCGCAAGGTTGTATGAAGAAAATAAACTTACAATTTTTGTGCTTAAACTACATTTTTCTAATAAATTTATATTAAAATCACCACATGTAATGATGGATTTCTTTGAATTTGTAAGTTTACTTAGAACTTCATCCATTACTGTTTCAAAACAGTCATACAAACCAGAAGGTGGTCTATACACGCTTAATACAATAAACCGCTCCAATTCCACACAGGCTATTTCAACAGTACGCTCAACAGAGTAACTAACTATATCTTTACGATCTTTGAATTTGAGCTGGTTACTTATCAGTATAAGTGACCCACCATGTATAGCGTTTTCTCTGCTGAACGAGCTACCAATCTGGTGCTTACCAAAATTGAACATGAGCTGATGGGGTTTTAGCCAATGTTCAGTAATACACAAAATATCCACATTATTACAATTTAAAAATAACTCTATTTCCAATTCTTTACTCATAAAGCCTTGAATGTTTTGGTGAACCAGATTAATAACCTTATTACTGTTTAATTTGCAAGAGTTTGTCTCTATTGTCTTATTTAATAATTTAAATTATTATGAATGTCAGTATTAGGTGACTCATTATGAATGTCAATATTTTTTGGTTGCTCAATAGGAGTAACCTGTTTAGCCAAGTTATTGGCTGATATATTAAAAAAATATGATAGCGACATTGCTATTTGTCTTAAATAATATTTTGAAAGATAGTACCTATCTTTTGTCCTATATATATTAAGACCAACATAATTGTTGGTGTCTATGAAGTGAATATTAGTATTAATACTTAAGTTATACAATGTAGTATTAATTTTATATCTACTATTGTTTTCTTCCTGTGGCAATGATTTTATATAAGGCAATGCAAATATAATTATCTGCTTTAAATTCAGTTTGGCAAGTGAATTATGGAAATTGATTAAACTTTTTTTATTAAGACTACCTCTGTTACCACACATTATAATGAGGGTAGAATCTGGATTAAATCTATATTTATTAATTTTATCCAAAATATTACCAAAACTACAGCCGGGCATACAGTGATTAAATGTAGACTGTCCAGGTAATTCATTTGTCAACATTGAACCTAAGTTCTTTCCAATCTCATCACTGAAAATGACAATATTATGATTACTAGGATTACAATTATTAAACAGTAAACCTCTACCATGAGGTAAGGTGGTCTCACATGCTGGCACAGAAAGAGCAGGCAGTATAGCATCAGGAGTGCACTTCTCACACTGTTTCTCCTGCGAGCTTACCAACTCATTCATTGCCAACATGTATTCCCTCATCTGCCTTTCTGAAGCACTATATTTATTAGACATTATTTCTAACTTTGATGTTAATTGTTCTAGTTCTGACTGCAGGCTCTGGGTATCAGTTTCATATTTCCTAGCACTTTGATTTAATTTTGATGAGTATAAACTAAGTTGTTTCAGAAGCTGGAAACGTTCTCTATTTAATTTTACATTTTTTATGAAGAACTTTTGTCTCTTTACTAATCTGTTTGTTTTAGTTATAAATTTACTGATTCTTATGTATTTCTTAAGCTTCTTATGATTAGAACTAACAAATTTCACTGGGTGACATGCATCATTATCTGTAGTCTGATTTGAAGTTAATGGATTTAAATCTAAATTTACATCACTATATTGTATTTGAGAAGCTTGGGCTGACACCAATTCACTGAATAAACTATTATTCAAGCCGGCCGTGATGTTTAAGTTTAATATTTCTAGTTCAGAAATTTGACTGTTGGCCTCATGTAGCTGTTGTTTTAGTAGCGTTTTGTCATTTAAAGTGGTTTCATACTCCTCGCTACACTGCTTGAATTCGTCCACAACGAATTGGAGCCTATCCCGGGCCTCAATGGCTTCTGTGTGTTGAATGTTTAACAGAGCCATTTCACGTTTCAGCTTCTTGTTTTGGTCCAAAATAAGCAAGAATTCCCTCTCATTGTCATCCCTTTCCCCCAACAATTGATCACACAACTCCTTTGATGCCTTCAATTCGCTCAAAGCCAGGCTGAGTTTAGACTCCTCTTGGCGAGCATGGGCTTTGCGAGTGAGAATCATTTTGGAAGTTTAAAGGTAAGAGATAGAATTAGAAAGTTATAATGGAAGCTGAAATTATTATGTAAATTAAGGTAAGGAAGTTACTAGATAAGTTAAGTAAAAGTTTGCTTAGACAAAGAAGTTGTGCCACCAACTACAAAAAGGGTAATTTTTATTGTTATTTTGACCGCGAATGTTTGTTGCGCTACATGAAATCAATGTAAACACGAAAATAAAAAGGCAAAATAGCTAATTACGTTGAAATAATACTGTATTTTACCTGATATCGAGATGACAATGAAGCGAAATCCTTAATGCCGGTAACCTTACATTTATTAACTTCACAATTTTCACTTTGAAAGCAAGCAAACTTTGAAAACTTTATAAATTACATTTAATAATTCAGTGATGAGATGGTTTTAGGCAATATTGTATTTAAAATTAATATATTTTAATAATTAAACAAATTAAAAACAAGGACAATCTTCAATCAGCTGTCAACGCCAGTGTTGCCACAGAAAAAAAAAAAAAAGTCGCTTGAGTGTCCTGATATCGGGGATACCGTCGACACTGGGTATGGCGTTGGTTGGTACCCCGCGTTATAGTTGAAGTATGCAGCCTCTGGATATACGGAGTATGCGTCTGGATATCCTATGTACGCCGGGGACATCTCCGGTACAGGTACAGGGGGTGAAGGAGCACTCTGTGCCGGTAACGGAGACACTCTCTCCTCCTTCACTGCAGGCCGCGATAGGTCAAGGGCCTGCTCTTGGTCTGGTGTGTATGGTTTCCAGAACGATGCCATGTTGATTTAGAACTCTTGCGTTGTGTCTGTGGTTGTGTTTACTTGACGTGCAAATCACGAATGACGAATGTTGGTCCGTCAGTGTCAGGGGACGAGTGAGCGTTGGTTAAAAAGGGGCGGAGCCTAAGTGACCATTCTCCGTGGAAGGGGTGCTACGGGTAGTAGCTTTGGACTGGCGGATGAATAGCGGACTTAGAACTCCAAGCGATTTCTAGTTTTTGTAAAGGTATAACAATGTATTCTGAGGAAAACTTGCAGTAGCAATAAAAGTGAGATCATTCTTGACTCCGTATTACTAATATTAGTAATACGGAGTCAATTTGTTCCATTCATCCATCCAAAATTTTAAAATTCATCCACCCAAGTACCCAAGTAGCATTCGGGGTTCTATATAAGATGTCTAGTCGTTCACATGTACTCTAGAAGCTGTATATGTCAGCTGTATATGAGCTGTATAGCTTGCTATAATGCTTTTATTGAACCAGTTTGGGCACAAATTAGACAGCCTTAAGTTCACTATGGCTGTACATTAGAAGTATAATAGCATTATAATAGCAGTTTAAGTAGTAACATCGGACTTAAGGCTGACTTATGGCACTATATGGAACTCAGTGTGAACCATACAACGTACATGAGTGTAATAAAGAGTAATAAGTGGCTAAATACACAGCCTTCACAGTTAAAATCGGACTAAAGTACTCCAGTAAACTACCTTAAATTCACTTGTGTCCTAAATTATTTCCACAATATATTAGTTTGACAATTGTACGGAGTGCACGGATTCGGAGCAAACTAACTCCGGCGGATTATTATTATAATATAACACGCGGTAAAAGTGCCTGTTTTATATACTATATCATGTTAATGCCATGGGAATGCAACTTTATCGTGAAATGTATACATATTGACAACTAAAATTTTCACGCGCCTCTGTAAAAACGCTTTATTCATTTTGAAATATTAAAAACTGGCTGAGAGGAAAATTTTTATTTTCAGTTTTTGATATTTTATTGGCATTATAATTATACTACGGTAATTAATTTTAACAAGCAACCAAAACTCATTCGCTCTATCTGCGTATTTTGTGATAAATCTGCATTAATCTTGTAGATTTATTTGGTAAATATTTTAGGTTACGTAGAACAAAATGGTGGAAATGAAATACGGCTATGTGAACTGTTATAACTCCTATTTAATGCGGTGAGCGTATATTAGGTTCACATGTGTTCTATTAGAATGCTGTTATCTATATGAAGTCCCACATTTGTACCACTACAGCGCCAATGTCAATTAATTTATTCTAATGTGAACTTATGTACAGCTTTAAGATGTAGTTCAGGACAATTGTGTATCTTTAATTCTTTCTTCAAATACTAAAATTTTAGAGATCCGCAATAAAAATTATTAATGTCCGTTAAATGCCCAGTTACTAATAGTCAAGTATGAATACCTAAAGTCCAAATTTTAACAACCTCCAATAATAAAAGGCCGAATCCTGGGACTTTCAAAAATGTTACCTAATATAGGCCAAAATTCATTTGTGGAACTTTTAAAAATAGGCAAACCATCCACATTTGTGTTAATTGAAATCATATCTGGAATATCCATCCAATTTAGCAAAATGCTCTTCAAGGTTTTGCTATCCCATTGTGCCAGTATTGACCTCCTCCTACATTTTTTTAAATGACATTAACGGGAGTGCATAATAATGTTCTAGCATCAGACGGTAGTGTTCCTGGTTTAAATTCGTTTATTATATCTGACAATTTATTCAAAGCAGAATGAGGTATACGATTTTCAATAGCCCATGTTCTTATTTTTTTGCGAAAGGTTAAATAATTATCCAAATCAAAATTGTATTCACTATCACTAAAACTGCAATCACTATACTCTGATATCTGTATATTTTGAAGGGAACTTTCAGGTTCAGGCATAATATTTTCTTCTGCATCATGTACGGAACCACCAACAACGGTTGAAGTCGCACTTAGGGCACACTTACATTTTGAAGATTTTAAACTTTCCAGCAAAGAAAAAGACAGTTATTTCCTTACCAAATGCAATGAGGTTGTTAAAATTTGTACTTTAGGTATTCATACTTGACTATTAGTAACTGGGCATTTTTAACTGGGCATTTAACGGAAAATAATAATTTTTATTGCGGATCTCTAAAATTATGAAAATGAAAGAATTAAAGATACACAATTGTCCTGAACTACATCTTAAAGCTGTACATAAGTTCACATTAGAATAAATTAATTGACATTGGCGCTGTAGTGGTACAAATGTGGGACTTCATATAGATAACAGCATTCTAACAGAACACATGTGAACCTAATATACGCTCACCGCATTAAATAGGAGTTATAATAGTTCACATAGCCCTATTTCATTTCCACCATTTTGTTCTACGTAACCTAAAATATTTACCAAATAAATCTACAAGATTAATGCAGATTTATCACAAAATACGCAGATAGAGCGAATGAGTTTTGGTTTCATGTTAAAATTAATTACCGTAGTATAATTATAATGCCAATAAAATATCAAAAACTGAAAATGTAAATTTTCCTCTCAGCCAGTTTTTAATATTTCAAAATGAATAAAGCGTTTTTACAGAGGCGCGTGAAAATTTTAGTTGTCAATATGTATACATTTCACGACAAAGTTGCATTCCCATGGCATTAACATGATATAGTATATAAAACAGGTACTTTTACCGCGTGTTATATTATAATAATAATCCGCCGGAGTTAGTTTGCCCCGAATCCGTGCACTCCGTACAATTGTCAAAGTAATATATTATTGTGGAAATAATTTAGGACACAAGTGAATTTAAGGTAGCTTACTGGAGTACTTTTGTCCGATTTTAACTGTGAAGGCTGTGTATTTAGCCACTTATTACTCTTTATTACACTCATGTACGTTGTATGGTTCACACTGAGTTCCATATAGTGCCATAAGTCAGCCTTAAGTCCGATGTTACTACTTAAACTGCTATTATAATGCTATTATACTTCTAATGTACAGCCATAGTGAACTTAAGGCTGTCTAATTTGTGCCCAAACTGGTTCAATAAAAGCATTATAGCAAGCTATACAGCTCATATACAGCTGACATATACAGCTTCTAAAGTACATGTGAACGACTAGACATCTTATATAGAACCACGAATGCTACTTGCTACTAATACTTACTTAATGCTACTGTTATAACAGTTTCATAAATGATCACCTTGTTTGAAAAACTCATAAGTAGTAGGCCACCGGGTCGACATCGTCACTCAGAATTAATACAACTATTATAGATTTTCTCTAATTTACTTTTACAATTAGGTCACTGCTAAAGAGATACACCCAACGAGCAGTAATAGTTGCTATGTGTAAGTCCGCTAGCTGGATCCCTGACACAATGTAAATAGCGGTATTTATTGTTCTAAAGAAAGTTTTTTTGGCAAACTTGCCTTTGGAATTGTAACACAATGCAGATTATACAATTTGCATGTTACGCTTGTGGGAGGCCTTCTGAGAATCTTGACTTGCACTAATTACGAAATGAGAACCATGTGCCATCTTCAAACATGTTGACATTTCAGAAACGAGCAAAGCAAACAATTTAATGACAAAATAAGTCTCCAATATTATACGTTGACAAGACCTTAGTGACAATAATCATTCTATCTCTCTTAATTTGGGAACTGAAGCACCATATTTTAATAACGACTTGGTCATATCAAATAAGACTCGTCAAAGAAGTTGTTACCTTATCCCAATATGTCTAAAGCTTATTCTGTTGTGAGTGTATCGTGAGGTGTGGTGGTCTACTACTATTAAGATCTGTAGTTGTACAATGATAGAGACCACCGGCAGTACCGGCACTTTGTCCCCGACGACAAAAGTACAAAGAAAGTAGTTTTAAATAATCCTATGATGCAAGATGTTTCAACTGTCGCTTGGTACAGAAACTCTTTTCAGATTGTTCAACCGAAAGATTTAGCTCTCCTTACAATACGTTACAACGCAATGTCCTTTGTCACGACTGGGTAGATTACTTTTCATTTTTTAATGTTGTATTCTTTTCAAAATTTGGAACATAGTCGTCCAGGGAAGGAGGCTGTCAAATAACTCCTTGCTCAGCTGATAACATGACAGCTATGTTTCAGATACGTTAGTTAGGCTCATCAACGTATTTAATACGAAGTTTCCAAATCTTCCGTTTGATGTTAATATTGCTTTTTTTTATTGAATAGCGCGGTGCTGACAGATTAGTGTTTTACTTTATAAGCAGACTACAGCAATGGTAATCGAAATTATTATTGCTAATAAATAAAGTTCATTAACTGCGTTGAATAATATACGGGTACCTATGCACACATTGTGCAGCATCACATACACGTAGATATATAGGATATTACGCTAACTGTCAACTATAGCGGACTATCGACATCTGCATCACAGTGCAGCTGCGCCTGACCTCATGCTAAACCCAACCCTATTACTCAGCGCCCAACTAGTATATTTGCATGATTCGTCGGAGTACAATAATATTTGTCGCGCGCCTGTCATTTGGAACCCTTCCGCGTGGACACGGATTAAGTCCCTGGGATCGGTACGGTTCGCAGAAACAAAGACAAGTCGGGAAAGATAACTGTACTTTTGTTTCTGAGTGTTTGTGTGCTATTGTTGTATTACCCTTTTGGCCTTTGGAAAATACACCATAAGCTCTTCGTCGTAATGATGATCTTCAGTTAGCAAGTGGGTTACAATAAACAGTAAGTAATACATTCTTAGCTCCACTAAATCCTACATCCTTGTTCTGCTAACCACACTCGTCCCATGAGAAGTGCGAAGGGTTGCAATGAGTCAGCAGCTCCCGCGCTGACCGCAGCATCGGCCGGTTCCTAACGCCGGCCGCTCCATTCACACTTGCGTGCATTGTACCATTGTCATGTACCTACTTGCGTGACTTGATGTTTCTATTAATACAACTCGCTGATTCTATCGCTTTCGACTTATTACCTGAAATTACTATTAACTGAAATTGTATTACATACTAAGTCGACAATATCTGGAGGATCAATGTGTTTATGACAAAGAGTGGCTGTTCAATGGTCTCTATAGCATACACAGTGACTACTAGTTGATGAATTTTATTGAAATGATGATAAGCAAGCGAGTCTTTGATTATGTGGTGCCTTATCTTTACTTAGTTATAATGATGTACATAATGAATATTCCATTTATTATTCAAATATTTGTCGTGCCCTGGAACAAAATTTTTTTGCCGAGCGAGCTTACATTTGTGTCGCACACAATAAGAGAATGTCTTTCTCCGTCCAGAATGTTGCACATTTTGCTGATTGTTATCACTGCAGCAGTTATTAATGTTAACCTTACACAAATATGATTTACAGCGTTTCCCAGAACGTGAGGCTGGTTGCTAACTCTTGCCCATTGTATGCTGTCCCATTGTCACGCTGTGTATAAGAAACCGTTTTAAGTCTGTGTCCGTCATCTGTGGACAATGCCCACTATTAGCGGATTATAATCCGCAAAAAGAGCAGGTAATGTCGTATGGCCGGGATGTTGCCCAAGTGATGGGATGTTGTAACTGCGGCACAGAAACTGGGAGATTGCAAGTTATATAAATGCATGTTTGTTACAATTTTATCATATTTGCAGTGTAATACTTTTACATGCTCCACATTTAAATAATTTTTAATGACAATAATGGAAATGCGGGATTGCATGGCATGATTCAAACATTATGAATCCTCGCTCGTCGCTGCCGCCTGTGCCTTGTGTCGCGATATTTGCTTGCATTAGCAGATGCAAGGTTGTCAATGCTCGTCATCGTCCCACGGGATCTGTCGATTATCCCAAACAATAACAGTCAGATGCTGACCAATACGTGACCAGTGTTCAGGCAGTCAGTTGCTCGTTGCGTTTGTTATCCTAAGCTCTGCACAAATACTACCAATTTCTGAACCTTCAGCTTCCCATAAAGAATACGATACATGCAATAATATGCACACATAACATTTATGACTGTACCCCTTCAGTGATTTAAATTAAGAATTCTCACTTTGCCTTTGTAATATTGATAGAAGAAACATACTTTCGGTCTTTATAAAAATTATAATTGTGGAACAGGTATTGCTTCGTTGCATATATTGCTGACTCTGACAAACAAGGTACCGTTTGCTTCTCCTGCATTCACATGTGGCTCCAAACTCTTCCTGTACAAAGGCTTACAACTGGCCAGCTACATTGACATGTCAATCACATCCCACCGCACCACGCACATCATACTGATGGGAATCGAATCGTAACCCTCCACAATGCCCACAATTGACACAATGTGTTACGGAAACGCCTTGAATACACAAATAACTCTTTTATTGTAGCCTTTACAGTTAATCCTACTGCGAAGGTACTTCTTTTAATCTTTTACTAATTTTGTTGGACACAAATTCGTGAAGTAGTGATTTCTTGTACTTACCATAGATTCGTTGCTCTTAACACCTGATTTTTATTGTGAATATTGTTGGCGACCAGATGTTGAGTTCGTAATAAGTGCGGAGATAAGTTATGCCAATCAGATGAATTGAATGGTTTCATTATATTAGGCATTTAGTTGCTTAAATAGCACGTGTCTTAAAATGTGTTCTGTTGGGGTTGAAATATTTGCCTGAAGTCTCTACCAATCTAGGGCAGACAGAAGTCGTTCGTTTGTGTTACAAGTGAGATGCTTTAACTAAATAGGAATATTATATTTGTATCATTAATTAAATCAAAGTTAGGTATTTATCGTAATATAAACAAGAACGGACCAAGACTCGACCCCTGCGGCACACCATGTTTTGTGCAGAGCAGTTACCTTGTGCAGCAGCCATGTGCAACATACTCTGCAAGCATTGACAGGCGTACGATATACTGGCAATATCCACTTGTGTTTATATAATTATTTAGGTAGGCACTGCTACGTAGGTCATAAAATCAAAGAAAATGTAATTTTATATAAATAAAAAAATATATTTAATCAGTCTTGTTTGTGTGACATAAAACATATTTTACAAACAATAAATTTAGGCTTTTTACTTCATCTATAACAATTTTTTAAACCTATGTATCATACAAAAAATATAAGTTTCACAATAAACAAAATTGCACGTCATTACAGTCTAAAGATAACCAGAACACAAAGTCTTTAAATCTATTTAATAGATTAACTGAGATCTAACTTAGGGCTACATATACAATACAACATTGCACATTTTTAAGTCAGTAGGTATGCGCACTAGGAACTACAGCAGAGTGGAGCGTTGGCAGCGGGTGCAGGTCTGGGAGCCAAGCGCCGCCTTGAGCGTCGCCAGCTGCCGCTTGAGGTAGGTCACCTTCAGCGAGAGGTGAATCTCGCGCAGCTTGCGTCGGTCCCGGCTCTGCTTCGCCGCCGCGTTGTTTCTCTCCCGCGTGCGTCGGTAGGCGTCGTCCTCGGCCGCGGAGCGTACGGTACGACGCATGCGCGGATTACTTGCAAGTATTGTACCGCCATTTCTCAATGCCATAGCGTCCATGGCAGTCTTCTCAAAAATTTGAAAGTCTTCATCGTCCGATATGTCTCCATCTTCCAGGTTGGCAGTCGAGGACTCTCGTAGAGAAACGGCGGCGCACGGGACAGGTGACGGTGATGGCGCACTCGCGGATTGGTAGCCTGAGCTACCTCCTGGTGACATCCAGCCTGGTCCGTAGTGCTGCGGAGGCACCGGCAGGTACTCCGGGTATGCCAGGTTCGACGGGCATGCCGGGTATGCTAACGAAACTTCATCTGATTGCGACACCTGCGTCACAGTGAGGTTTAGCGGGACGTCCGTGGCGACGTCATCTAAAGTGTAAGGCCGCCAAATCGACATTATTGCGTCTGAAAGGTTTCTCGAGTAACTGAGGAATGATGGGCCGGGGGTGTGGCCTGCTCTTATATAGTGAGAGGGCGGGGTTCGATGGTGGGGAGCGATGCAGACCTTTATACAATACAACTAAGATATTCTAAATCTGCAAAGGAATGAATCTATTATAATTTGACTACGACGTTTATATATTTGCTTGTTAATAATTTTATTTGTCGCTACACGCTTTTATGTCTGCACAAATATCTTGTAAATACAAAATACTTTGTAAATACCGCTTCATAGAGACTAATTGAATTACTGAGGTACCAATGTGGTAACAGATACACCTAAGTACATCACTAATGATACTTATACTTAATAAATAAATTGTATATGCAATAATTAATGAATAAATTATAAAGTGTATATCATAGGTATATTAACTTGCCGACTTTAAAAAACGTTGTAGAACGCAAATAAACGAATTGAACTGAATTGAAATGAATAAAGTTTAAAAATAAGGGTACAACCAGTTCTTGATCAAGAATGTGTTTCTACTTTGATTATTTGTGAAAATGACAATGTCTACATTCCCGCTTATTACATTACATCCTCTTTCCTAATTCAATACATGAATAGAAGCAGTACAAGAACAATGGTTATATCGGTCGTGCCGACTCTAACACATGTTCAATGGACATGACATGGTACTTCGTCCAGTCAACACGTGTTATAATTTATAAACTACTCCGCCACTACTACTGGCAGCCATACTGGCATACAGCGTCCACAAAGCTCGCGCCGCCCCGCGCCCGCAGGTTGCTGCTAAACATGCCCGGCACAGATACGGGAGCATTGTCTTACTATATTACGTGTTATCTAAAGCAGGCTGGCATTTGTTTGTCTTTGCAATTGTGTTTTTGTTTATTGCAGTGGCTTACAGTTGCAGAAGCAATAAAGTACACAATAGCACGCAGTCACCACCGTCCTGGCGGCACATTAGCATGGCTTTTGTTTCGTTAATATTGTCTACGTGGAGATGGCACTCAGTCAGTTGGTCAGTAATTATATTTTATTGTTACTCAGCTATAATAGTTACGTCTAACAAACAAGTAAGTGTTGCAATGAGTTCTAGTAAGCGTCTGTCTGTCTGTGTAGAGAACACAAGCTCATGTTGTTAAGTTGCTTCTCAAGTCTTACTACTAAGTGTGGGAGAGCTACGCTCAGCACGAGTGGACCGAGTACACCGGAGTGATATCATAGCCTTACAGTAAACTGAAGTACTAAAGAATTTGTCGATGACAACAACATTGTTAGACAGATAGAATAGTGCATAATTGTAAGTAGATTTCGAGACTAATATAGGTACATACGTTCACTGATTCAACATAAGACATGTTTTGTACCTACTACATGCAAAAAAAAGGATCTTACTTTCTTAAATTTTCATTCTAAATTGGTTATTAAAGAATCAACGTTGCGAACTAATAATACCGGCCGGACAGTTACTCCAGCTTTATACTCTCAGACAAATTGTGTAATGAAAGCGACAGATCCTATTCACCGGACCACCGTGACATCATAATCGCAGTAAAGAGTTACATACACAATGCTACTGCCGGACGACAGTTGCGACATTAGTGTCGCCCGGCCGGCTCCAATGCACCGTGTGTCGTAGATATGCGCATGAGTGGCGTGCTGAGATGCCGCGGAAATGGTTTTAATGTATATTGTTATTGGTACCTATAACAGCTCGCACTGTCCGTCCCTCGCTAATTGAAAATGTTGACCATTTGTTCAGTTTGCAAGTGAGCTACGAGAAATATCTTCACTGTAAGTTCCCGTGACGAAGTTTTGGGAGTTGACTATGTTGTAGGTACAATGGATTCAAATGCGGTTTGTAAGCTGCTTCACATAATGTTAATCTATAAATTAATAGGACTGGATTAATGTAATCAAAGGAAGTCGAAAACTCCAAACACGTTATTACCATGATTCTATCATGAATGGCTAATGACGTTTAATGTATTTACTTGTTGATGATTTTGTTTGCCGCTCCACGTTTTGTTCTCTGCGCAAATGTCTTGAACTTTGTGCCAATTACCGCTAACTGGGAATAATCTTACATCAAGCGTAAACAGCTATTGTGCGGATACCTACACATTAGGTAATGTAAATCTCATCATTAGTAATTGATCGTCTTAACGTCGTGATCGTCGAAGGGTTAAATAAATACCAATTGTTACAATAACAGTAGCTGCTTGTGGTAAGCTATGAATGCAGTCGCTCAGTCAACAGTCCCAGCAGTAGTCCCGGAGCTGTAAGTTCATCAGTCTGTAGCACAATGCTGGGCGCGGTGAATGGGCTGTCTGCCCACGTCGCCCACCGCTGGACAACATGATCGATCGATTGCATCGGTAGCTATGCAGCGGCAGTTGTGCAGTTGCGATATAATTATTTTTGTTTCCGGTCTCCTGTACCCAGCTACACCTTCATTACACATTAATGACAGAGACAAAATTACATCGACCTACCAATACTGCTCACTGTCAGGTTGAAGGATTATCGATGTGTATATAAAATATGCTCACCCACCTTCATATGCACTTATTTATCTATAATGGACATTGTGTCTTTTGTTTGTCAATAAACAATGTGTATCACACATCACACAACTATTGCCAGTCTGTAACTTATCGAAGGGTTCTGGTTTTACCAACCTTGAAATGTAGGCATTATCTATCTATAGTCTCAGAAAAACATATTAAGAAGACAATTAACGAAACTTATAAAGGAGCTTATAGCCATAAATATTTGTAAAGGATTAACTCAAGGAGTAAAACAATGGCGCAGTGCACAGCGCACTGAGCGCGGAGACAATGTGACATTACAAAAAAGGAATTATTGCTTTTGTATTGTGTAATGTGTTCTGGTCACGATGATATTAGATATTATCCAACTGTACTGTGATTGAGCCTGGGTAAGACCACCACTCGAATTATTATTTATGCTGCAGGATTTTCAAATTGTTGTCACCATCTCGGGTGTGCAACCCTACACAAGTAGTTAGATAGATTATTTGTTATTTTTATACCTTTGCCAATGACGAATTAATTTTTTCGTGGTATGTAAATATATAATATCAATTGCGTAAATAAGCAAAGCCTCACCGCTACAAAAAGTGGGCGCCTGCCTACAGACAGCAATAAACCTCGTAACATTGGACCAATCCCGCGCCTCACGTCCCGCGCATTGTGCAAGCCGCCATGACACCGCCCGGTCCGCGCTCCGTTCTTATATACCTACCTATGTACTTAGTTACCTCGCTACATTGCTATCTTTATTATGGCTACGGAGCTAGGAACATTGTTCTGCATCGTATTATCAGACTTTGAGATATTGTTCTTTACATTGTATCGCAGATTGTATTATTCCGGAGCAGTCACGTTGCATGGGGTGATGTGGCCGGGGTGCTGCAGTAACTGAGTGAGGGTGCTCCCCTAACCAGCGCAATACATAAACCCTTGCGTGTGCCCGCGGTATGTCGCGCCCAGTCCTGAGTATTGATCCACTGCTTCATGCAACACTTTAAGCGATTCATTAATATTTGTTCCTCTAGGTACCTATGTAGTTAAATTACCTAGGTCCGTGATATAAATGTTGCACATAATGTGCCTACCACTTTAAAGTAGATATTGCACCGGGTAATTGAAATTTATTTAAATTTTTTATGCTTTATCGAGCTGTAAAGCAAAATACATAATAAAAATAGTGTTATCGCAGTCAACCTTGAAGCACCCATCTTAATAATTGTCATTTGATACTTTCGTAATAAAACGTTTTGAAACTTATTTCCATAAAAATGTTTTTTTCAAATATATATTGTGCATATACCTACAGCGTATCCGCGTGTATAGTACTAGTGGGCGCGGCAAGCGCACGCGCAGCGTGTCAACACAAGCTCGGTACCGACCAATGAGCGGAGACATGTATTGTGCAATATACCTACGTATGTATGTGTGTGTGAAACGCAAACTGTTGCCATATTGTGTAGGTGTGAGTAGATATATGGATATTGTATGGACAACTACATATAGCTATTTATTTACCTCCTTGTTTTATGTTTCTAAGAAGAATAAAATTAATTATTAGCTTTTTCAAGCAAATTATACTTATTCGTAAAAAGATTACACCTTTCTTCTTTGTTTGTCTAGCTTTGATCTAGTCTAGACTTGTCTAGACCCACGGGATCATAGTGTTCCGGATCTTTGCAAGGCGGACAACGAGACAATCAACTACAGTCAGACATTTAAATTAGTGAAGTATAGATTATTACTTTACCGATACTGGAGGTTACAATAAAAACAAATACAGTGTGTAGGTATTAAAAATAATTTAATATATTTTTTGATTTCATACAGTTCATTGATACTTAGCCATTGAGAAAAATAAATATGTCATAGGGAAAAAGCCTTAAAACTAAATAATCTAAGTATATTTATATCATTACATAAAGATTATTATGATTAAAACACAATACTCTTTAAAACAATCACATTAACCAACTAAACATACCTTGTATCACTTGCTTTGGTTTAGATTAGGATTTATTTTACTAATGTTGTCGACTTATATACCACATATCGCGCCTTGTTGCTCCAAAATGTAAACTAGTTTAAATATTGCACCCACTAGATCACTCCTAAAGTCACAGTCAGCAGCAGCGGCTCTGCCGGCAGCGGTTGCACAGTCCAGCTGCCAGCCTGGCGCGCAGCTCCGCTACCTTCTTCTGTAGAAAGGTCGTCTGCAGCGCGAGCTTCATCTCACGCAGCTTCCGTCGGTCGCGGCTCGCCTTCGCCGCGACATTGTTTCGTTCCCTTTGTTTTTTGTACGTGTCGTCAGCCGAGTGGGTGCAAAGTCAAAGTCAAAAGTCAAAATTATTTATTTCAATTAGACCCATACAGGCACTTTTGAACGTCAACACAACTTTAAAGATACAAAGTGTCAGTCTGTCGGTCAGTCCTCTTAGTGAAGCTATTCGCTCGTTCCAAAGTGTAGATTCCGATGGAGAAGAACGAGCAAGAAACTCCATGGTTACTCTTTTAAAATCAGTGTCACATAAACATTCTTTGATACATTATTTAGTTAGTTTGAATATGTGAGAACAGTGTAACGCGTGTATACAGAGAAACATAAAAAGAAAATAACCTTAAGGACAATAGACAGTCCGGAGCTGACCAGTCCCAATTGACGGCGCCCGTTCACGTGCATGACACGTACACCAGCATCGCCCAACTCAACCATAATATAGGGAATCGAGCGATCCAGTGACCGTGCCACCGCCAACGTGACCTTTGAGTGAGCATGACAACTCCAAGCTGACATATGGACCGACATTCTGCTAGTCTAACTAATTTTAATAGGTTACAGGGCACTCACATTTACAAATTTATCAAGTTTAACAATAAAAATAGCATGGTAACAAATTTACAAAATCTAAGAACTTCCGTTCAAGCAAAGATCCACTGGAACATTATTTATATTCGTGTAGGTATATTATCCTGTGGAGCAGGACCAGCCCGTCTCCAAGCATCCTTATCCTCAATATAATCACTCAGTTTGTAATATGCTTTTTTACACAAAGTTTTCTTTACACATAATTTAAAATTTCTTTCATTTAATTGTTGTATTTCGCCTGGGATTTTGTTATAACACTTAACGCTAAATCCCATGAACGACTTGTGTACCTTTGCCAATCTAAATAATGGCTGACACAATCTATCTCTATGTCTAGTTTGGTAATTATGTCTGTCTGATACCTTATCAAATAATATTAAGTGTTTCCTAACATACATTATATTTTCATAAATAAACTGACCGGGCACAGTCATAATATTGATCTCTTTAAATTTATCTCTAAGAGATTCGCGAAGCCTTAGGTTGTAAATTGCTCTGATTGCACGCTTTTCCAAGACAAATATAGACTCAATGTCAGCAGCCTGTCCCCACAACAAGATGCCATACGACATAATGCTTTGAAAGTAGCTGAAGTACACCAGTCTAGCAGTGTCCACATCTGTTAGCTGTCGGATCTTCCAGACAGCAAATGCTGCAGAACTCAACCGTCCTGCCAGAGATGTGATATGGGGCCCCCATTGTAGTTTGTCATCTATGGTTATACCCAGAAAAGTAGTTTGTTTTACAAATTCCAATTTATTACCGTTTAATAATATGTCACATTCGGTACTTTTAACATTTGGCAAACTGAATCGTATACATTTAGTCTTTTTATCGTTTAGGACTAACTTATTAATTGTAAACCAATTATGAACCTTCGTTATAGTATTATTTACGTCGTCATAATTATCTGTCCGTCTATTTATTTTAAAAATCAACGATGTGTCATCAGCAAATAATACCATTCCCGGTTCACGTTGAAATAAATGAGGTAAATCATTTATGTACACTAAAAACAGGAAAGGACCTAATATTGAGCCCTGTGGTACGCCCATAGATATGCTAGTACCCTGGGAGTTCACTTTATTTACTTGTACTTTGAACTGTCTATCCTGCAGGTATGATTTTAATAAATTGAGAGATACCCCTCGAATGCCATAGTGTTCCAACTTCAGCAACAGTGTCGTGTGTTCAACGCAATCAAAAGCTTTAGACAGGTCACAAAAAATCCCAATAGCGTCGTTTGACTTTTCCCATGAGGCAAAAACATGCTTAAGTAGAGCTACACCGGCGTCAGTTGTGCATCGACCCTTGGTAAACCCATATTGTTGGTCATGAAAGATGGAATTTATGTTAAAGTGTCGTAGCATCTGAGAAAGCATTAGCTTTTCAAACACTTTACTAAGCACTGGTAAAATTGATACCGGCCTATAATTATTGGGATCATTGTCATCGCCAGATTTAAACAACGGAACTACCTTGCTAAGTTTCATCAAATTTGGAAAAACACCCTGATCTACACTTTTATTAAAAATTACAGCTAAGTAAGGCGCTATAGCTTCTATAAAAGACCTACACACCACAACAGACATTCCCCATAGATCCTCTGTAGACTTAACTTTTATGTCTTTAAACGTCTTTATTACTGATTGCGGGTCCGTGTACTGAAATCGGAAGCCAGAACGGCATTCTTTAACATTTCTTTTAAGAAGACTAATAGAAAGTGCCGGAGATGATTCTAAGTCTTTCGTAGTTTTAATGGGGATATTCTTGAAAAAAAATTCGAATTCTTGGGCAACTTCTTGATTAGCATTAACTCGTCCATTATCCGTATTTAAATTAAATTCCGTGTTATGCAATTTATTTCTGCCTGTCTCGTTATTAATTACCTTCCACGTAGCTTTTGTTTTATTTTCAGCATTTTTAATCTTATTGCCAATATAAAGTGATTTAGCTTGCTTACAGACTGTTTTAAATATTTTTGCATATTTGGACACATGCTTGCTGAAGGCTTCACTAGTATCAAATGGTTTCATACCATATAGCTCAAATAACCTTTCCCTACTTCTACGAATACCTGGGGTAGCCCAGTCACAGAATACAAATTTACACTCAATAGTTTTTCTTTTTAAGAGGAATATTTTATCAAACTGGGTTTTAATCACGGACAGTAGATTGTCATAAATCTTACTTGGACCTTCATAATCATGTGATGGGCTGCATAATTTATGTTTGAAATTGTTATTTAATAACTCAACCCTTTTATTTGTGATTTGCCTAAACATTATTTCCTTTTTTGGCACCTTTGTGATGTTGTTAAGGTTCATTGTTAACCCACTGTGGTCTGATGGTAAGGTATTTATTATATCCTTATGTAAATAATTACAGTTACAAAATATATTATCTATGCATGTAGCCGAGGTGGATGTTACTCGGGTGGGCTCAAGGAAAATAATATTAATAATGTTCTTCACTTCCACTTCATTGTCTTCCCGCTCCTGCAGCAGTTGGTCACACAGGAGTTTGGATGACTCCAATTCCTTAAGTGCTGCCCTCAGTTTAATTTCCATTTCCTTTGCCCGGGTCATCATATTGGCAGGTATGTAGAAATGAACACTGAAATAAAGGAAAAAAAAAGAAAACAGCAAAAAAAAAGAAAGAGTTGAATTTAAAGTACAAAAGAGGTAAAGAATATGAAAAATAATAATTCAGTTAAGTTTGAATGTTCTATCATAAGAATATTTCTTTTTAATATATTATTATGTAGGTATGAGCAAAATATTGGAATACAATTGGTACCTGATATAGTCATATACTACTGAGAAAAGCGTACAAATTATGTTTTTTAACATTAACTATACTGCTTAACGATGTAATTTACACAAATTCTACAGCACAATAGCAATATAGTATAATTTTTTATTTTTGTAAGTTTGTTTCTAAGTAGTTAAAGTTTACCCGGTTTTGTGTTAATCAGTCCAATATACAAGTAACGGGCGCTATGCACAGGATTTTAGTTAGTATTTTGGTGTTTTTGTTGTTTAAACTAATAACAGTAATTACTTATCACATATACTCCCCTGGTTTAATTATTCGAATAAGACGATATCTTCGTCCGTTGACAGCCGCAACAACTTTTCGGTTTTGTGGAAGAAGTATTATTAATATCACTAGGCACACACTGCTTGTAATAATTACGTATGTATTCTAACACAAATATACGTATTTGGAACTTAAATATCACTTAAAACTAGTTTTAAAATTAAATTAAAACTTGAGGTCAGTTTTTGACGACCGGCTACCAGTGTTGCCAAAGTAAAAACCTCAGTGCTCTGCACAGACCTCTTCATTCTTGGGTTATTACCCAGCAGCGACCCTCCGTTCTTCTCCGCCATCGCCCGCATGGCGTCTTGCTCAAAAGCCTGATACTCTCGATCATCTGATAAGGATATGGTATCACAATCTCCAGTTGCGGACAGCAACAGGTCGCTTGAGTGACCAGATACCGGGGACACAGTCGACACTGGGTACGTTGTTGGTTGGTACACTGCGTCGTAGCTGTAGTATGCAGCCTCTGGATATACAGAGACTGCGTCTGGATGTCCGATGTACGCCTGGTACATCACCGGTACAGGTACAGGGGGTGAAGGAGCACTCTGTGGCGGTAACGGAGACACTCTCTCCGCCTTCACTGCAGGCCGCGATAGGTCGAGGGCCTGCTCTTGGTCTGGTGTATAAGGTTTCCAGAACGATGCCATGTTTACTTAGAACTCTTGCGTTGTGTTTACTTGACGTGCAAATCACGAATGATGGATGTTGGTCGGTTCTAGTGAGCGATTGAGCGTTGTTTAGAAGGGGCGTTGCCTAACTGACCATTCTCCGTGGAAGGGATGCATGCAGGTAGCTGCCCTAACGGACTGTGAGTGTGCAACGGTTAATGGTTTTTGTAAAGGGTTATAAATAGGGTTATACAGTTTGCAGTTATAAATGTGAGAAAATTAAAAATGTGTGTGGGTTGTTCATGGGTTGTTCATTAGACAGAAATGTATAAGTTATATAGATACCTACCCTACTAACTATATCTTTACTGCGTAAAAGACAGAGTGACACTGTCTTTTTTGGCTTCATTGATATCCCTACTGTAAATTTTTTAGGTATCTACCAAAAACGTAGGCGGTACCATGCATGGATAGAAAAGACGGCATAAAAGCCGTGTCTCCGGGATGTCACAACACAAAAACAAGCCATTTTATAACGTTATTAACTTTTACCCGTGACTTCGTTCGGGTGAAATAGTGACTGCCGCCAATTTTTTGATATAAAGACTATCCTATGTCCTTTCTCGAGTTCCAAACTATGTCCACCAAATTTCACAGAAATCAATTCAGTAGTTTAGGCGTGACTTTATTGTGTCTACTAGCCTTACGATATTCTGATATTGAATGACATTCTCACGTTACGCTGACTGCAATAACATGGCGCGCGTGTCGCTTTAAGTGTTTGTCTATCGAAAGGATTCGTGTTGTTTTTACGCAGGCGGGTCATATTGAAATTGAAAAACTACTAAATATTAGATCACCGTGGCGGCATCGTCGTTAAGAATAAATATAGTATATTATACTTTTTCTCTTACTTATACAACTACTTAGGAGATACAATTGACTAGCAGTAACAAACACATCCGTAGCTATATGTTATCCCGCTAGTTGGATCCCTGGAACAGCGTAAATAACGGTATCTATTGTTCTGTAGAAAAATCTGTTTGGCAAACTTGCAAATCATCGCATTGTTTCCGCGCTAACTTTTAAACTTTCGCGTTTCATCTTAAGAACATTATATTTACGCGGGTATTAACGCGGAAAATTATAATTTGAATACCTTGGTAGGCTTGACGTTTCGACCCGGTTGCACAGGTCGTGGTCACAAGCAGACTGAAGACGCGATGTCACAGCTCCCTGCATTCGGGTGATGAATCTTCATCTCCCCCTTATTTTCATTTTCTACCATATTAGGCCGTCTACACACTACGCTGATTATATCCACAGATGTGCTAACCGACTTTGAAGGAAAGCGAGGTTGTGTTTTGCGAAGCACTGGATTCCACTTCGACGACAATTTAAAGCCGTCCTCCCGATTGAAATTATTTGGGCATTTCTTTTTTTCAACCGCTTCACGCACAAGTCTTGTATGGTAGTGGCGATCAGTGGAGAGAATTTGCGGTCGGTGGAATTCTACCCAGTGATTAGAACTAGCCTGGAGCAGGTGTTCTGCTATCGCTGATTTGTTGCTCTGTCGGTTTTTGACTGCGGCGATATGTTCTTTGAGCCTCTCAGCAATGGTCCGCTTCGTTTGCCCAATGTAGGAACTACCGCAGCTGCAGTTGATCTTATAAACACCTGGGCTTTGTAGCGGCAGTACATCCTTCGCCGTGCCTACCTTATCATGAAGTTTAGCCTCAGGTGTGTAGATAAATATTTTCATTATCAAGATCTGAGTCTCTCAATGTGGGCACCAAAGTGTTACTCGTCAAGACACAAAACCTTAGCCCAACATGCATAAAGTTCAAATTCTTGTGTCTCGTGCTTTGTCGGCGGTCCACTACTTCAAAGACCTTTAGTTGTACAATGACGAGACCACCGGCAGTACCGACACTCTGTCCCCGACAACACAAGTACAAAGAAAGAAGTTTTAAAATAATCCTATGATGCAAGATGATCCAACTGTCGCCTGGTACAGAAACTCTTTTCAGATTGTTCAACCGAAAGATTTAGCTCTCCTTACAATATGAGTGTACGTAATACGCAATATTTTGTTTCTTTGTCACGACTGTCAGTATTATTGTGTTTTTAATGTTCATTTGTTTTTTCCATGTTGAAAAATGACAATGGAGCCATCTCGCCAAGAAAAATAAAGTGAACTCCCAGATGCCTACTTACCTAACATCGGCTACTTATTTTCAGTTAAAAAAAAATTATTAACAAATATAATTTGGTTGATTTAAATATTTAGGTCTAAGGCTCTTCATCGATTGCCATACAAAGCCAACTTTTTTTAAATTTGATTAAAAACCTTATTATTCCTGCCTTCTTCGACTCTGTTTTTTGCGCGGTAGTAACAGGTTTGTGTTTTATTTTACAGGCCAACAACAGCAATGGTAAACGAAATTTTAATTGTTATTACATGAAATTCTACCTACATACTTATGCACACATTGTGCAGCATCATAAACATATATAGGATATTACGCTTACCGTCAACTATAGCGGACTATAGACATCTGCATCACAGTGCAGCTGCGACTGACCTCATGCTAAACTCAACCTAATTACTCAGCGCCCAACTAGTATATTTGCATGATCCGTCGGAGTACAATAATATTTGTCGCGCGCCTGTCATTTGGAACCCTTCCGCGTGGACACGGATTAAGTCCCTGAGATCGGTACGGTTCGCAGAAACAAAGATATTGTGTTAGGAGTCGGGAAAGATAACTGTACTTTTGTTTCTGAGTGATTACCTGGTATTCATCTATAATATTAATTTTATGCATATACGAGTATGTTTGTTCACAGGCCGATTTAATGTCGTTGGCATTACCTACCAGTATGACCTTTAGGCGATGCAGAGATGAGTAAATGCGCAGGTTACGGGTTGTCTAACTATAAGATTGAAATCGCCAATCGGCCTTGAGCAAGTGTTGTGATTGATATTGCAATTTTCTCGGTGTGGGAACAGGCCTATGCTCAGCAGTTAGCACTTATAGGCTGATGACCATAGCTTTGAGGAAGTGCCTAGTGATGCTTAGGTTCCTAACATCAGATTGTAGTGGAGCAAATCGTAACAGAGGATCTGTTCCAAGAAAAATATGTATTTTGTATGCAAAGCAAGGTCGCGAGGGATTAGCGCCTGATACATTTCTGTTATTTGTTACAACTGAGCTTCTTTTTGAAAGGTTTGGGAGGCTCACATTGGTTCCCATCCTGTACCTACTCATTGTCGATTGTCAGTTTTGTGATGAAATTGTTACATTTTGATAGACTAGGTTAAAATTTTAAATTTAAAAGTTAACATTAACTTTAAATGTACGAGCACAAATAGGTGGTCATTTAAATGCCCAAGAGTTTTCAGATGTACCTACTGTTAAAAAATAAGGGACGGGATCCTTCCTGAAGAAAATGGCCGGATCATTCTTCCGGAAACTCTTAGCCGTGTCGTGTCTTCGGACAATGAACTGATAAGTTCGGTAAGATATCTTTATCTAAAAATATTTGTATAAACATGTGTGGGTAACATTATACATATAGATGCAAATGCAGATGGTAATGATGCATGGTGGTGAAAGCTCTAATGTTTCAACATGTTTTGCCACAGTTCACGTACAAAATAATAATAATAGAATTTATAAAAACTATTGAAGAGGCTCTTCGGGAATGTTTGCGATATAATAGACCAAGAAAATACTTGGTTATATGAACATGCTATACTTTGCTCAAGAAACGACCAAGTCGCTGCCATCAACAAAAAAAGGTTATCCGCTATTGTTGGGAATGAAGTGGTATACGCATCTTACAACGGTATAGTAAATCAAGTTGATGCTACAACTTACCCAATAAAATGTTTAACTGCCAATGGTCTTCCTCTCACTGCCAATGGTCTTCCTGCACACAGGATAAAGCTCAAAGCTGAGGCACCAATTCCTTGTGGTTGTGGTCTCAGCAAATGCTGAGCGTGTCCTTTTTTGCGCATGTACCACATTATATTAATATAACGATGATAAGAAGGAAATTCTCAACTCAATGTAATTAATATATGTTTTTTGTTATTGTTTGTAACAAAACCACAGATAATGAAAAAGCTATACGCGACCTCGCGCTTTATGTCATACTCTGTTCACCATAGACAAGTTTTATTTTTTTATTAATTTATTTTAAGTACCTATTATTTGTTTCATTTAGTTTAGATTATTAGTAAATGAATTCAAACGCACTCAATTACCTGTAGCAGTTCGCTTTGCTATGACCATCAATAAGTCGCTAGGTCAAATAACGGTGGTATATAAAAAAATTCTTTGACTTCACTTACCTCAAGGAATTGCTTTATACCAAAAATATTTTAATCGGTAAAATCGTATGTTAATATGATTTGTGTATCAATAACATTTAACTCGACATTCACGCGCTGCCAACAGCTAGTAAATAATAAAATAAGAGTATATTACTTTTCTGACAGCGCCTATTGCTCACGATCAGTTTATTTCACAAAAATATAGTTACCTGTGCATTTAACTGAAATAACACAAAATCGTTTTTAACCGACTTCAAAAAAAGGAGGAGGTTCTCAATTCGATTGTATTTTTTTTTATGTTTGTTACCTCAGAACTCCGTCGTTTATGGACGGATTTGCAAATTTTTTTTTTATGATTGAAAGGATATGCTTCCAGATTGGTCCCATTCTTTTCGAAATCGAGTTTTGATGATGGGATCCATGAGAAATCGAGGGAGCTCCTCAAATATAATAGGCAACTATATAGTAATTTTAATATTTTCATAGAGCACTCAAGCATTTACAGTCAAAAAGTAATATTTGATGAGGTGGAACTGGTGAAAAAGATCAGAAATGGGTGATGAAACTCGACACTCGCATAGATATCACAATTAAGGTAGTTAAGCAACTATGAAAATGCACTATAAACTAATGATCTTAAATAACTATGTTGAAAATGTTATCATCCAACTGATCTAATCATGATGATGGAGCTGGAAGGTAGGCACTGGACCTGCGTACCTAATTTATGTATCCTAGCCGTGTTTGGGCTTGTTAGAATTGTTATAAAATGCACTTTGGCTGTAAGGTACTATTGAACTGATGTGATGGTGAAGCTGGAAGGTGGAAGGTTGGCATGGGAACTTTGTAGTATTGTTTAAGCTGACTAGAGCTGTCAAGAGCAATGGAAAGGGCTATGCTCGGAGTTTCCTTGCGTGTTCGAATCAGAAATGAAGAAATCCGCAGAAGAACCAGAGTCACCGACATAGTCCGAAGAAATGCCAAACTTAAGCGGCAGTGGGCAGGACACATTGCTCGTAGAACAGATGGCCGATGGGGCCGAAAGGTTCTAGAGCGGCGACCGCACACCTTTGGGGGCGGAGTTTGGCCTAATATTGGCTATTTTGCATTAGTCCACGTTGACTGCGTTTACACATTAGTGGTGAAATGAGTCATGGTGTTCTTATCGTTTTCCTGGTAATAGGCTAAGACAATTCATTGGCATTTTTAACAAAACAGTCGTTTTAAATGGGTTACAAAACAATAATTGCGTCGTCCAAAACAATAATTGTGTCTCTTTTGTGTGCACATATGTAGATAATACTTAAAAAAGGTTCATACATTGAATGAGTCATAAATGTATATTTACAATAGCGGTGGTCTTTTGTATTTTTACCAACTTGTCTATATATGAATGTTCTTAGTAATAACAAAATAGTTTTCTTCGTTTAATGGGTTACAATTGATACAAAACAATAATTGCATCGGTCTATTTTCAATGTACGAATGTATTTAATCATACTAAAATAGATTGCATAGCGTTGGTATCTTTGAACTTTATCTGTCTGTTGATGAAAATATCTAGTTTTTTGTTATTTTGCGAGAACTAATATGAATTTATGATAAGATTATTTTTTTATTTTAACTATAAGAATCATAAGTATTTCATGTATCATATCATCTCTCCTCGAGATCAAAACGATATTATACTGTAACAATGCACCTATGATATGTATTCCTACTTAAATGATATTGGTAACTTTTTCAAAAGAAATGTAATGTAACGATATTGACTTCGTTGCCATAACACATTATAATTAAAAAAAACACTAAACGGCTACAAATAAAAAAAGAATTTTACAAAAAAAAACCGCCTTCAAAAAAAGTCAAGCAATAAAAGTTCCTACACTAAAAAGTAAAAAATAAAAATTTGAACTGCTGTAAAGAAATTAATTTATAGGTAAACTTATTTGTCATTAATATTTTGCAAATATTCAAAATTTATTACTTATTTTTGGAGTCGGTGCCAGCATTTTTTTTATGTTGAAACTTAATGTTAGTTAGCTTTTTAATATCCGGTGCCATTTTTTGTACTATTGCTTAAACATTTTCAATGTACCTAAAATGTGGCAGAAGGTTTTTGTAATATACTTTATATTTAAAAAAATGTTTAAATCGGATATTTTTTGTAGAGAAGTCTAATCTGCATTTATGTCTTAATTAATACATATTTGCGAGTATGCAAATAGGTATTAAGTAGGTAGTGTTATAATTAAGTAAGAGGTAGTTTTTCAAGGGATTGTTGCCCATTTGTATTTCCTTGCCTCGGCTGGCACCGACTCCAAAAATAAGTAATAAATTTTGAATATTTGCGAAATATTAATGACAAATAAGTTTACCTATAAATTAATTTCTTTACAGCAGTTCAAATTTTTATTTTTTACTTTTTAGTGTAGGAACTTTTATTGCTTGACTTTTTTTGAAGGCGGCTTTTTTTTGTAAATTTTTTTTTTATTAAATAAATATTTGTTACCCAGTACAAGATATAAAGTTTTACCAAGCGAGCCACCATTTGTGTCGCACACAATGAGAGAATGCCTTTCTCCGTCCAGAATGTTGCACATTTCGCTGATTGCTATCACTGCAGCAGTTATTAATGTTATCCTTACACAAATACGATTTACAGCGTTTCCCAGAACGTTAAGCTGGTTGCTAACTCTTGCCCATTGTATGGTATACCCGGTTTTTGCGTGGTCTCCACGATTGTGACGAGAGTCACGCTTTGAATAAGAAACCGTTTTAAGTCTGTGTCCGTCATCTGTGGACAATGCCCACTATTTGCGGATTATAATCCGCAAAAAGAGCAGGTACTGTCATGTGGCCGGGCTGTGGCCCAAGTGATGGGATGTTGTGACTGCGGCTCAGGGACTGGGAGATTGTTGCAAGACATATAAATGAATGCTTGTAACAATTTTATCATATTTGCAGTGTAAGTTACAACATTAATATACTTTTACATACTCTATATTTTAATACATGTTAATGACAATAATTCAAATACGGGACTGCATGGCATGACTCGAATCCTCGCTCGTCGATGCCGCCTGTGCCTTGTGTTACGATATTTGCTTGCATTAGCAGATGCAAGGTTGTCAATGCTCGTTATCGTCCCACGGGATCTGTCGATTATCCCAAACAATAACAGTCGGATGCTGACCAATACGTGACCAGTGTTCAGGGAGTCAGTTGCTTGTTGCGTTTATTATCCTAAGCTCTGCACAAATACTACCAATTTCTGAACCTTCAGCTTCCCAGAAAGAATATTTTTAATGCAAACATGTGCTCACAGAATGCTTGTGATTGTACCTACTCCTTCAGCGACTTAAATTAAGAATTCTCACTTTGCCTTTGTGTGATTAATAAAAGCTAAGGGATTGTTGTAGGGTATTATATGTGGCCAGATGTGGGACCCCGGAGTGGACACAGGAAAAAAAAGGGTACATCGGTAATATCTTATCTATCAGAGTTATTAGGATGTGCATCGAAGCACTACTCGTATGTCAACTGAAATAAACGCTGAAAAATTTTCCTACGTTTTACAAGATTGCTGTTTACAAAATGTATTTGTGATGCATTGAACATATATTTTGAAAACTTCAATCTTGTAAAACGTAGGAAAAATTTACACTCAGTCAGGGTTCCCACATATAGCCACACACTCTTCCTGTACAAAAGCTTACGAACTGGCCAGCTTCATTGACATGTCAATCACATCCCACCACAACGCTTACAATTGACACAGTGTGTTACGGGAACTCCTCGAAACTTCCTGCAATACACAACCAACTGTTTTATTTTAGCCCTTTCAACAGATTCCGCTGCGTCACGTACTACGATCATATTTTTATGTTATTATATACTACTATACTATACTCACTTAGTTTAATTGTAAGAAGTGAGTTATTGTTATTATAACAGAACAAAAACTATTGAAAATCATAGTTTATAGATTTTTATGGTTTTCAGAACTTGTATAATTATCAAAAATTCTTGCATAAATAACTGCAACAAAAAAAAAAACAGCAAAATATAATTAGCGAGGGACGGACAGTGCGAGCTGTTATACCAATAACAATATACATTAAAACCATTTCCGCGGCATCTCAGCACGCCACTCATGCGCATATCCACGACACACGGTACATTGGAGCCGGCCGGGCGACACTAATGTCGCAACTGTCGTCCGGCAGTAGCATTGTGTATGTAACTCTTTACTGCGATTATGATGTCACGGTGGTCCGGTGAATAGGATCTGTCTATTTCATTACACAATGCCACTTTTATATTATGATGTAGGTATTTCAAATCATGTTTTTCATTGATTGATTGATGTTTTTTTTATTTCAATAATTTATAAGCAGTGAGGTGGTTCTCTCTGGCTAAAACTGCTTAACCTATACCAAGCGCAAGTCCGGTCCTGAATGGAGTACAGCTTTCACCTTTTGGACGACTTACTAAACACGTTACAGCATAGGTATTAAGGGCATGCTAAGAGGCTCATCAACGGATTCTTTGCCAGAGTCTGTGTTTCCCAAAAGATGGGTGACGTCAAGGCTCAAAAGTTTGCTTATGGGTAGGCATCATCCATCTCTTCACCACTTACCACTCGTGATAGCGGCCAAATCCATGACTAAATAATAATGATGAAAAACTAGTTTTGTAAGTATAGATAGTTTATTAAAGTCCAGGATAGAGTAAACGTGAAATACAAGCACTAAGACAGTACCTACGTGCTTTGTAAGTTAAAAATGCAAATAACGTCAAAAATAATTTAAAACATTTTTAAGTTCAACCTTGCACCTCCTGAACTCCGTTCTACTATCTTAGCAACATATGTTTGTATATTAAGAATATCATTTATAATCTTCTTATATCATATTTCAGATCTAATTCAATTTTTTTCCTTCGGTAAAGCTTATCAAAAAATACGACTAAATGCAAATATACCCGACAGCGCATAATTAATTCCCACCTTAATAGTATTAGACGCCCGGCGCGACCCGACCGTTTTTAGTTTAAGGTAGGCGTGGCTTGCGCAAGCACACGCTTCGCTATTTGCTAGCAACGACGCAGTGCACGGCGAGTGGGAGACTCTGTGTTCCAGACTCGCTTCTATAATAACTAACGTGTGGTCATTCATCATACAATGAAAGTATTCTATTCAAACTAATAAAGGAGGCATTTGCAATAAATACCACGAGGGCATTGCGTTTGTATAGCTTATACCGTTGCATACTAATCTACCTCATGCATAACAGAAACAATATAAAAAATATTACCCGGCTTGTCTCAGCATACCGGTACAAACACAAAGTCTACAATACTCATAATGTAATTGCTAGGGGCACATTGTTTATATTTATAAGAATTTTTCTATACAATAATGGTAAGCAAAAGATATCGTTGCTTGTGAGAGTGACAATCTACAATCTCAGTCTAAGAGTGAATAAAATCCTACTTTCGCAGTGTAATGCTATGGAGGCCCTAAAATAAAACAGTAATTTTACTAAGCAATAAAGGAAGTTTCAAGGCGGTTCCGTGACATATTGTGGGCATTTTAAAGAGTTTCTGAGTACCGGTGGGACACTATTTTTAAATGTTATAAGTTTATATAATTAATAAAGAAATATAAAATATATATAGGTAGCAGAATTGGCGGTCGTATGGCTAAAAAACAATTTCTTCCAGAAATCCTCGCATTCCGATATTCCTAAATATCTATTAAATTGTAGAACAGACTCTTTCAATTACAAACTTCTATTGCCCATTTTCTTATTTATATTATGAATATGAAGGTTGTAATTTTTGACACCATACAGTCAAAGACTAGCCCTCTAATCATTTTGATAAAACTCATCAACTAGTGGTCACTGTGTATGCTATAGAGACCATTGAACAGCCACTCTTTGTCATAAACACATCATCTTTCAGATCTTGTCGTCTTAGTATTTCATTCAATTTCAGTAAACGTGAAAACGATAGAATCAGCGAGTTGTATTAATAGAAAGATCAAGTCACGCAAGCACATGACAATGGTACAATGCACGCAAGTGTGAATGGAGCGGCCGGCGTTAGGGACCGGCCGATGATGCGGTCAGCGCGGGAGCTGCTGACTCATTGCAACCCTTCGCACTTCTCATGTGATGGGTGTAGTTAGCAGAATAAGTATATAGGATATAGTGGAGCTTTAAATGTATTACCCGTTTATTGTAACCCATTTGCTAACTGAAGATCATCATTACGACGAAGAGCTTATGGTGTATTTTCCAAAGGCAAAAAGGGGTAATGCAACAATTGCACACAAACACTCAAAAACAAAAGTACAGTTATCTTTTCCGACACGTAACACAATATCTTTGTTTCTGCGAACCGTACCGACCCCAGGGAGTTAATCCGTGTCCACGCGGAAGGGTTCCAAATGACAGGCGCGTGACAAATATTATTGTACTCCGACAGATCGTGCAAATATACTAGTTGGGCGCTGAGTAATAAGGTTGAGTTTAACATGAAGTCAATCGCAGCTGCACTGTGATACAGATGTCGATAGTTCGCTATAGTTGACAGTTAGCGTAACATCCTATATATCTACGTGTTTGTGATGCTGCACAATGTGAGCATAGGTATATTATTTAATGCAGTTTGTGAATTTAATATGTATAATAACATTTCGAATTTCGCTTAATGTTGCTATTGTCAGCCTATAAAATAAAACACAAACCACCTGTAACCGCCGCGCGAATAACCGAAGTAGACAGTTAAAAACAGAGACTGGGCATCTATGTATGGCATTTGATGACGCCTAATACGGAGATGTGTAAAATTTTAAATCAAGCAAATTATTTTTGTGGCTGAAGGTGTCAGTTATTTTTTAAATAAAACAAATGTCACATCTGTAGGAGTAATGAGATAGGTCGATAATAATATAATGAATGAATAATGATATAGCCGGCACATGATTCTACTTTCGTAATTATTGGAAGTTCAGATTCTTCATTTTTGTACGTAAGATACGCTACAAGCGTAACATGCAAATTGTATAATCTGCATTATGTTACAGTTCCAAAGGACAACCCTTTCAGGTGCGCGGAAACAATGTGATGATTTGCAAGTTTGCCAAACATAACTTTCTTTAGAACAATAGATACCGTTATTTACGCTGTTCCAGGGTTGCTTAGTAGTTATCTGATCGTGTTAATAATTTTATTTATTCTGAATGACGATGTCGTCACGATATGCTGACATCATGACATCTAACTCGTCAAATATACGCCCCGCCTACGTAAAAACAACACGAATCCTTTCGACAGACAAACACTTAAAGCGACACGCGCGCCATGTTATTGCAGCCAGCAGCGTAACGTGAGAATGTCATCAGCTAGTAGCCACAATAGCTATTATTGATATTCACACATGCATGCCGCCTAACTAGTTTGCAGAGGTACCGATCAACAAATTTAGATGTTTGAGAAAAATGAGAATACCTAATAGGTAGTACTTTATTCTACCGAAGTAAAACATAAAATATTTATAGTGACAATTCATAGCAAAGTCTCAACGTAAAATAATATACATTTTTAAGAACATTAAATATCCCAATTCATTTAGAAGTGTAAAAGTGTAGTAAATACCCTATGAATTTAGAAGTGAAAAGAAGTGCTTATTTTTATAGTGTTTATATTTTTTTTTATTAGGTATGTAATTTTTCACAAATTACTGTAATAAATCCCGTAATCTCTTTTACCCCTTTGCAAAAACCATTATCTATTTGGCACTCAAACTCCGTTAGGGCAGCTACCTGCATACATCCCTTCCACAGAGGATGGTCAGTTAGACCCCGCCCCTTTTAACCAACGCTCAGTGCTCGGTTGAAACCGACCAACATTCGTCATTCGTGATTTGCACGTCAAGTAGACACAACGCTAACATTATACAGAAGTTATAAATTAACATGGCATCGTTCTGGAAACCTTATACACCAGACCAAGAGCAGGCCCTCGACCTATCGCGGCCTGCAGTGAAGGCGGAGAGAGTGTCTCCGTTACCGGCACAGAGTGCTCCTTCACCCCCTGTGCCTGTACCGGAGATGTACCCGGCGTACATCGGACATCCAGACGCAGTCTCTGTATATCCAGAGGCTGCATACTACAGTTACAACGCAGTGTACCAACAAACGCCATACCCAGTGTCGACGGTTTCTCCGGTATCTGGTCATTCAAGCGACCTGTTGCTGTCCGCAACTCAAGATTGTGATACCGCATCTATCGCAGACGACCTCGAGTATCAGGCTTTCGAGCAAGATGCCATGCGGGCAATGGCGGAGAAGAACGGAGGGTCGCTGCTGGGGAATAACCCAAGGATGAAGAGGGCTGTGCAGGGCACCCTTTCGGCTGATGACACGTATAAGAAACAGAGGGAACGAAATAATGTCGCGGCGAAGGCGAGCCGCGACCGACGGAAGCTGCGTGAAGTGAAGCTCGCTTTGCAGACGACCTTCTTAAAGAAGAAGGTAGCGGAGCTGCGCGCCAGGCTGGCAGCTGGACTGTGCAACCGCTGCCGGCAGAGGTGCGACTGCTGACAATGTGATTGTAGGAGTGGATATTGAAAGTACCTACGTGCAATAACTTAGTGTTTTAAATATTTTAGTGCCATAAAATGACGAGTAGGAAAATATGTGTGTAAAAAGGAGTAAAATTAAGCTCGTTATCAAAAGAGTAAACTAATCTGAATGAATACTAAATACGAATGTTTTGTAAAAGTATTTGTAGTTTTGTATTATAAATGTGCTACGGTGCTTAGTTTTAGAATTATAATAAATATATTTGTTAAATAATCATTATTTCTTTTTTTTTATTCCTTCTTGTAATTCATGCGAATTCTCATTATCTCTCTCTCTCTCTCTCAATTTCACATTCAAGCAATATACTAATTCAAAATGTATTTATTTTATGAACACAAGGTGTAATGGTATGTTTAAGATAGACATACACTACAAAACAGTAATCCTATGATCAAATTAAAGTTATTAAAGTTTCATTAGAAAACATCATTTCTGCAAACAAGTTTAGTCAATATTTGATAAAGTTGATAATTTCCTATTATTCCATAAACTCCATAATACTTTTAATATTCATGGTTCTCTCTGGCATTAGTTCAAATCTTATTTAAAGAATCGTAAAGCGAAAGTAAAGTAGTGGTAAATGGGCATTTATCTTGTTCCCTTATACCTCCCTTATACATCTGGTGTTCCGCAAGGATCTTATTTGGGCCCAATACTTTTTATAATTTTTATAGCTGCCATAAAACACTGCAACCTCCACTCTTATTATGAAATGTATGCTGATGATCTGAAAATTTCAAAGATTGTCAAATCTGTCTCTGATCTGAATCTTTTAAAAGTTTTCACGTAGGAGGTATGGATTCATTACATCTTACACTATGAAGGGACAAGCTTTAAAGAGTGTAGCCAAGTCAGAGATTTAGGTATTAATATCGATTCGGAAATACGCTTTACTCCTGTTGATAATGTTATTGACAAATCAAATGGAATTTTAGCATTAATAAACAGGAATACTAGACAATTCAAATCTATAACTACATTAAAGGCTCTTTACTCTGGTATGAAGTAACATTGAAAACTGTTCCATAGTATCCTATGTATCAAAATAGCATTCAATGCATGGAATAATATAGAAAAAGCCCTAAGAAGATTATCTTTTATTAGCTATATACGACATGCTGTGAAAAAGGACAACGAAAGGAAACGAATTTTTAACATGAAATCCACGTGAGTTGAAAAATGAAGTTAAATTGTTCACTGAAGCATCCAACGTATCTAAGTTACATACCTTCCTACAAATACAAATGAACCACTTAAAGTGTTGCATGAAGCAGTAGATCAATACTCAGGACTCGGCGCGACATACTGCGGGCAACGCAAGGGTTTATGTATTACGCTGGTTAGGGGAGCACCCTCACTCAGTACTGCAGCGCCCCGGCCACATCACCCCATGCAACGTGACTGTTCCGGAATAATACAATCTGCTATACAATGTGAAGAATAATATCTCAAAGTCTGATAATACGATGCAGAACCATGTTCTTTGCTCTGTAGCCATAATAAAGATAGCAATGTAGCGAGGTAACTAAGTACATAGGTAGGTATATAAGAACGAAGCGCGGCGTGCATTGGTTGCACAAGTTGTACAGCTGTATGCAGCCGCGCGGACCGGGCGGTGTCATGGCGGCTTGCACAATGCGCGGGACGTGAAGGCGGATTGGTCCAATGTTACGAGGTTTGTTTGTAGGCAGGCGCCCACTTTTGTAGCTGCGGGACTTTGCTTATTTACTCAACTGATAGTTACATACTGATGATGAATGACGACAAATATAATTAGATATCGACTTACGTAAATACGGTATAAATTCTATCTAACTACTTAAGTAGTTCTGTACATCTGAGGTGGTCACAACAATTTTAAATTACTATAGCCTATAGAAATATTTGAGTCATAATCTCAGCCAGGCTTAACGGTACAGTTAAATAACATCGTCGTGGCCAAAACACATTACACAATACAAAAGCAATAATTTATTTTTTCAATTGTCACATTGTCTCAGCGTTCAGTGCGCTATGCACCGCGCCATTGTTTTACTCCTTGAGTTAATGCTTTACAAATGTTTATGACTATAAGCTGCTTTACAAGTAACATTTAGTGTCTCTCAGTATTTACTCTAAGATTTGCATTAAAATACAACAATAATCTACAACCTAGCAATAGTTTGTCAGTAAACAATTACCATGCCCTCACAGAGAGCCTACCTGCTAAGTGTGAGATTCTGAGAATGTATGGTTTGCTATTCTTTCACGCAAAAACGATTTGGTTTAAATTTGTTATTTTGATATTTGAATTATTATTGATAAAAATTCATACTATGGATTATTAAATAGGCTGCTTTCAGCCACGCCTAGATGATCGTGCACAAAAATAATTATTATATTGTTGAGTAAATCAATATCAGTAGGCCCGCTGTGCTCTCAGCAATGTTTCTGCGTGTTCCAGCCTTGTTGTTATGAAATTGAAAGGTTATTTTGGATGAACTATAGTTAATGATTTGATACTGACACGTTTGAGGTTGTCAGCGTACTGTTCATGCAAAGGGTTGCTGCCGTTAGTAGCTGACTATGTAATGCCCGCAGTCACTATCATTGTTACAATTGCTAATTATCATCAGTTCCTAATGATGTGTTTTTGTTGAATAGATCTGCATTACCTAATGTGTATCCGCTCAATAGATGTTTACGCTAGATGTGAGATTATTCCCAGTTAGCGGTAATTGGCACAGAGTTCAAGACATTTGCGCGGAGAACAAAACGTGACGTGACAAACAAAAACATTAATAAACAAATATATTAAACGTCGTTAGTCAATGACTGATAAATTTATTATTTTGTCGATTCATGGCGATAATGTCTTTGACTGTGTGAAGTACCAGCTACCAAGATATACATAAATCAGTTGTACAATGTCTAGCAACTGCTGACTTCGGCATGAAAACTCGCAACAAAGATGTTTCTCGTAACTCACTGACTTCAACATTCCTGATTCCCCATTTTGAAGCAAAACCTCCTTCAAAGTTTCAAATCTCTTACTTCAAATCTCTTAATTATCCGCCATAATCAATACCAATTCCAATATGTAAACAGTTTTCAATTAACCTTAATTTTTTTCTACTGCAGGCTTTATAATTAATGAATAAATTTTTTAGCATTGAATGTTTTTTTACTGTAGTTTTTATTTTTTCTGGCTTCTCTTAAATGAATGGTCTATACAATTTGTATTTTGCTTTCGATTGTTCTATTGGGCATATTTTAAATGTTTCTTTTCTGTGAAAAATGATCAGTTACAAAGTGGCCAGGCTACACCTTCAGACTAAGGTGTAAGCTTTGCAAACTGTTACTATGTGACTTTCCAATTGAGTCCATAGTCTGTACGTTACATTAATAGTGATAGCCGCTGCTACGCGCTACGAACTTTAAGCTACAATGCGCTACGAACTATAATTTACACAACCTCGGCTACAGTAATTCGCCATTACTTTATAATATAATTATACACATATTGTCATGTCGATAATATTCTACATGAAAATGTGGTATTTCTGGGATTGTCGTTTCTGGAGATAGACCTTTACGTAAGGCATCGCTAAAAGCAAAGTTTGAATAAAAGCATGAGTTTCATTTAAACAAACTTAGTTTGTACATCATAAAAAAATCAATAAGTATTATGTGTGTGTATTGAGTTAAAATTTAAACTTGTAGAAACAGAATTATATAGACAGAATTATTTGACAGAAGTTACCTAATTTAAAATAAGCAATAAATACACGCGCTTTTTCCCGAAGAATGAGTCTTTATAGAATTGTAAAAGCCATGTAACACCAACTTGTTAGTTTGACGTAATAATTCTAAAATGTATATAGTCAAATGTATATATAGCATTGTGTTCTAGATACAACACATTATTATTGATTGAGTGGAGTGTACAATAGGTATTAACAAAACAAAAGCCGCGCTAATGTGCGCCCAGTCGATGCTATTGTGTAATTTATTGCTTCTGCAACTGTAAGCCACTGCAATAAACAAAAACACAATTGCAAAGACAAACAAATGCCAGCCTGCTTTAGATAACACGTTGTGGTGTAGTGGTGTATATAGTAAGACAATGCGCCCGCATCTGTGTCAAGCATGTTTAGCAGCAACCTGCGGGCGCGGGGCGGCGCGAGCTTTAGAATTTGGAACAAGAATAATAAATATTTCCCGAAATAAATTTGCACTGTTAATGAATAAAAAAAACGATTCCACTGTAGAGATAATCTCGGCGTATGAATGTAATTAACCAGCTAGTAGGTACTTAGATCTGTCCACTCACAAACACCTGACATTTGTTGAGAGTAAAGCAGCAATGTTTTATATTGGATCAATGTTTCTACAGTACTGCTGGGCAACAGAGAATGTCATACTCTTACCCGCTAAATACCACCGGTTCCTTATCCTACTCCTCCGCGGTTCCTCATTGAATTTGGTACGCTTATAGCTGAGAGAATACCTGAATAGTTTTAAGAAATAAATAATTATCAGGACAATAGCTGTTTACGCTAGATGGGAGATAATTACCAATAAGCGGTAATTGGCACAAAGTTCAAGACATTTTTGAACAAAAGGTGAAGTGACAAACAAATTCATCAACAAGCAAAATGATATGATTAACATTAATGATGCAGAAAGCTTTGTAACTGTATGTTTAAATTTAATGGTTTTATTGATTCCCTCACCACCGGGCATGGCTCTCTGACTATATAAGAGCAAGCCACACCCCTGGCTCATCATTCCTAAGTTACCCTTGGAACTAAACACTCACAACAATGTCTATTTGGAGGCCCTATTTAGAAGACGTTGCCACAAACGTCTCACTCGACCTCACAGTGGCACAAGATGTTGTACCAACAGACGCGGTGTCAGAACCGGTTGTGTATCCGACATACCCGACGTGTTCGGTGTACCCAACTTACCCGGTATACCCAGGGTATCTGGCACAACACAGATCCCATGACCCAGCACAAATATCCCCGGGAGGTAGCTCTGGCTACCAATCTGCGAGTGCGCCATCGCCGTCACCCCAGCCTGCCCTATCTGCCGCCGTTTCACCAGCGAAGTGCGCAACCGACGACATAGAAGACGCTGAAATCTCAGACGACCCGGATTTTCAGCGTTACGAAAAGGCTGCCATGGATGCCATGGCTATGAGGAACGGTGGCATGTTAGTTGGAAGTAATCCGCGCATGCGTCGTACCGTACGCTCCGCGGCGGAGGACGACGCCTACCGACGCACGCGGGAGAAGAACAACGCGGCGGCGAAGCAGAGCCGCGACCGGCGCAAGCTGCGCGAGATACACCTCTCGCTGAAGGTGACCTACCTCAAGCGGCAGCTGGTGGCGCTCAAGGCAGCGCTGGGCTCCCAGGCCTGCACTCGCTGCCACCGTTCCACTCTGTGCTAGTAGTGCCTGCACTGCCACTCACTGATTGTGATATTCAAGGTTTTTGGACAATGTGTTTAATTGCGTTGTGTGCAAGAGCTAAAGTAAATTTTAAGTGAAGCCATTAAATGGTTGCTAATATTGTAACCCTACTTTCGTGCAATATTGTTAGTAGGAGAGGAAATAAGTTACAGACTAATTTTAAGTTATATACACGGAATAGATTATGTTAAACAAAGACTGAATAAAAACACTTTATATGAACCATTGTTTTTCTTCTCTTACAATAATTAAGCCTCCAACAGTACCCCTATCATAATCAATTAAACGACATTACGAAGTATTCTCACACCAAAATGCACAAATTGACGTTTCGGACATTTTAATGATGTAATGAATTTAACTTTTTGCCATTATTCCCCTTTGTGTGTCTGAAGCATTGTGAGAACAAATACCTACTGATTATCAAGGTCAAGGGTTGGATCCATGGTCAAAAATAAATTATTTCAACAACGTATTATTTACCATCATTAAAAACAAATCAGTACATGTACAACTGAAACGATGCACAGATATAGACCTGTGCGCCTAGGACGAAAATTATCGAGAAAGTATTCGTATCGACATCGTAGGCATTTTCTATGGGATTTGTACAGCGGGGCGCTGTACAAATCCCATTATATATACCGTACGTAATAGGAACTAAAAATCGAAAGCACGAATGATTTTGACAACTATCGTATAGTAATCGTATCGTGTTGCTATCGAAACTTAGAACATTTTGACACAAATTGGAAGCACGAACGATCTTTTGACGTACGGTATCGTAAGTTTCGAAGGCTGGCCATCGAAAACTGTCGAAACATTTGTCACTAAGAATTTGACGGTGAGAAAGGTTTCGAAATATTTCAATCGTGTTTTAAATAATATATTGTAAGATTTGTGAGGATTCATTACATAATGCAAAGACCGCCGCTGTACGGACCAAGTTCGACAAATAGTTTATTTGCGGCTATTTTACTTGGAGATGAAGAGTCAAGGGAAACTTCGTAAGTGCATAAGTACCCATTCAAGTTATGGTTCACTTTAAAGACATAATGTATTCAAGAAAATAATACGAATTAACTGATCTTTCTAGAGAAATCGTGCACCGAGCTAAATTCAGAAAGATCTAACTCAATGGATATAACTGAAACGGAGTTTAGAAAGAGTTTATTTTTACACTTCTTGTATAATGTATGATGGTGGACTTAATGCCATGTCATGAATTTACATGAAATTGTATAAATTAATATGTGAAAAAATAATTCATTACCATGTTACAGGTACTTAGTGCGCTATCATTTTATGCCACTGGATCTTACCAGCGTTTGGTTGGTATGGCTAAGTATTTAGGCCAAACCACAATTAGTAAATGTGTGCAGGAGGACACTGAAGCACTAGTTTCGCCTGGGATATTAAACACATTTATTAAATTCCCAAATACAAGACATGAAAGGGATGCAGTAAAAAACAAGTTAGTATGTTAAGAACACTACATTAATACTGTAAAATCGTTATTAATAAATTCAAAATCATTTTAACTTATTTTAAACATTAGGGTCTTAAATAACTATTTTCTAAACGCTATGTTAGCTTTTGGAATGAATAAATTGGGTAATTTAAAATATAAATTTATACCTGCCGTGATAGGGTGTATAGATGGCTCCCACTTCCATATTTTCACACCAAATAAGGAGAGGGAACATTCATTTTACTGCAGAAAACATTTTCATTCTCTGAACGTGCAAATGGTAAGTGCTACTAAACAACAAGTATTTTTGGCTAAATGATGAAAATTTTATTACCTAATGAATTTAATTTCATTATAGATTTGTGACATTGACTGCCGTATTATAAATGTTAACGCTAAATATGGAGGAGCCACCTATGATGCATTTATTTGGGAAAACAGTGCAGCACCTACAGGAGTTGCACCAGAACAATGAACAAGTGTGGTTGTTAGGTTAGTACTTTATTACCAGATACCTTATAATGCTAAAATGAAATCAATAGGGGTCGAGAGCAGCGGGTGAAACCGAGAGGAAGTAGCTAGTATAAATTATGTTTTCGAATAAGTATTTTTTAAAGGTGATTCTGGCTACCCACAGCGACCACGGCTAATGATGCCTATTTTGGATGCGGTAGAGGGAACTCCGGGCCACAAATATACTGCAGTGCATAGTAAGACCAGGGTTGTAATCGAAAATACCTTTGGACGATTAAAAAACCGTTGGCGATGCTTGTGCAAAGACCTCACTCTGCATTATGCTCCAGAAAAATGTGCCAAGATTATAACGGCTTGCTGCGTGTTGCATTGTTTGGCCATAAATTTCAATGTGCCTGAGCCAAAGGTAGATACAACCGAAACAGGTGAACATCAAGACTTGTCTCATGCCTCATCTTCTAATATGAGACAAGTAATTGATAGAAGCGATGATTTGATAAGGGTAAGGGCTTTAAGCAATATTCTGGTAGAGCGAATAAATAGACTACACAGATAATCCAAATGTTTTATTATTATTCATTTCTAAAATGTAGTAATTTAAAATAAGATATATATACATTATTCGTTTTTAATGAGGAGCTGTGCATTTCTCTGTCTTGCCCTCTCTCGTACCTACATCTCTCTTACTCTTAAATTTTCTCGTCGTAATTCCAAACTCTCTTATTCAATTATATCATAAGTTTTCTCACGCTTCCTAGCAAACTCCCTAGCTTTTTTATCATTCTCTAAACACAATTTGATTAAAATCGCTTTAGAGTTTTTTGCTGGTGAAGGCTTCCGGCATTCCTTCTCTAATGGAGGATTGGTGACTGGTGGTGTCGATGAACGGCTGGCTTCATGGATACTGTGGATTGGTGGGAACACTGAAGGCTCGCTGGCATATTCCATGAAATCCACCAGAACCGCAGAATTAGATTGCCGCGTATCTACTCTTTGTTTTGTTTGTTAATATAAATAAGTCAATAGCCGTCAGCCCCTCACCTTTGTCAAAACAATGTTTACGGAGCGTCATATTTGTAATTGCAAATAAGGTCTTTTTAATAAAGATTAAAAAAACAACGTTCGGAAATCGTAAATTGTTGTTGTTTTAAGAACTTTTATCACGTAATTAATATTTTTTAATTAAATATTATAACATAAAACGTATAGAAGAAGGTTGAAATATCTTTAAAATTTATTTAGTTTTCAAACGAAATCCTCAAGAATTTATTTAATTCATTCACTTGGGCGCTTCTCTAGTTTACATTAGCATGACGTCACTAACGAATTTGATTCGAGCTCTCGCTAGACGATACGATAGGCTTCGTTCTGCGACATTCCGTTTTCGTCATATGACGTATCGACGTCTCGATACGTAAACGTTACGATTGCGATATTCATTCGTGCTAGGTACTCTGTACTATCCACCTCTGAAGCGAACCGTTACCTAAGCAACCGAAAGGGAATAAATAGTATCACAATAAAAAACAGGTGCTAGGGGTGTATTGTCCTGCAGTATTAAGCTTTCAACTAATGTTTGCAGCAAAGGCATCGTAAGTAGAAGATATCACTGCTATACAAATTTGGGTCCTACGTGATTAGTATAGGTAGCAGAATTAACTGAAAGGGCTAAACTGAAACAGTTATTTGTGTATTGACGGAAGCTTAGAGGCGTTTCCGTAACACATTGTGTTAATTGTGGGCAATGTTGAGGGTTGCGATTCACATCAGTATGATGTGCGTGGTGCGGTGGGATGTGATTGACATGTCAATGTAGCTGGCCAGTTGTAAGCCTTTGTACAGGAAGAGTTTGTGGCCACATGTGAATACAGGAGAAGCAAAAGGTACATCAGTTATACCGTGTATATCGGAGTCATAAATTTATACAACACATTCATGATTGAGTTATTTGTGAAGCCTCTGTAAACAGATTTATCTTTCTTTACCATCAATTTTGTTTTCAAAATATGTTTTTGGCAACACAAATACATTTCCTAGCTGTCAACGGCCCTATATCCTACTCCAATTCTCTATTATTAATGACACAATGGCGAAGTGTATATTCTTACTATTCGTAATTGTAATAATTCAACTTGACCAAGAAGCTCAGTTGTAAAATAGAACAGGAATTTATTAGGCTCCCTCTTTACTTGTACAATTTTTTTTTTTTACTAGCCTATATTGTCCCACTGCTGGGCAAAGGCCTCCCCATCTCGCTTCCACACCTCCCGATCCTTCGACCGTGTCCACCAGTCTCGACGATTAAATTATCTGTATAATTACTTGTACAATTATCCAATTAAATTATAAAGAGAATTGAAACATTCCATTGACTTCTTTGCTATTTTGTTAATTAAATACCATGTGCCTTAGTTTTATGATTTGACACCACACAGTCAAATACTCGCCAACTATTAATTTTAATAAAACTCATCAACTAGTAGTCACTATGTATGCTATTGAGACCATTGAACAATCACTCTTTGTTATAAACACATTGCTCCTTCAGATATTGTTGAATTAGTCTTTCATACAATTTCAGTTAAACGCGAAAGCGATAGAATCAGCGAGTTGTATTAATAGAAACATCAAGTCACGCAAGCACATGACAAAGGTACAATGCACGCAAGTGTGAATGGAGCGGCCGGCGTTAGGAACCGGCCGATGCTGCGGTCAGCGCGGGAGCTGCTGACTCATTGCAACCCTTCGCACTTCCCATGTGATGGGTGCAGTTAGCAGAATAAGTATATAGGATATAGTGGAGCTTTAAATGTATTACCTGTTTATTGTAACCCATTTGCTAACTGAAGAACATCATTACGGCGAAGAGCTTATGGTGTATTTTTCAAAGACAAAAGGGTAATGCAACAATTGCACACAAACACTCAGAAACAAAAGTACAGTCATCTTTCTCGAAACGTAACACAATATCTTTGTTTCTGCGAACCGTACCGACCCCAGGGACTTAATCCGTGTCCACGCGGAAGGGTTCCAAATGACAGGCGTGCGACATTAAATATTATTGTACTCCGACGGGTCATGCAAATATACTAGTTGGGCGCTGAGTAATAGGGTTGGGTTTAGCATGAGGTCAGTTGCAGCTGCACTGTGATGCAGATGTCGATAGTCCGCTATAGTTGACAGTTAGCGTAATATCCTATATATCTACGTTTTTGTGATGTTGCCGAGCGAGGATCATGGCCCGCAACCCCTGAACTAACTAGGTAATACCTAAAACCCGTATGTGGTATTTTAAATATCAAACAAAATTCATCATCATCATCATCATCATCATCAGCCTGTTGTCGTCCACTGCTGGACATAGGCCTCCCCAATTGCACGCCACTGAGCTCGATGTTCAGCTCTTCTCATCCAACCACTGCCAGCCACCCTGCGGATGTCGTCAGTCCACCTAGCTGGAGGGCGCCCTACACTACGTTTGCCTAGACGTGGTCTCCACTCTAGGACACGTTTACTCCATCGGTCATCGGTTCTTCGACAGATGTGACCTGCCCACAATATTATAACTACACAAAGACGTAATAATGCAGTAATGAAATAAATAAACATTTAATTTTTGTATGAATCGTACAAGAGGCAGTTTAACAAGTGCAATTATTAATATAAATCTTTTACTACGCAATTTCTCACATTTATTACTGTTAAATTTGCAAGAAAACACAGCTACGCCTTTACAATAGCCATTATCCATTTCGCACTCTAAGTCCGTTAGGGTTATACATCCCTACTTCTGAGAATGGTCAGTTAGGCCCCGCCCCTGCCTAACAACGCTTACTCGCCTGCTAAAACTAACCAACATTCGTCATTCGTGATTTGCACGTCAAGTAGACACAACGTAAGGTTTCTTAGTAAACATGGCATCGTTCTGGAAACCATACACACCAGAACAAGAGCAGGCCCTCGACCTATCGCGGCCTGCAGTGAAGGCGGAGAGAGTGTCTCCGTTACCGGCACAAAGTGCTCCTTCACCCCCTGTACCTGTACCGGAGATATCCCCGGCGTACATCGATCATCCAGGCGCAGTCTCTGTATATCCAGAGGCTGCTTTCTACATCTGCGACGCGGCGTATCAACCAAAGGTTTCACCGATTGTATCTGGCGACCCAAACGATATGTCTCCGTCCACGACTGGAGATATCGACACGGAATCGCTATCAGACGATGTGGAATATCAATTGTTCGAGAGAGATGCCATGCAGGCGATGGCGGAGAGGAACGGTGGGTCACTGTTGGGGAATAACCCTAGAATGAAGAGGGCTGTACAGAGCACCCACTCGGCTGACGATACCTACAAGAAACAGAGGGAACGTAACAATGTCGCAGCGAAGGCGAGCCGCGACCGACGGAAGCTGCGTGAGGTGAAGCTCGCTCTGCAGACGACCTTCCTACAGAAGAAGCTAGCGGAGCTGCGCGCCAGGCTGGCAGCTGGACTGTGCAACCGCTGCCGGCAGAGGTGCGACTGCTGACTGCTCTGCTGACAGTGTGACTGAAAGAGTGGACTTTAAAATATGTGCAATACACAATCTAGTTAAACGTAGTTTATTATAAACAAGGCGAAAAATTTGTGCAAAAAGTGGTATCCTAGTCGAATGCTTGTTATTAATGTGATGGTTTCATAGAATAGTGATTTTTTAAATAGTATTGTAATGAGTTCAGTAAATAAACGCATTTTCAACCTATAAAGCAATTTCTTATCTACCTACAAATATATTTTTTTAATACCAACGCAGGCCGCGTTGGGCCCGTGTGTTCGATTGGTTGACCTGGGGGCGTCTATAGTGGTAACGTGACACCCGTGGACGCCAGGCGACGAGGCGGTGCAGTGTGGATGCCGGGCGGCTCTAATGAGACTCTGTGACCTTTAACCAGCTAACAGACAAGTCTAGACTTGGTTACAAAGATACAACCTAGAAATATTTTGATCTACACAAACAAAAATAACATTTTGGTCACGGCCTTTATAAAGCCTATATTTCCCATATTTTACCCTCGTACGGCTAGATTATTTTAACAGCGTATTAAATAAATACCTCCATGTAGGTGTTTGTATAAAGTGCATTCGCTCAGAATATGACAATAGTTAGCATTTCATACACACATACGCACGTTTTTTTTTTTTTTTTGTGAGGGGAAAATCATCAAATGACTTCTCCCGCCCAGGGCCGGGCAGGAGGGAGTGTCAGACTCTTACTGACTAAAAACCCCCCTGTTCCTTCTCCTGCTCTGTGCCGAGGTCGCGGTACCTCATTGCGCTTACCCCGCTACCCCGGCTGAACATCAGCCCTTTAGGGCCCCGTCTGTGGTGGTCTATTGGCTCTTTGAGGCGCGCGCGGAACGCTACGCGCCGTACGCTCGGGCCTGGTTCTGGTCGGGCGGCGAGCTGCCCTTACTCGCCGACCGCAGGCCCGTACTTACGGTGGCCGGAGATCGTCCCTCGATCCCCGACGCCCGTAGTGTCGCCAGTTGCGGCTGCTGGGGCGTGAGGAGGAGGATTGCTCCCTCACGCGGGCCGCCTCTCTCTTTGCGAGCATGACTGCTTCACAAAAGTTGCACGCACCTTGTAGCTATGTATTGCACAATACATGTCTCCGCTCATTGGTCACGCTACACGCGGGTACGCTGTCTGTAGGTATATTTTGAAGATATTTTATACTTTAATTGGTTTGAAACGTCGTGTCACAAAAGTAGCAAATGAGGTTAATTAAGGTGGATGTTTCTAGGTTGCTACGAAAATAATTTGATTGCAATTTTTTGATCCTTTGAGCTCGAGATTTATAGCATATTTATTACACACATATATTTAAAAATATATTTTAATAATCCCTTTAAACATCCACTATCTAACTACACACCTAGAGATACAATGAATCACTTAAAGTGTTAGGTAAATGAAGCAGTGGATCAATACTCAGGACTGGGCGCGACATACTGCGGCCACACGCAAGGGTTTATGTATTGCGCTGGCTAGGGGAGCACCCTCACTCAGTTACTCCAGCACCCCGGCCACATCACCCCATGCAACGTGACTATTCCGGAATAATACAATCTGCCGTAGAAAAGAAAGAATTATACAATAGAATTCATTTATTTAAACAGTGAAACTTCAAGCTCACCATAAATAGATGGCATGCAAAAATTATCATTTTGTGGGTTCATTATATACAAATGAAATATCAATTACATGTGCAAATAGCAAAAAATACAAAATAATATGTCAGTACAAAAATTAAATAACACAGTAGTCAAGTTATAACAAAGTCAAGTTTACAATTTTATTACTCTGTTTTAGTATCAAATGTCAAAACTATAGTAAAAGATTTTAATGTCACTTTAAGAAGTCATTCAAGTTGTAAAAACTATCTTCTTATAGCCACCTACATATATAGTTTAGTTTTAAACAAATTCAAAGGAAGCTGTCTGATACATTTCGGAATTTTATTACATTATATGCGTACGTAATGGTACAATGTAAAGGACAATATCTCAAGGTCTGACAACACGATGCAGAACCATCGAAATACGACTACCCGGCAACAAATCATTTCTTAGCTCGGAAGCTATTATATAGCTAACAATGTAGCGAGGTAACTAAGTACATAGGTGGGTATATAAGAACGGACCGGGCGGTGTCATGGCGGCTTGCACAATGCGCGCGGGGCGCGGGGCGCGAGGCGCGGGATTGGTCCAATGTTACGAGGTTTATTGCTGTCTGCAGGCAGGGGCGCCCACTTTTTGTAGATGTTGAACTGTGCTTTTTTATTCATCTGACTATATACCGTGAAAGGAATCAATTCGACATCTACATACTTGCGTGTGGTATTAACTAAATAAATAAGCGTGCGTGCAAGCTGATACTTATATATGTTGTGTAAATTATTCCAAATATACATATTCAAAACAAAAATTAGTTAGATATTATCATACTCAACTATTTGATTATTTACGCTGACTTTGACGCTACTGATTGATGTTTACCCTTAATATTTTTCCACATGAGAAATAACGAATTGGTTTTAAATTTAATTGTAATTTGGACGTTTTTGAAATTTCTTATTACTTTTTAAATAATGATTAACGTTCTTTGTGTAGTTTGCAACTAGTGTTTCATCCGAAGTTTGTATATTGTTTAAATGATCACCCCTGAAAACCTGTAATTGGCATTCTGATGTTAATCTATAATAATAGAACTCACTCTATAGCTTGTCTTTAAATAAATAAAATAAAATAAACTTCGGTATGGGAACTTGCAGTGGAGGTATTTCACGTAGCTCACCTACTAAGTTAACAATTGGTCAAAATTTTCAATTAGCGAGGGACGGACAGTGCGAGCTGTTATACCAATAACAATATACATTGAAACCATTTCCGCGGCATCTCAGCACGCCACTCATGCGCATATCCACGACACACGGTACATTGGAGCCGGCCGGGCGACACTAATGTCGCAACTGTCGTCCGGCAGTAGCATTGTGTATGTAACTCTTTACTGCGATTATGATGTCACGGTGGTCCGGTGAATAGGGTCTGTCGCTTTCATTACACAATGCCACTTTTTATACTAAATATGACTTATTTTAATTTGTCTGAGAATATAAAGCTGTAGTAAGTAGATAAATTTCCGGCCGACTCGAGTTTAGGCTATAGAATAATAATTCGGAAATATTCGGGTCATGACATAAGGGCAGGTAGGCCAAGCGAAATAGGTATTTAACGCTACCAAGAGTTGCCCGCGTTTACCGTAAAGCGACCCGTGCGCTAACGTCGCGGGGAGTGTCACATCACAGATAAGCAGGCAGTAGGTCAACTTGTCTGACGCCCACTTGCACAAACCCGAGTTATCCTTTCAACTCAATAATAAAAGATTTAATTCATTAAAAACTCTTTTTATAACCGACTTCAAAAAAAGGAGGAGGTACTATGTTCGGCTGATTGTTTTTTTTTGTATGTTCACCGATTACTCCGCCATTTATGAACCGATTTCCAAAATTCTTGTTTTGTTTGAAAGGTTATACTCCCGAGAGAGTCCCATTTTCATGAGGTCAGGATCTGATGATGGAATCCTAGGGAAACCGAGGGGAACTTTCGAAAATTGTAGCGGCGACTAGTGCTTTTGCATGTTTTTTTAGTAGGCTTTTTACAAAGCTACAATTTGCCGATGGTCGAAGTCGACCTGATGATGAAGTCGAAAGACAGTCGAGGGATCTGCTTTATTATTTGCAGTAGTTACCTTGTGTTTGGGCTTGAATGATTCGTATTGGTGAGCACTTTGCACCAAGATTGATCGCGACTGTCATTAGGGGTCTAATGATGAGAACGAAGTGCAGCTCAGGGAACGGTTCACAGTAACTACCTCGTGTTTGGACTTGATTCATTTATAACGATGCAAACTTCGCACCTATAGATGGAACCCATTGACAGTCGAGGGAATCCCTCAACGATTTACAGCTAAACTAACTAAACACTGACTAACTCAGGACTACTTCGTGATTTTTGGTCTCAAGTAGCAATCGTCTTCTCATTCGAAAACCATTATACTTGCTGGCTCTGCCTACAACACTTAAAATGGTGAAATAAATAATTTTTAACAAAAATATTCCGACTCAAAAAGTAAATGCCAAGTAAATCATCAAAGTCATACCAAAACAACAACAGTTTTAGAAAAAAATATTGATCGGTAACTCCTATTCATCAAACTAACAATGGTATGGGTATTCTTGATGTGTGTTATAGGTAATCTTTACACTATTTTTGTTTTACTTGGCACCGACTTCAAGATTATAAAATGGTTATTAATATTATTTTCTATTGTACTAAATGAAAACATGTATTAATTTCCACAAAGAAAATTTAGTTTTTGCTTTTTAGTTTACTTTTTGAAGTCGGAATATTTTTGTAAACAATTATTTATTATCAATTTTTTTGTACAAGAAATACAAAAAACAAAAAATCTACTCGGTATTTAAATGGAATGTATTTAAATAATTCAAAACTCTTATATTTTTTATACAACAACCATAATAATAAATGTGTCTAAATTATTATTCATGTACTACATTAAACATCTTAAAATTCTTCAAAAGGTATTTGTCTTGAACAATTGTGTCTTCCAGAAATTATCGTCCCGTAAGTTATTATTAGTCCCGATACGTTCTGTAAGCAAGAGTTCATTTTCTCCACCCTAGATGCCGAGCAGACAAAATCGTCTTTCAGTAACGTGAAGCTCCTTGTCCTTGTTTTTGATAAAACAATTTGATTTTTTATTTACTGTGGACGTGCAAGTCTTTTTGTCGTATTTTAAAATTTTAGCTTGTTATGCTGTACTGCACTGGTAGGACCTTTTTTACAGCAGTTAAAGGACACTTAATTTCAATGAGCGTATCATCGCCTACTAATCCGTCAGGAGTGGCTCTAATAAATGGATAAGTCCTGTCTATGAACAAACCGCAAGGCAAAATAGTTATATTTTCTTGTTTTTCAAGCTGTTGAAGTGCTTGCCTTTCGTGCTCTATTCCGTGTGCAACAGCAGTTACACATGTCAAATATAATTTTGTATACCTAATATGTTTTTTGCCAAAAGAGCAGTATGCTATATGCTAATTTTTCTTTTACAATTTTGCCCAAAATTTGATTCGGTGATTAAGTTTTTCCGTATTTCCAACCATTCACTGCTATCTCGTTGCAAAACTGTAGCCCTTTCGATAGCCTGCCTATCAGAAGTAAGCATTCTTAAATTATTTAAGAACTCTACTTCAGCTTTCTTCAGTTCATGTGGAGATATATTTGGTGCTGTGCTCGCTAATGTCATGTTGCTTTTGATTGCCGTCTTTTAATTTCCGTACTTTTTTTTTACGGGATGCCTGAAGTTTAGGTTTCGTTCTGAGCTCTCCGTCTTTCAATGATTTTGGCCCTGCCTTTAGGACTTTTGTTTAAAAAAGCTGTTTGGACGGCTGAAAGCCCCGATTGGCTGTTAAACGAAAGAACAGGTGCTGAACACCTTCCTTGATAACCTCCTTTTAATGAAATTATTCGTTTTCCACCAATGAATTTAACGATGACACTAAATAAACAGTCAATAAGTTTGTGTCAACGTCTTCGATTAAGCTGCGTGATTTTGCAGCAAAACTTGAAACAATCGCGTTTATTCAGACAATGAAAGTGGAATTCTGGGTCTTTTTAAGTTCCTCGTTGTATTTCTATCTTTATTGCAATAATATTCTTGGCACATTATATGGTCGCCAAAAGCATGAGCCACACATATGATAATATCCGTATGAAGATTTGATATTGCTACATTGCGAGGACCTTCAGAGGTTTTGTGAAGTCTAATACATTGTACTATCGATTTCCGCATAGTCAAAATTTTGACATTATTGAGCATTTTACGATGCACTTAAACATACTTTGTGTGTGTAATCAGATTACGTAGTTTTTTTACAGAAGTTTGTAGTTCTGATATTTTTGTACAGTGGCTTAGCATTCGACAGGCAGGATACCGAACGAAAAGACAAAATATGAATTAAATTTAATTATGCAAAATTCTAGCGATCATCGGTACTATAATCGGTAATATATTTATAAACTATACTAGAATAATCATAAATTTTGCATTTACCAATCAGAAGCTAAATAAAATAAAATTTAATTTTGCGAACAAATTACATTGCAATACAAATAAAATGTTTACGTAAATTAGTACTTCTTTACATATCTTTGGAGTGCATTCTTTCTGTGTCTTTTACCACTTGACGCGACTTTTTTCGCCTGCGTTTTTTATTACCCATTATGATTTATAACTGCAAAGCAATAAATTCTGAAAAAGAGATGATTTGGTGCTTGTAGTTGTCGCTGAAGAAACTGACACAGGTCCGTCGTCGACAAGCGCCAGCACGCGACTAATCGGACATATCTGAGCCGCCGCGACCGCTTTTAAAACTTAATGAAACATAGTAATTAAGAAAATCATTTTATCAATTTTAAATCTGCGAATTTGTCTGTAACTAATAAGTTTCTTTATTATAGTACAAAAATTAAACGTAAAAAATCAGTAATATAGTCGTAATATTGAAAAAACGTTTTAAAAAAGGGTAACTTTGCGATTTTTTTCTATCGAGTGAAGTTCATCGGGTCTTTCAACTGAATGCGATTTTGACTAGATAAGATCCTCAACTAAAACATATATTTTTTTTGTAATTGAAAACACTGTAGTTTTTGTGTCAGATTGTTTTAAAAAACGTAAATTTGGGCCCACCTCGCCATAAGTGGTATCCCGTTTACTTTACATTTTATAAATTATTTTCGGGCTGGTTTCCATTTCTATTTCTTTGGCTCAATAGTTTCGGTACATTGCTCTCGCATAATTGATCTTTCAAACCAATTTAACAATGTGACCAAGAATTGAATAGACAAACTGATATTAACGTCTGATGGTAAAGAACCAAGGTCGCCCATGGACAACAAATCTGCTTTGCAATAGAAATCTGCACTTGGTAACCAGTGGTTTTATTAGAAGACTGACCGGCAGACACTTATTTTATTTTCTTTCAAGTTCAAAAATGTCTTACATTGGTCTAACTGAATTTAATGTTTAACTTTGATATATAAAATACCCCGATTTCGTCACTGATGGTGATGTGATGAATTAATCATCAAACCCAAACGACCGCCGCTCGAGCGCCTATTGTGTCTTGAATTACCACGATTGAAATGTTAATAACTCACTTCTCATCAGATCATTATTATATGTGTGAGTGACTGAGTACACAAACTAAAAACCTTATTCAAAATTCATGGAACGACTATTTTACTATCCTATATTAGATATACATATTTAATGTTTTTTTTATGTGAAACAAACATTTTCGTAGTACCAAAGTTTTTGTGAACATATGTTGGTGTCGGGGGTGGCTTCAGTATAAGTCTGGCACCATTTCACCTCTTAAGTCTTTGGTAACTATAAAACACGGCTGCTACGCGCTACGAAATGTGCTACAAGCTACGGCTGTCCGCATCTTAGTGCAAAATTCGGGTTCCAAGATTTAGGGCCGGGCTCAAAAGTTGGTTCAAAATGAAATCTGATTACTTAATATCTATTTGATTACACTAATTACTTAATATTTATCTTTTTTGACAACATTTTACCTGTTTGTTTAAAGGTATAAATTACCATTTCCGAAGGTAGAAAACTATTTTTTTATATAGTGCATTTTACGTTACAAATATATGATACCGTATTTCAATTTTCCGTAGATCCCTACGGAATCTATGTCATGTCTATCCAGACAGACTGTCTCCAATAAAATGAATCATGCAACACCAACTTGTTTGTTAGACGTAACTGCATTTCAAGTTCTGGTTATGTATAGCTTATATGTTGTATTGGGAAAACTCCCAATACAACATTATCGCTGAGTTGAGTAGACAATATTAACAAAACAAAAGCCTGCTAATGCGCCGCCATGACGGTGGTTACATTATGCTATTGTGTGCGTCATTTCGAAACTGTAAGCGACTGCAATAAACAAAAACACAATTGCAAAGACAAACAAAACGACAGCCTGCTTTAGATAACACGTAATATAGTAAGACAATGCTCCCGTATCTGCAGGTGCGGGGCGGCGCGAGCTTTGTGGGCGCTGACTGCCGGTGTGTGTAATGATGTTCGATTATAGCTATGTATAGTAAGTACCTGAACAATAACGGTAGGTATTTGAAACAAAGTTCAAGACATTTGCGCAGAGAACAAATCGTTAAGCGATAAATAAAATTATTAACACGGTGATACAGATACAGATGACACAATCAGGAGCTGTTAGCTAGCATCCACCATATACGACGTAGCCGGTAAAACCGTTTCAAGTGCCACTGCCCCTGCAGCAGTGTGGGCCAGTCTGGATTTAACCGGGAAGAACCTCTGGTTATTACCGGTCTAAGAGTGCGCCGTCACCTACATCTGCCCACCTCCACTTCTCTGTCGATGAGCTCAACTGTCGACCTAGAAGATGTTGAAATCTTGAAAGAAGAAGACTTTCAGCTGTTTAAGAAGACTACCACCGATGCTATGAGGAACGGCGGCACGATAGTTGAAAATAATCCGCGCATGCGTCGTGCTATGCGTTTATAGCCACACACTGGCGCCGAGGCGGAAGAGGACGCCTGAGGACGGTGCACGTGCGAGAAGAACAACGCGGCGGCGAAGCAGAGCCGCGACCGAAGCAAGCTGCGCGAGATACACCTCTCGCTGAAGGTGACTTACCTCAAGCAGCAGCTAGCGGCGCTCAAGGGAACGCTGGGCTCCCGCGTCTGCAGCCGCTGCCACCGCTCCTCTCTGTGCTAGTAGTAGTAGCATACACCGCCATTCAAGACAGCGGTCAACAATGTTCTTGAAAAATATTGAATTGTAACATGAAATTAAAAAAAAAGAAATATTACAAAATATTAAAGAAAATTTTATACCAAACCCTTTTTTTGGAAAACATTATGGCACGTAAACAAGACTGAATAAACACATTTTTAAGGCACAATGTATTTTTCTTCATTTCCATTACCTGAAGTTTAGTCTCACCACACCTTTCTAAATACCTATATATACCTACAAGTAGATAAGCGAAGACAGACTATGTGCGTAAAACGAGATTCCTCGGTGCGATAGTACATAATTGACATGAATGAAACTCTTATTTGAATGAAAGTGGCGGCTTTTCGGTCGACGAAATCGGAACATGCTAAAAGGGCTGCAATAAAACAGTTATTTGGGTATTGAAGGAGGTTTTGAGGCGTTCCCGTAAATTATTGTGTCAATTGTGGGCATTGTAGAGCGTTGCGATTCGATTCACATCAGTATGATGTGCGTGGTGCGGTGGGATGTGATTGACACGTCAATGTAGCTGGCCAGTTGTAAGCCTTTGTACAGGAAGAGTTTGGAGCCACATGTGAATACAGGACAAGCAAACAGTACATCAGTAATACCTTGTCTATCAGAGTCAGAAATATGTGCAACGAAGCAACACTCATTCCACGGTTGTAATATTTATAAAGACTGAGTATGTTCCTTCTCGAAACATGATTTTGGTTCTTAAAATTGGTTCAATGCAACAAAAATACATTTTGTAACGCACAATAGCTTAATACTCTACACCAATCCTTTTGCTTCTGTCAATCATAGAAACGCAAAGTGAGAATTCTTAATTTAAGTCACTGAAGAAGTACAATCACAAGCATTCTGTGAGCACAATTTTGCATTAATTGTATTCTTTCTGGGAAGCTGAAGGTTCACAAATTGGTAGTATTTGTGCAGAGCTTAAGATAACAAACGCAACGAGCAACTGACTCCGTGAACACTGGTCACGTATTGGTCAGCATCGGACTGTTATTGTTTGGGATAATCGACAGATCCCGTGGGACGATGACGAGCATTGACAACCTTGCATCTGCTAATGCAAATATCGCGACACAAGGCATAGGCGACAGCGAGAAACTACAATATTTGAAACATTCGTCCGATTAGATAAATTAGCAGTACAGAATTGTGATAACTGTAATTACATTTAATTCAATGATGAGCATATAAATGCAGTTTAACGTTCTAACTCACATAGGCCGTATTGAACTTTATAAAAAGCCTAGATTAATATAACTTTGTCCCGGATTCTATGTCGCAGTCCCAACATCCCATCACTTGGGCCACAGCCCGGCCACACGACAGTACCTGCTCTTTTTGCGGATTATAATCCGCTAATAGTGGGCATTGTCCACAGATGACGGACACAGACTTAAAACGGTTTCTTATACACAGCGTGACAATGGGACAGCATACAATGGGCAAGAGTTAGCAACCAGCTTCACGTTCTGGGAAACGCTGTAAATCATATTTGTGTAAGGTTAACATTAATAACTGCTGCAGTGATAGCAATCAGCGAAATGTGCAACATACTGGACGGAGCAAGGCATTCTCTAATGTGTGCGGTTCGTTCGGCAAAAACTGTTTCTAAGCACGAAAAATATTTGTGTAAGAAAGGTATTATATATTCACCAATAACTTGGGAGCACTAGAAATACTAAGTAAAATGTAAAGCGTGATTTTCGTTTTTTAAATTACTATTATTTATGAAATTGTGTAGTTTTATTTCATAGCATTTTTATTATATTCAAGAGCATTTTGTTAGTAAAAATGAATATGTTTAAAAAGCAAAACTCGTGTTGAAAATTCCTGCCCCAGTGCTGGAGGCATTATGGTACGCCCAAGGCATTGTTGTTCACCCTTTTTCAATATTAACACGAAGAGCTTACGGTGTATTTTACAAAAACAAAACACACTAGCGCACAAATAGTGTTGCTTTCCTTTCTCAGCCAACAATATGACTAGGTAATCACTACAAACTCAAACATTTAGAAACCAAAGTACAGTTGTCTTTCCCGACACGTAACACAATATGTTGGTTAGTCGAATCGTACCGACCCCAGGGACTTAATCCGTGTCCACGCGGAAGGGTTCCAAATGACAGGCGCGCGACAAATATTATTGTACTCCGACGGATCATGCAAGTATACTAGTTGGGCGCTGAGCAATTGGGTTGAGTTTAGCATGAGGTCAGTCGCAGCTGCACTGTGATGCAGATGTCGATAGTCCGCTATAGTTGACAGTTAGCATATATCCTATATATCTACGTGTTTGTGGTGCAGCCTATTGAGGTTCCATTCAGCACAATGTAAGTTTATATCTAATGCAATGCAGTTTGTGAGTTTTAATACCTAAATAAAAAATAAAACACGAAACCACGACCACCTCGAATAAACGAATAAAACAGAATGGATATGAAAATTGAAAGTACTTTGTTCATTGATGAACCTAACTCTTGTATTTGATAATCAACTAAAATTATCATAAGTCAAGGACGTATTTACAAGAGAGAACTTATTAATTGTACTCAGTTACTTCTAAAACCTTACAAACTGAACATAGTTGTAGCTGTTATGGGATGGATAAAGTAATGTGACAGTCCTCTTCGTCTTCACAAGGCGAGGGAATTTAGTGAAGATTTTTATCTAGAGACGGCAAAATACCATTAAAAAAGGTAACTAATCTTGCCAGTCGCAACAAATACAGCGCCAATAAATGATTACGTAGTTACGTTCAATCGTATTGGAAGGAGAGCTAAATAATTCGGTTGAACAATCTGAAAAGAGTTTCCGTACCAAGCGACAGTTGGATCATCTTGCATCATAGGATTATTTTAAAACTATTTTGTTTGTACTTGTGTCGTAGGGGACAGAGTGCCGGTACTGCCGGTGGTCTCTACAACTACAGGTCTTTGAAGTAGTGGACCGTCAACACCGAACCTCACACTTTCGCACTTCGGTGCCAAATTCAGAAACTTTATTTGTCTATAAAATGTTTTGGGCGTTATGTTTTGGGCAATGTCTTAGGATGGCACAATCTTTGTGAGGAGATAATAGAGAGGGAGTGACAGACTCTTCCTGACGAATACCACCCCTTTCCTTCTTCAGCTTCTTATTGCATTTGGTCCCCATCTGCGGCTGAAATCATCTGGATCTGTAGTGTTCAAAGATGGCACAAGCTTTTCATTTCGCAACTAGTGCAAGTCAAGATTCTCGGAAGGCACCCCACAAGCGTAACATGCAAATTGTATAATCTGCATTATGTTACAGTTCCAAAGGACAACCCTTTCTGGTGCGCGGAAACAATGCGATGATTTGCAAGTTTTCCAAACAGAACTTTCTTTAGAACAATAGATACCGTTGTTTACGGGGTCCTTAGTAGTTAGGTACCTGATTGTAAAGTTACTCAAAGAAACATTATAATAGTTATACTTATTCTGAGTGACGATGACGCCACGATGGGCTATTTATGAGTTTTCCAATATTTATAAGATTCAGCCTCTAGGACGGCCGCCTCTGTGTAAACAAAACGAATCCATTTTACAAAAACTTTCATTGTCCCTAGGCGGTCGCGACACGCGCGCCTTGTTATTGTATCCGATCTTCACGATAGAATATTATATTATTAGGCAGTAGGCCAATGTAGTAAGTAATAGTAGCCACAATTTCCTATAGCCGTGTGAGTAAAAGAGTTTTTTTTATAATATTGGTTGAGTTACTCTTACACTTGCGCTAAATTGCTATCCGAAAGCCCAAAAAAGAAACCTCATTCTTTTACTATGGCCGATGCGCGCGCATTGGGATACCTACTGATTATTTTTTTTTCCACTATTATGATTTTTTTTTACAATTCGTCTCGTTTTGTCATTTGAAGTTATTAATTAAGATGTCGGCAAATAAAATTTACGAAGAAAATTATTTATATTGTTTACCGCCAGATATAAGAAGTGAAGCCGATAACGTCATGGAAAGTTTACTACCAGAAAACTCCATGGAAAAATACCTATTATCTAGGTACTATGTACAACTCAACGAACTTGTTATGTATTTAAAAATACCATGCATATCCTCACGAAGTTTTCTTCAGTGTACTCAGTTACCCCGTTACAAAATCCATAAATCATTTCGACCTCAAAGTCCGTTAGGGAAGCTACCTGCGTACAACCCTTCCACTGAGAATGGTTAGTTAGACGCCGCCCCTTTTTCCAACGCTCCTTCGCCCTCTGCAACCGACGAACATTCGTCATTCGTGATTTGCACGTCAAGTAGTCAAAACGCAAGAGTTCTGAGCAAAACATGGCATCCTTCTGGAAACCATATACGCCAGACCAGGAGAAGGCCCTTGACCTATCGCGGCCTGCAGTGAAGGCGGAGAGAGTGTCTCCGTTACCGGCACAGAGTGCTCCTTCACCCCCTGTACCTGTACCGGAGATGTCCCCGGCGTACATAGGATATCCAGACGTATACTCCGTATATCCAGAGGCTGCATACTTCAACTATAACGCGGGGTACCAACCAACGCCATACCCAGTGTCGACGGTATCCCCGATATCAGGACACTCAAGCGACCTATCGTTTTCCGCAACGAGAGATAGCGATACCGCATCTTTAGAGGACGATCTCGAGTATCAGGCTTTCGAACAGGACGCCATGCGGGCGATGGCGGAGAAGAACGGAGGGTCGCTGTTGGGGAATAACCCAAGAATGAAGAGGGCTGTGCAGAGTACACATTCGGCTGATGTTACGTACCAAAAGCAGAGGGAACGTAACAATGTCGCAGCGAAGGCGAGCCGCGACCGACGGAAGCTGCGTGAGGTGAAGCTCGCTCTGCAGACGACCTTCCTAAAGAAGAAGGTAGCGGAGCTGCGTGCCAGGCTGGCAGCTGGACTGTGCAACCGCTGCCGGCAGAGGTGCGACTGCTGATGGCTGACATTGTGATTTTACGGGGAAACTAAAGTGTGTGCAATATATGAACTCAGCTTGTAACAATTGAAACCATATTAAGTGATTCTAGGTTAGTTTGTGGTGATTGTGATTGTTTTGCAGTAAAGTACGTCTTCGTAATAATTGTAATTGTATTGAAAATAACAACTTAATCAAGTGAAATAACCGAGAAAAACTACTAGTTTCAAGTCACAACTGGTGTCTTAGTCATGAGCATTGTGTGCGTCGCGGCGACGTCGCGTAGCCAAGTCTGTAGTGACTGGAGACTAGTGGAGGATTTCTTAATTATTTAACACAAGTCGTTGTTTTCAATAAACTTTGAATGTCACACGATAGTTTCTATTCAAAAATAACGGTGATGTTCCTAGATTAATTAGTTTTAAGGCTTTTGTAAACGAACACATTTTTTACGTATAATACAATATTATTACTAACCTATGAAACGATAAAAGTAAAAGTACTAACTACCTTTTTTATACATCAACTTTTTAATAATAAAACATATTTAATACATATATATTGTATATAGTTTCTAAACCCATCACTGATAAACCCTTACTACACAAAAGTCTGACAGAAGTTAGTTTGAATCAACTTTAGACATTGATGTCTCATCGAACGCCTTGCAAAGATCCGGGACACCATGACCCCGAGAATATGTGAAACAGGCAAGGTAAAAGTACGTAAGTATTCCTGTTAGAGTACTAGTAAATACCCGTTAATAAGGTAGGTTTTTGATTATCACCTACATTTAAATACTAATAACAAAGTTTGCGAATGTATAAATTTTTACCACATTTCACAATAGACCTTGGGTGCACTTTTATAGTGCATACAGGAATGATTGCCGGCTGATGTCCCATCACATTTATAATAAAACAGTTCAACGGGCCTTTGCGAGTTGGCTTCGGCTCCTCGTACGCCTCTCAAAGGTCCAGGATCCTGTGATTCCGTGAAAGGAAACGAACAAACAAAAGTTTGCGAATGTTAACTTTTCATACCTAGAAGTACAAATAAAATCAATCACAGAATTTGTTGCATGAAGCAGTGGATCAATACTCAGGACTCGGCGCGACATCCTGCGGGCACACGCAAGGGTTTATGTATTGCGCTGGTTAGGGGAGCACCCTCACTCAATTACTGCAGCACCCCGGCCACATCACCCCATGCAACGTGACTGTTCCGGAATAACATCAGCGATACAATGTACAGAACATTATATCAAATCAAGGTTTGAAATACGATGCAGAGCTTACTACTACACGATCACTCTCCTCGAATCAAATATCTTCTAAGCTCCTCTCTCACCGATCCCATAATAAAGATAGCAATGTAATTAAGTACATAAATATGAATATAATACAGGGCGCGGATTGGTTACACAATACCGAGCGGTGTCATAGCAGCTTGCACAATGCGCGGGACGTGAGGCGCGGGATTGGTCCAATGTTACGAGGTTTATTGCTGTCTGGCAGGCGGGCGCCCACTTTTGTGTGGGACTGTGCTTATTTACTCATCTCATTATATACCGCGAAAGAAATCAGTTTAACATGGACATGGCGTGGTATGAATATAATACAAAATAAATCTTTATAGATAAGTACCTAAGGGTGGAGCCAAGTATTTCAAATATCTGTAGCCTAAAGAATTATTTGAGTGGTGATCTCAGCAGTGACCAGCATATATCACTCAATACAACTGCAGTCTCAAGTCGCATGGTCGAAAGCTTTCCCTGAATCGAGAAACACACTGTTGTGTAAAAAGTGGCACACAAATAAAAATACTCCATAAGATGGTAATAGTGTGTATTGCAAATATGTATGTATTCCGTGTGTTGCCAAGTACCTCAAGCTGAGCAATTGCACACGTCGCCACATCAACAATGTATTGTCGAGTCAATCAATATCAGCAACCCATCTGTTCTCTGCAATGTTACTGCGAGTTTTAGCCTTGATGTTTATGCTATAAAGTTGTTTTTAGACCGAGTCGTTAGCGTGCTATCAATGATTACAACAGGTAAGGGTTGCTACCTAATTTTGGGGATAGGAGCGATTGACTTCACTGTTATCTAGTCGTCGATATATTCAATCAAAAAGTTGTTTAATAAATGCCACTGCTTAGCTACCGATGCAATCGATCGATCATGTTGTCCAGCGGTGGGCGTCGTGGGCAGACAGCCCATTCACCGCGTCGAGCATCGGACTACTGCTGGGACTATTGACTGAGCGACTGCAATCATAGCTGACCACACGCAGACACTATTTTTGTAACAATTGGTATTTATTTAATATGTTTATTCTAATGTGTATCCGCACAAAAGCTGTTTACGTTTGATAGATGTCAGATTATTCCCAGCTAGCGGTAATTGGCACAAAGTTCAAGACATTTGCGCAGAGAACAAAACGTGAAGCGACAAACAAAATCATCAACAAGCAATTTATATTAAACGTCGTTAGTCAATTAATGATAGAGTTATACATAAATTATGTATTTTTTTACGTAAACATTATAATTCTACAACTACATATTGTGACGGAAAAGTGGTTCAAACTCTTTGACATCATGACGTCAATGGATGGTTGTCAAACGTTGCCTAGAGATTGTAAATTTCGTCGTGAATTGTCAACACGAGTTGGTGTAATCGGTAAGGCGTGTGGATTACACCACAGAGACCCCGAGTTCGAGTCCCGCCGTAAACATGTAGTTTTTTAGTTGATAGAAGTTTTGTGGAACTTTCTGGAATTATTTGTGTGAAAGAAATGAAAAATTAAAGAGCGAGAAGGAGAATAAATAAAAATGAGTAACGAAATTATTGGAAGGTTCTGGAGTCATGACGATCAAAAAGAATAACGAAATTGAATGTTCCAGAACCTGAACCGGGGGTATATAAGCGGAACTGCGGCTCACCGCTGGCAGTTGAGTTCTAAGTCCAAAGCGATTCGGAAGAAAAGGAAGAGGTGAAAAAGAAGAAAAGTGAGTGAAATAGTGAAGTGCAGTGAAACAGTGAAGTGCAGTGAGTTAAGTCAGCGTGAACAGCAAAGTTGTGTCAGTTGGCCGGACTCTGCTGGAGAGGAACGCCGATTACCAAACTCCGTGGACGCTGTCACTTAAGAACAATAGAAAGTCCGAAAACCGGTATTAGTGTTTAATTTCATCCAATCCCGTAACCTAAGCCCGCATAGTCAGGAACGTGACGTCAGGCACGTAACAATATCTATAATAATTATTTATATACTTTTTGACACAATAAATTGGAAACATGTGAATTCTTAAAATTCTTTTGTTTAAAATCTAGTCACTCAACTGCTAAAGCTTCGTCCTGGGAAGATGCAACAAAAAAGTTTCTCGTAGCTAACTTACAGACTGAACAAATGGGCAACATTTTCGATTAGCGAGGGACGGACAGTTCGACCAATAACAATATACATTGAAACCATTTCCGCGGCATCTCAGCACGCCACTCATGCGCATATCCACGACACACGGTACATTGGAGCTGGCCGGGCGACACTAATGTCGCAACTGTCGTCCGGCAGTAGCATTGTGTATGTAACTCTTTATTGCGATTATGATGTCACGGTGGTCCGGTGAATAGGGTCTGTCGCTTTCATTACACAATGCCACTTTTTACACTAAATATGACGTATTTCAAATTGTCTGATAGTATAAAACCAGCGTAGGTAGGTAGGTAAATATCCGGCTGACTTGGGTATAGTCTATACAATAATTCGGGATATGACATCAATCCCATTTACTTTACATTTCTGTTTCTTTGGCTCAAAAATTTTGTAATACTGCTATTACATAATTAAAAATTTAAACCAATTTAACAATGAGACCTCGAATTGAATTGATGCGTTTACAGTATAGATGCACAACATACCCGATGACGGGGCTAGTAATCACTCACTCAGTGTACTCAATTTACTCAATATTAAAAAAGAAGAATAGTGGCTACTGTAGTAGTTAGATAAACTAATACTCCTTGTCGATTTAGTGGACGGTGTAATAACAATTACTTAGCTCAGTGGTGGACGGTGCGTCTAGCTATCAATAGCCTCCCGCACGCGGTGGAGCGCCGGGCTACCGCGCCAGCGGCCGCTGCCACCGCTCCAATCTGTGCTAGTAGTAAGGTACACTTCTACTCACAGACTGTGATACACAATGTTCATGAATAATATTGCGTCGTGTGTCAATGTGTCATAACAACAAGAAGATTTTATAAATATTAAAGAAAAATTAATACCAAACTTTTTTTGTAAAATATGGCACATAAACAAGACTGAATAAACATATTTTTAAGGAACAAGGTGTTTTTCTTCACTTCCATTACCTGTAGTTTAGTCCCACACTAACAATCTAAATTTATACAAGTAGCAAAGACGGAGTATATACGCAACAACGAAATTTCTCTTATTTGAATGCATTTTATTTTATTTAAAATCAGATTCTGCTAAAAGGGCTGCAATAAAACAGTTATTTGAGTATTGAAGAAAGTTTCGAGGCGTTTCCATAACTTATTGTGTCAATTGTGGGCATTGAGGAGGGTTGCGATTCGATTCACATCAGTATGATGTGCGTGGTGCGGTGGGATGTGATTGACATGTCAATGTAGCTGGCCAGTTGTAAGCCTTTGTACAGGAAGAGTTTGGAGCCACATGTGGGAACACGGAGTGGATACAGGAGAAGCAAACGGTACATCAGTAATACCTTGTCTATCAGAGTCAGAAATATGTGCAACGAAGCAACACTCATTCCACAGTTGTAATATTTATAGAGACTGAGTATGTTCCTTCTCGAAACATGATTTTGGTTCTTAAAATGGGTTCAATGCAACAAAAATACATTTTGTAACGCACAATAGCTTAATACTCTACACCAATCCTTTTGCTTCTGTCAATCATAGAAAAGCAAAGTGAGAATTCTTAATTTAAGTCACTGAAGAAGTACAATCACAGGCATTCTGTATTCACAAATTTGCATGAATTGTATTCTTTCTGGGAAGCTGAATGTTCAGAAATTGGTAGTATTTGTGCAGAGCTTAGAATAACAAACGCAACGAGCAACTGACTCCCTGAACACTGGTCACGTATTGGTCAGCATCGGACTGTTATTGTTTGGGATAATCGACAGATCCCGTGGGACGATGACGGGCATTGACAACCTTGCATCTGCTAATGCAAATATCGCTACACAAAGTATAGGCGACAGCGAGAAATAACAGTATTTAAACATTTATGAGACTCTTACTGACTAAAAACACCTCCTTTCCATCTCCTGCTCTGGGTCGAGGCCGCGGTGCCTCATTGCGATTGCCCCGCAACCTTGGCTGAACATCAGCCCTATAGGACCCCGTCTATAGTGGTCTATTGGCTCTTTGAATCGCGCGCGGAACGCTACGCGCCGTATGCTGAGGTCTGGTTCTGGTCGGGCGGTGAGCTACCCTTGCTCGCCGTCCGCAGACCCGCGCTTACGTGACCGGAGATCGTCCCTCGAACCCCGACGACCGGAGTATCGCACTGCGGCGGCTGGGGCGTGAGGAGGAGAATAGCTTTCTCACATGGTCCGCCTCCTTCTTTGCGAGCATGACTGCTTCACAGAAAGAAGAGACGGCTTCCCAGTTCCTCTCGATCCGTCAATGATGATATTAATAAATAAATAAATATTGTAAGATGAGAACAAACCTAGATTGATAAGAATTGCACCAATCTCCCGGCCTCTGTATCGCAGTCCCAACATCCCATCACTTGGCCCACAGTCCGGCGACACAACAGTACCTGTCCTTTTTGCGGATTATAATCCGCTAATAGTGGGCATTGTCCACAGATGACGGACACAGAAATACAACGACTTTTTTTGAGAGCGTGACTCTCGTAACAATTGTGGAGACTACGCAAAAACCTGGGACACCATAGGAAAGAGTTTGCAACCCTTCAAGTTCTAAGAATCGCTTTAAATCATATTTGTGAAAGATTGTTATTTATAACTGCTGCAGTGATAACAATCAGCAAAATGTGCAACATTCTGGACGGAGCAAGACATTCTTTCATTCATGGCGACTCATTTGCAAAACTGCCTGCTCCAAAGCACAAAAAATATTGGTGTGAGAATGGTATATACCAAATAATTTGGTAGCAATACAAATAAGTACTAAGTTAAATATAAAGCGTGCTTTTAGTTTTTTAATTATTATAAAAATGTATTATTAATGAAATGTAAAAATTCACAGGCTTCTTTTTTTAAATAAAATTGTTTTAAAAATTTTATAAAACCCGTTCCAAATGTTGACATATATCACGATTCTGTAAAAGTCTTTAAATCCCAAATAATATAATTATTGAATCCCGAACCTCACCACTTAATCAGTTATGTATCTGTTAGTATGTAATGTAAGTTTAAGTAGAATTAAGTATTTCCTACTGATCTCATTCCTTGCATTTATACCTACCTACTTATTTTCTAATTTAATGTTCCATTTCATTGTTTAATTATGTTGCAATTCTAATGTTGTTATAATATTTTTAATATAATTCTAATAATGTTATTGCAATAGATAGTTTCGTTCTTACACTACTAGGTTATCACTTTATTTTTAAGAATGCTGGTTACCTGTAATTGGCGACTGTATAAGGCCAAAACCTAATGTTATTATTGTTTTATTTAATTTGCTATATACAGAAGCTGTTGGTGTACCTATTTTAAATAAATAAAAAAAAAACGAAGTTCCTCTTGAAAATCCCCGCCCCAAAGCAGGAGAAAGAACTGGCTGGCTTTCAGACACGTGTCAGTGAAGAGTCTGAAATTATACAGCCTCGAACAAAAAAGAGACCCATTGAGGTTCAGCCTCGTTCAGTATTACCACAAAGTACCACTTACGGTGTATTTTCCGAAGAAAAAAGGCAAAATGTAACACTAGTCACAAACAGTGTTGCGTTCCTTACTTAGCCAACAATATGAATAGATAATCACTTACTCAAACACTCAGAAGGTACAGTTATATTTCCCGACACGTAACACAATATCTTTGTTTCTGCGAACCGTACCGATCCCAGGGACTTAATCCGTGTCCACGCGGAAGGGTTCCAAATGACAGGCGCGCGACAAATATTTATATTATTGTACTCCGACGGATCATGCAAATATACTAGTTGGGCGCTGAGTAATTGGGTTGAGTTTAGCATGAGGTCAGTCGCAGCTGCACTGTGATGCAGTTGTCGATAGTCTCCGCTACAGTTAGCCAAGGCAATATCCTATATCTACGTGTTTATTTATTGTGCTCACTTAGGTACTTCTTAAAACTTAAACAAACTGAACATAGGTGTAGCAAACAAACTGAATATGGGATGGATAAATTAATCTGACAGTCTTCTCCATCTTCACAAGGCGAGGGAATTCAGTGAAGATTTTTCATCTTGAAATGCACACAATACCATGTAAAACGGTAAGTAATCTTACAGTCGCGACAAAGACAGTGATTACGTAGTTACGTTCAATCGTATTGTAAGGAGAGCTAAATCTTTGTTAGAACAATCTGAAAAGAGTTTCTGCAGCTAAGCAACAAATAGGACATCATCATAAACCTACTTTATTTATACTAGTGTCGTCGGGGACAGAGTGCCGGTACTGCCGGTGGTCTCTGTCATTGTACAAAGACAGAGATACACCTTTTATAGCTCCATCTCTGCGTGCGTGAGAGGGAGTGACAGACCCTTACTGAAGAATACCACCCTTTTCCTTCTTCGGCTTCAGGCCGCGGTCACGGCACATTAATGCATTTGGTCCACATCTCCGGCTGAAATCATATGAATCTGTAGTGTTCAAAGATGGCACAAGGTTATCATTTTGTACCTAATAAGCAAATTGTCAAAATTCTCGGAAGGCACCCTACAAGCGTAACATGCAAATTGTATAATCTGCATTGTGTTACAGTTTCCAAGGACAACCCTTTCTGGTGCGCGGAAACAATGCAATGATTTGCAAGTTTGCCAAACAGAACTTTCTTTTGAACAATAGATACCGCTATTTACGGGATCCTTAGTAGTTAGGTAGGTGATTGTAAAATTAATCAAAGAAACATTATAGTAGTTGTATTTATTCTGAGTGACGATTACGCCACGATGGGTTATTTATGAGTTTTCAATATGTTGAAGAGGTCGTCCTCTAAGACGGCCGCCTATGTGAAACATCACGAATCCTTTGCACAAACACTTTAATTGTCCCTCGGCGGCCGCGACATGCGCGCCTTCACGATGGAATAACATTCTATTCTATTCTATTATTCACGAGTGAGTAATAGTTTTATTGAAATATTGGTTGAGTTACTCTCACACTTGCGCTAAAATGTTATCCGCGAAAAGCCCAAAATCATTTTTTGTCTATGGCCGACGCGCGCGGATTGGGAAACTGATTAATTTTTCCCGCCATTACGAAACATTTGTCTCGTGTCTCCTATGAAGTTATTTAGTTAGTTACTAATTAAGATGTCTGCAAATAAAATTTACGAAGAAAATGGTTTATATTGTCACTTCACATCTTACCCATAATTATTAGCATTAATTATTCCGTTATGGAAACTTTACTACCAGAAAACTCCAAGGATAAAATCTATTTAGTACCTCTTATGTAAAATGGTTTTTTGTTTAAGTAAGTATTATTATGTTCAAAGGTAAATATTAAAAACGTCGTATGATACCGATTCTGATTGATGATTACCGTCCGCGGCGCCTTAAACCTCAACTCAATGTGCCACAGCGGTAATCACCAATATTACACATTTGTACCATAATGTACTGTTACAGACTATTCCGACTCAACGAACTTTTTATTTATTACAAAATACTATACATGGGGTCGCAAATGTAATTGTTGGAACACATTTCATTATAGATAGAAGTATAGGTACCTATGGGAATACTTAATGAGGGTAATGGGTAATACCTACCTAAGTAGTTGTCAAGTATCCAGGTAACTTGTTTAAGATAATTTTACAATCAATCCATACTATTAAAATAAAAACAGCAGTTGAACGATTGCGATGGTTTACGGAAAAGTTAGACTGAAATTTTTCATATTTATAGCGACTATGGATAAGTTTTGTAATGAGTAGCTATTTAACCCCTTTACTAAAACCATAAATCATTTCGAGCTCAAAGTCCATACATCAAATGAGAATGGCCAGTTAGCCAAATCTCACCCGGACCCGGCCAATATTAGCCGTTCGTGATTTGCACGTCAAGAAGACACAACGCAAGGGTTCATTGTAAACATGACATTGTTCTGGAAACCTTACACACCAGACCAAGAGCAGGTCCTCGACCTATCGCGGCCTGCAGTTAGGGCGGAGAAAGTGTCTCAGTTACTGGCACGGAGTGCTCTTGCACCCCCTGTACCTGTACCGGAGATGTATCCGGGGTTCATCGGATATCTAGACGCAGTCTCTGTGTATGCAGAGGCTGCATACTACAGCTTCGACGCGGCATACCAACCAACACCATACCTAGACCCAGCGTCGACGATTTCCCCAGTATCTGGTCACTCAAGCGACCCATCGCTGTCTGCAACGAGAGATAGCGATACCGCATCTTAAGAAGACCATCTGGAGTATCAAGCTTTTGAACCGGACGCCATGAGGGCGATGGCTGAAAAGGACGGAGGGTTGCTGTTGGGGAATAACCCAAGGATAAGGAGAAGGGATTTAAGCCAGAATCCCGTTCCACAACTGTCAAATTTCTGTATTGGCTCATACTAATGACTTACTTTCTCACTAAAAATAAAAAAAAAAACGTTGTTTGTGTAAGACTCACAAGTTGCAATTGAAGTAACAAAATTATTAACAACTGACTTAAACTCGCAAGTCATAAAATTGGGTATACAAAAGATGTGCCATTAGTAAAAAAAAAATACCTTTCTCTGTTATTGGTCAAATAGAAAAGGGGCGGACGCCATGTGGTCATCTCATGCAAGCAAACATTTTTCAAAAATGGTCAGCCGTAGCCTTTGGTGATAGTACAGCTCTATATCAAACCACACGACCACTTGTAATCAAATATCTTCTTAGCTTCTCCGAAGAAATAAAGATGGAAATGTAGCGAGGTACATACGTACTATGTATAACCTATGTAGGTTGGCATGTAATACAGAGCGCGGCGAAGTTGCACAAAACTGGGCGGTGTCATGGCAGCTTGCACAATGCGCGCGTGACGTGAGGCGCGGGATTGGTCCAAAGTTACGAGGTATATTGCACTTTTTGTAGCTGGGGTGGGACTGTGCTTATTTACCCATCTGATTACATACCATTAAAAAATCAATTCGACATCGACGGAGGCTTGATACAAATACAATAAATAATCATCTTAAGTATTAAGATGACTAAGTGCGTACACTTGAAGTGGAACCAACTATTTTAAATATCTGCAGCCTAACGATTCATTTGAGTGGTGACCAGGTTCAGCTACACATTTAGATAATATTTTCGTGACCAGCACAAACACAGTCGCAAGTCGCGTGTTAGAAAAAGATCCCTGGGTCAAGAACTAATGTGTAAAAAGTGATACGCAAATTAAAATGATACCCAGTAAGGTTTTGACATTGTGTATTGCACACATTTCCGTGTGTTGCCAAGCAACGGTACATCACATGCTGCGTGCCCGCGAGGGGCGGTGTGAGCAACTGCACACGTCGCCACATCAATAATGTATTGTCGAGTCATTCAATATCAGCAGCTCATCTGTGTTCTCTGAGATGTTACTGCGAGTTTTAGCCTTGATATTATTGCTATAAAGTTTGTTTTAGACCGAGTCGTCTGAGCTGTCAATGATTACGACAGCGAAGGGTTTCCGCACTGGCTAAGTAATGGTAGGGGTAGAAGTGACTGACGTTATCCTTACTCTTTACCGTATTAACTCAAAATTATTGATCTGTCTGATGATATGTATGTTCTATAGACAGCCATTGTGTGTCTGTCTCTGTCATTAAAGTGTAATGATGGTGTGGATGGGTACAGGAGACCGGAAACACGAATAATTACATCGCAACTGCACAACTGCCGCTGCATAGCTACCGATGCAATCGATCGATCATGTTGTCCAGCGGTAGGCGACGTGGGCAGACAGCCCATTCACCGCATAGCATTGTGGAACTTACAGCTCCGGGACTACTGCTGGGACTGTTGACTGAGCGACTGTATTCATACCTGACCACACGCAGTCACTGTTGTTGTAACAATTGGTATTGATTTAAGACGATCAATTACTAATGATGTGCTTATTGTGAGGGTATTCCCAGTTAGCGGTAATTGGCACAAAGTTCAAGACATTCGAGCAGTGAATTCATGCTTCATCTAGTTTTTCATATAATTTGACGTGTAAAAGTGCCGTTTTATGGCCTATTTGCAAAAATAAATTCATTGTTTCATTTTTTCATTGAACAGAACGTGACAAACAAAATCATCAATAAGTAAATATATTTAACGTCGTTAGTCAATTGATGATAGAGTCAGTGAATTTTGGTATCGGATGAAGCGAATTTTAGTTTCCCAAAAAAACGAAAACGAAGTCCAGATTTTAATATAAACATTTTATAAGTGTTCGATATCCATACAGAACTTCAAGATATAAATGTTCGACCCAAAAACAAAATAGCGCTATTTTTAATACTTTTCGCACCAAATTCGTGCTGTGATCAAATCGAATCCAATATTTTTAACCAAGCTCATTGACCAAAGATTATATGTAGATGTAAAATTTTGATCAATCGGACAAAATTAAAAAATCAACGTCTGCAACATGGACTTTTTAAATACATATTTAGTAATTACAGGAATAACGCATTAGGCCTGAATTTTGTGTCCCAAGTTAGTAACATATTAATATTACCAACACAAGTTGCTGCTTCTCCCGTTTCATTCCTCACACCAAGCGGGGTGTGAGGAATGAAACGTTAAACAACGAAAAATTGCATATCTAGCTGTTTTCATATCACGACTGTATAGTTTAATAGACAGTGATAACACAGTTGTTGACAACAAGAAAAATCCAATACTTTTTGCAATGTGATTTCGCTACAAAGTAGACTTTGTACCACGCGGTATGAAGCAAATAAATAATTGTACGTGCGTAAATAAATGCACACATAAATTGCTCTGAGCTGATGCAAGTGACGCGTATAATATCACCCAATGTGGAGCTTTATATTCCTAGGAACTCTCGGCCCGATCAGGTATGATCGCACCACATTTTGCTTATATTGTGTTTTGACACTTTGCTTTTCGGTTAGTATTAGTACTTAGATAAATAAATTCATTGTTACAGATTCTTTCTCTGGCCAATGATGTAGGAGGATCAGTGGATATCGAAGAGAACTTAATAGCCAGAGAGCTAGTAGTTATAACGTCATACTACTGTTACAATTGGTCATGTTTTTCTAGTGGAGCGTCAAGGCTGACAAGTTAGCCAAACAGTCGAAATCCCAAAATATGTGCAATTCAAAATAAAAGAAATATAAGCACGTGCGTAACTGAAACAATGCAAAAATAATGCCCATTTCCATCTATCTCGTATACCATTACGAAACCGAACGGGAACAATATTCACAATAAAAAGCAGGTGGTAACGACATATTGTCCTACGGGATTACAATTACAAAGATGTTTGCACCGATGGTAAACTATAAGTGTTTAGCACTAAAGTAAAAAAAAATGCTATGGAATAGTGGAATTTAATGAAATAAAATAAAACAATTCTTTGGGTTTTTCAAGAAGTTTTGAGGCGAGGAACACATTGTGTCAATTGTAACCATTATGGAGGATTGCACTGCGATTCAATTCGGTATACGAGTGATGACAATCAGCAAAATGTGCAACATTCTGGACTATGGACTAAGAAAGACATTGTCATGGTGCACGATTTAACCGTAGGCTCGCTCGGCAAAAATTTCTTGTTGAAACAATCGAGAAATTTTATCCTAAAATACTACATTGATATTTCAGCTAAATACTCGTAGCTTTTTCTACATATATTTGTCTTTTTCTTATAGAAAAACCTTGACAAATAATATCCCTGATTGAAACAACCAGAGCGGCCCAAAGACACTCGTTACACTTGAGGTGTGACAAGAAAGTGCGTTTCCGTATTTACCGAATATATGTTTCTCAAGAGATAAATTTTCATATTCTAACTAAGAGTTAGAATATGAAAACTATCTCGACCTTCGAAGATCAAGCTGTACAAAATGTAACAATATTATCACCAAAATGCCAAATGACAATGATGAGTAGAAGATGAGGACCATTGTGAGCCTTCCAAGCCTTTCGCAATTGTCATTCATCCACTTGACAAAGAAGCTCAGTTGTAACAAATCTTAACAGGAATTTATCAGGCACTAATCCCTCGCGACTACTAAGCAGCATTTGTTTGCTTTTCATAATTTTTTTTTTCTGAAAAATGTATTATGATTTTGCTTTAGGAATGGTTCCGAGTTTGTATCTTGTTATTGTAAGGAGTGGGGTACAATATATTAATAAATCACTTCGTTTAGATATTATATTTTAGTATTTATTTAGTAGGTACCTAGGCTAAATATGAGAAAGTAAAATTAGTTCTCAAAAGAAATAAAGATTCGTCACTGCAGGTTGTCAGTGGAAACCTTCGTGATTCCGAAATTCGCTTGAATGAATACAGACTTGACAAAGTGAGAATGGAAATGTTTCGGTAAGGTATGGTAACATTATTTCTGGGACCTGATTTCAGATACTACATCTTCATGGTCATGATTGGCAGTGAGAATGAGTGGAACATACTCTGAAGTTACCGACGCAGGTGCGCGAAGAACAACGCAGCGGCGAAGCAGAGTCCCGACACTGGTCGGGGTGCAATGTTCAAGCTGTGCGAGATATACCTCTCGCTGAAGGTGACCTATCTTATGAAGCAGCAATGCAGTAGATTTTGCATGATGCCTGGCACGTACGGCAACTTTTTAAAATTTACTTGCCGTTCGAGAGCCGCACTAGCACACACTTACGGTTGGCAGAGTTCGGCTTCTGTGGTTTCTGTATCAGTGTCTTTAACACGACTCCCTGGAATATCAAGATGTTATTTATAACATCTGAAGTTAGAATATTCTAGCAAGAATCAGGCTTCGAAAGTACCTACGTGACGCTTACACTGAAGTGGATTTCTAAAATTTTTTTTTTGCAGATAAACTATCACGTACACCCCACTAACAAACACGACTATAAGTGATTGAACATAACAGAATGAAATATCGAAGGATTCCTATGCTTCCTTAATTTCATGTGAAGTCCTGTTCTATGTATCTGATTGAGCGAAGCCATCGCTCTGGACAGTAGAGTATGATATTGAAGCCATACTTGAGCCAAGGCCGGCGTCGGAGCTAATGCAAGTGGCGCGTACAATATCACCCAATGTGGAGCTTTATATTCCTAGGAACTCTCGGCCCGATCAGCTACGATCGCACCACATTTTGCTTGTATTGTGTTTTGACACATTTCCATGTTGCTTTTATACTTTGAAAAACTTGTGAGTTTTGCTTATCTGTTAGTATTAGGTTTTTAACTAAATAAATTCATTGTTACAGATTATTTCTCTGATCAATGATGTAGGAGGATCAGTGGATATCGAGGAAAACTTACTGGCCAGAGAGCTAGTAGCCATAACGGCATACTACTGTTACAATCGGCCATGTCTTTCTAGTAGAACGTCAAGGCTGATAAGTTAGCCAAATAGTCGAAATCCCAAAGTATGTGTAATATAAAAGAAACGAACGTGTAAAACTGAAATAATGTAAATATCATAATAGGCCCATCTCGCATACCGTTATGAACTGAACGGGAACAATATTCACAATAAAAAGCAGGTGCTAAGGGCATATTGTCCTACGGGATTACACTTTCAAAGAATGTTTGCACCTTTGGTAAACTATAACGTGCATAGGACAAGATTGAAAAAAAAAAGGAATGGTACCGTGAAATCAAATGAAAGGGCTAAAATAAAACAGTTATTTGGGTTTTGTAGGAAGTTTCGAGGCGTTCCCGCAACCCATTGTGTCAATTGTGGGCATTATGGGGGATTGCACTTCGATTCAATTCAGTATGTGTATATTTGCGTGGTGCGGTGGGTTGTGATTGACATGTCAATGTAGCTGGCCAGTTTGTAAGCCTTTGTACAAGAAGAGTTTGTGGCCACATGTGGGAACCCGGAGTGGGTACAGGCCAAGCAAACGGTACATCGGTAAAACTTTGTATATCAGTAAGCCATATGTGCATCAAAGCAATACTATTCAATGATCGTTCTTGTAACCCGAATCCTACTTAAGGTTAAAAGAAACAATTCTCAAAATATGGTACATGCAACACATACATTTTGGTGACGACCAATAGCCCTATCACCTTATGCTGTGCAGGCTCTACTTCACTACTTTTATTTCTATTAATCGATCTAAGGCGAAGTGATAATTTTTCATTTAAGTCACTAGATGATGTTATCTTTCTGTGAGCACATTTTAACATTAATTGTCGTCTTACAAGAAAGCCAAATGATCAGAAATGGGTAGTATTTATGCAGAACTTATAATAACAAATGCAAGAAGAAATTGACTCCCTGAATACTGGTCATGTATTGGTCAGCATCAGCATCGACTGTTATTGTTTGGGATAATCGACAGATCCCGTGGGACGATGACGAGCATTGACAACCTTGCATCTGCTAATGCAAGCAAATATCGCAACACAAGCCACAAGCGACACCGAATAGCGGGAAACAAAGTTACTTATTTTTTGTAGACTACTTCGCAGTCTGTTTTAACAATAAAATTTTCCATATCTTACGCATTAAATACGCTGAATCGCAAAACTACCCGCATCATTTTTAACCGTACCTAAGTCTCTGAAAGCGACAAATAACGTAGTTTGTCGTGATCTATGATTTAGAATATAAATATGAGGACATGGGGAACATCGAAATAATTTTAAATTAGATTAGTTTGAAATGTCGTGTCACAAAAGTATCAAATGATAGTAATTTAATTTATTTCCTTTGCGTTTTTGTTTTTGCAATTTACAGGTTTATATTTAACCTTGCGCTACATTTATGTCGCGTTTCTGGGCCAACTACATACCTAGAAGTACAAATACAAACGAATCACTAAATGCGTTGCACGAAGCAGTGGATCAAAACTCAAGACTCGGCGCGACATACTGCAGGCACACGCAAGGGTTTATGAATTGCGTTGGTTAGGAGAGCACCCTCACTCAGTTACTGCAACGCCCCGGCCACATCACCCCTTGCAACGTGACTGTTTCGGAATAACACATCAGCGATACAATGTACTGTACGTAGGTACATAGGTAGGGATATAAAACAGAGCGCGGCGTAGTTGCACAAGATTGGGCGGTGTCATGGCAGCTTGCACAATGCGTGCGTGACATAAGGCGCGGGATTGGTCCAATGCTACGAGGCTTCTTGCAGTTGGTAGGCAGGCACCCGCTTTTTGTAGCTATGGGACTGTGCTTATTTACGCATCTGTTTACATACTGTGATAGTTATCAATTCGACATCGACGGAGGATTGGTACAAATACAATATTTGATCTAGTAATACTTAAGTGTGTACACCTGAGGTGGAGCCAAGTATTTCAAATATCTGGGCGTCGGGGATCGAGAGATGAACTCCGACCACCGTAAGCGCGGGTCTGCGGTCGGCGAGTAAGGGCAGCTCGCTGCCCAACCAGAACCAGGCCCGAGCGTACAGCGCGTAGCGTTCCGCGCGCACCTCAAAGAGCCAATACACCACAACAGACGGGGCCCTATAGGGCTGATGTTCAGCCGGGGTTGCGGGGTAAGCGCAATGAGGCACCGCAACCTCGGCCCAGAGCAGGAGAAAGAACAGGGGGGTTTTTAGTCAGTAAGAGTCTGACACTCCCTCCCGCCCGGCCCTGGGCGGGAGAAGTAATTTGATGATTTTTCCCCTCACAAAAAAAAAACTATTTCAAATATCTGCAGCCTTAAGATTAATTTCAGTGGTGACCTGGTTTAGAAAATATCGTCCTGACCAGCACACACAGTCGCAAGTCGCGCGAAAAACTGATATGTAACAAGTGATACTCAAATAAAAAATACCCAGTAAGGTTGTAACATTACAGTACACAACAGTATTGCACACATTTCCGTGTGTTGCCAAGCAACGGTACATCACATGCTGCGTGCCCGCGAGGGGCGGTGTGAGCAACTGCACACGTCGCCACATCAATAATGTATTGTCGAGTCAATCAATATCAGCAGCCCATCTGTTTTCTCTGAGATGTTACTGCGAGTTTTAGCCTTGATGTTATTTCGAGTCGTCAGCGTGCTGTCAATGATTACGACAGCGAAGGGTTACCGCACTGGCTATGTAATGGTAGGGTTAGGAGTGATTATTTATTTTTTACCGTATTAACTCAAAAATTATTGATCTCTCTGACGACGTGTATATTCTATAGACAGCCAAGTGGACAGCCTACAACCCGACAGAGAGAAGTAGTAATATCTCGATGTGATTGTGTGTCTGTGTCAAGTGTAACGATGGTGTAGCTGGGTACAGAAGACCGGAAACACAAATAATTACATTGCAACTGCACAATTGCCGCTGCATAGCTACCGATGCAATCGATCGATCATGTTATCCAGCGGTGGGCGACGTGGGCAGACAGCCCATTCACCGCGCCCAGCATTGTGCTACAGACTGATGAACTTACAGCTCCGGGACTACTGCTGGGACTGTTGACTGAGCGACTGTATTCATAGCTTACCACGAAAAACGATCAATTACTAATGATGCGCTTGTTTTGATGAGATTTACATTACCCAATGTGTATCCGCACAATAGCTGTTTACGCTAGATGTGAGATTATTCCCAGTTAGCGGTAATTGGCACAAAGTTGAAGACATTTGCGTGGAGAACAAAACGTGAAGTGACAAACAAAATCATCAACAAGCAAATATATGAAACAACGTTAGTCAATTACTGATAGAGTCAGTAAATTTTAAGTAAGTATATTAAAATATTTATGTACGAATCCATGAACTAGAACATTGTAATATAATCAACTTTTTTGAACCGTGAACTTGCTATTTTCTAAACCTTTATCATCACGATAAACGTAAGGTACAGGAGCTACTAAGCCGTATATAATTGTATATTATAAACCATTGTACAGTCTTGCCATTATCTTCTGCCAAAACTTCGGCATGGGAACTTGCAGTGAAGATATTTCTCGTAGCTCACTTGCAAACTGAACAAATGGTCAACATTTTCAATTAGCGAGGGACGGACAGTGCGAGCTGTTATACCAATAACAATGTACATTGAAACCATTTCCGCGGCATCTCAGCACGCCACTCATGCGCATATCCACGACACACGGTACATTGGAGCCGGCCGGGCGACACTAATGTCGCAACTGCCGTCCGGCAGTAGCATTGTGTATGTAACTCTTTACTGCGATTATGATGTCACGGTGGTCCGGTTAATAGGATCTGTCGCTTTCATTACACAATGCCACTTTTTATACTAAATATGACGTGTTTCAAATTGTCTGAGAGTATAAAGCTGGAGTAACTGTCCAGCCGGTATTGTTATTTCGAAACGTTGATCCTTTAATAACCGATTTCAACACAAAGGCCACTTCACAAGGCGGTTATTTTCCCGACACCGTATACGAGATTTTATCGAATAGAGAAGTGACAACAGAACGTAGATGAAACTTAAAAACTGCATACCCGGCGTTCATACGGGAAAATCCCGTGTTCGAGAAATTTATTTTACCGTATACCATGCGAAGTTGTTACCGGAAACGACGACTCGAAACGATTTTATCGAATACGACACGCAGTGGCGAATCGTACGCACAAGCACGCGTGGCCTGCAGTTGCCCTTGTCGATGACAATATTATTCGATGACCGTTAGGGTCGAAATGTTGTGAAGTGGAGACAGAGTCTAGGCAAATGTATTGTCCTCGAGCTAGGTGGACTGGTGATATCCGTAAGGCAGTGATTGGGCAATCGGAGAGACCTTAAAACTGGCTTATTAAAATATCATATTTATATGGCTTATGATCATATTTATATGGCTTATGACAATGACGTATTATATATAGACACGTCATGAACCAACATTGCGGCGCTTAAAAACGGCGAAAATACTAGATAACTACTTCTACGACTAAAGAAAGGGAAAGAAATTATGACATCGTATAGTGGAATGCCTTTGCTAGAGGGAGATAAATATACATCTTCAGTTACATCACAGGATAAGTAATAGTAAAACTACATTTTCATTGGTCGAGCGCACGAGTGACGTAGCTGCCGGCCGCCATAAGATGGCGGGCGTCGAAAAAAATTAAATAAAAATAAGTAGGTTGTTTGGTGAACTTACGCATGAAATGACACATATTTGTATTTAACTTTTGGAGTATAATTTGTACATCGTCTGAACACACACGACGGCATGCTTTCTTTATGTTTCGCACAGGTTTACACACACGATATAAATTAAAAACAAACGTCGCGTCGCGCGGCAGGTTGGTGCGTACCTAAGCGCGATGTTGTCAATTGCCTTCATTTCATGTTGTCATTTTAGAGCGCGGACAACGTATCTATAGTTTTATACATCATTGGCTTATGATGTATAACCTATACAGGTTGATTGTTTTGATACGGAGCTATGCAGTCAAATTTCAACTTATAACTATAAGGTACATGTAGACTGGACTATTTAATTAACTACAATATTGAGCTTGTCACTGGTTTCTAATCAGTCTTTTCGGAATATATAAATAATTTTGGATTAGAATGGAGAATGGAGAAGGATTAAGGAATATTTAAATAATTTAGGAAATATCTTTTAAGTGTCTATTCCATACGCTGGCGAAGTGCTCGGATTGGATGGAACATTGACGTAGCCTAGTAGTAAAATGGAGACTATGGTGGCCATGGTTGGTAGCCAGAGTGAGTGGAACACACTCTGCAGTTACCGACGCAGGCACGAGAAGAACAACGTAGCGGCGAAGCAGAACCCTGACACTAGTTGGGGTACATCATTATCCATGTGCCAGATGCAATAGAAGACTTTCATTTGTAGAGAGACAATGTACACTTACAAAGTACAAAAACCACCTTTCTCTCATGATAGAGAAGTGCCTTCCGTATTGAGCCACTTTTTGGCAATTCCAGTATCCGACTTTAAACAAGTTTCTATCCAAGTATGGAATAATGGACTTAGTTCAACTTTCCTCAACTTTAAAAAAATAGAGGTTAAATATTTGAGTATTATCGCTACATCCTCGCCAACCTAAGAAATAAATTCAAAAGCTGGCTCTACTCATTATCAACAATGAAATAGATATAGTTCTTCTTTATCAATTTTGTTTTCCTTCAGTCAATTAATAAAAAAATATTCGATTTTCAACAGGTTCTCACTTGGTTGTACTCGATGATTTTTTAAGAGCATATACAATGAAACAATGAAACAATGAATGAAACAATGAAACAATGAATTTATTTTTGCAAATAGGCCATAAAACGGCACTTTTACACGTCAATTTATATGTGAAAAACTAGATGAAGCCGGCATTTCCTATCTGACTACTCTGAGAAGAAATGCCGAAACAAACTCAGAGGTCAGTCTCTTTTCAAGTCCAGACAATGTAAAAATAACATAATGTGAGAGAATCGTGCAAGTTCATTCTGTAGTGGTCTTTTGAGGAAAGAACCACACCAGTTTAAGTGGACCCGTTCTGAAGACAGGCACGCAAGTGTCAGTTTGCAACCAGTATAGCTAGTGCTGCTGAGTTGTCCGACGAACAATACCGATCTAAAGAACATTTGGGTGGGTCGCGCAAGTACTCAAACTGTCAGAACGCAGATAACTGGTAATCAAAAAGCACGGCAAGTCTCACACGGTCCTTACACTAACAATAATATAAAATAATAAAAATGTCAATAAATAAATAAAAAAAAATGTCAAATAAAAAATAAAATGTCACAATAGGTGATTATGTCATTGTATAAAAAAAAATTAAAAAATAAACGTAATGTCAAATTGTAAATAAAATTGTAACTTATGTTACAAACATGTCAACATGACCTGTGCAGACATTACAGCGGCTCATTCCCATGCCTGACTATCCTCTAAGTAGTCTTTTATTTTATAAAATGCTTTACAGCAAAGTTTAGCCTTTATTACACTTTTAAATTTATTGAGGCTCAAATTTTGAATATCGCTAGGAATTTTATTGTAAAAGCGTATACATTGACATCTAAACGAACTAGTTATTTTCTGAAGCCTGGAAGCAGGGACAACATATTTGTTTTTCCCCCTCGTGTTAATATTATGTATATCACTATGCTTCTTAAATAAGCTTTTGTTTTTATGAGCGTGAATTACATTTTCATAAATATATTGTGAGGCAACCGTCATTATCTTAGTTTCCTTAAATAATTCTCTGAGCGAATGCCTCGGACTAAGATTATAGATTGATCGAATAGCCCTTTTCTGCAGAACAAAAATAGACTGAATGTCAGCAGCATTCCCCCACAACAAAATACCGTATGACATGATGCTGTGGAAATAACTAAAATAAACTAACCGCGCTGTATCTACATCTGTTAAATTTCTAATTTTTTTAACGGCATATGCTGCAGAACTGAGCTTCTTCGACAAGCCATCTATATGAGGGCCCCACTGGAGCTTAGCGTCCAGGGTTATACCTAAAAAGACAGTTGTATCTACAGGACTCAACTCCTCGCCCTTGACAAGCACACTGGTTTTTACCTGTTTAACATTTGGTGTTGTGAATTTAATACATTTAGTTTTAGTTTCGTTTAGTAATAAGTTATTAACACCAAACCAGTGAACTATTTCTGAGAGAGCACTGTTTACATTGTCAATAACTAATTGTCGTCGTCTGAGTTTGAATAATAGTGAGGTATCATCAGCAAACAGCACTATCTCGTGTTTATCCCTTAAAATTCAGTTTGGCAAGTGAATTATGGAAATTGATTAAACTTTTTTTATTAAGACTACCTCTGTTACCACACATTATAATGAGGGTAGAATCTGGATTAAATCTATATTTATTAATTTTATCCAAAATATTACCAAAACTACAGCCGGGCATACAGTGATTAAATGTAGACTGTCCAGGTAATTCATTTGTCAACATTGAACCCAAGTTCTTTCCAATCTCATCACTGAAAATGACAATATTATGATTACTAGGATTACAATTATTAAACAGTAAACCTCTACCATGAGGTAAGGTGGTCTCACATGCTGGCACAGAAAGAGCAGGCAGTATAGCATCAGGAGTGCACTTCTCACACTGTTTCTCCTGCGAGCTTACCAACTCATTCATTGCCAACATGTATTCCCTCATCTGCCTTTCTGAAGCACTATATTTATTAGACATTATTTCTAACTTTGATGTTAATTGTTCTAGTTCTGACTGCAGGCTCTGGGTATCAGTTTCATATTTCCTAGCACTTTGATTTAATTTTGATGAGTATAAACTAAGTTGTTTCAGAAGCTGGAAACGTTCTCTATTTAATTTTACATTTTTTATGAAGAACTTTTGTCTCTTTACTAATCTGTTTGTTTTAGTTATAAATTTACTGATTCTTATGTATTTCTTAAGCTTCTTATGACTAGAACTAACAAATTTCACTGGGTGACATGCATCATTATCTGTAGTCTGATTTGAAGTTAATGGATTTAAATCTAAATTTACATCACTATATTGTAGTTGAGAAGCTTGGGCTGACACCAATTCACTGAATAAACTATTATTCAAGCCGGCCGTGATGTTTAAGTTTAATATTTCTAGTTCAGAAATTTGACTGTTGGCCTCATGTAGCTGTTGTTTTAGTAGCGTTTTGTCATTTAAAGTGGTTTCATACTCCTCGCTACACTGCTTGAATTCGTCCACAACGAATTGGAGCCTATCCCGGGCCTCAATGGCTTCTGTGTGTTGAATGTTTAACAGAGCCATTTCACGTTTCAGCTTCTTGTTTTGGTCCAAAATAAGCAAGAATTCCCTCTCATTGTCATCCCTTTCCCCCAACAATTGATCACACAACTCCTTTGATGCCTTCAATTCGCTCAAAGCCAGGCTGAGTTTAGACTCCTCTTGGCGAGCATGGGCTTTGCGAGTGAGAATCATTTTGGAAGTTTAAAGGTAAGAGATAGAATTAGAAAGTTATAATGGAAGCTGAAATTATTATGTAAATTAAGGTAAGGAAGTTACTAGATAAGTTAAGTAAAAGTTTGCTTAGACAAAGAAGTTGTGCCACCAACTACAAAAAGGGTAATTTTTATTGTTATTTTGACCGCGAATGTTTGTTGCACTACATGAAATCAATGTAAACACGAAAATAAAAAGGCAAAATAGCTAATTACGTTGAAATAATACTGTATTTTACCTGATATCGAGATGACAATGCAGCGAAATCCTTAATGCCGGTAACCTTACATTTATTAACTTCACAATTTTCACTTTGAAAGCAAGCAAACTTTGAAAACTTTATAAATTACATTTAATAATTCAGTGATGAGATGGTTTTAGGCAATATTGTATTTAAAATTAATATATTTTAATAATTAAACAAATTAAAAACAAGGACAATCTTAAATCAGCTGTCAACGCCAGTGTTGCCACAGAAAAAAAAAAAAAGATATATATGGATTGAAAAAAGATATATATGGATTAGTCGAACTCATTTCCCCTGATCATAGCAGTGTCGGACAGAATTGATCATTACGTTCAAAAAGTAAAACTTTTCAACACTAATAGAGGTGATTTGCTATACTGGCTTGTTACCTACTTTGGAAAAACAGATCCTTAATGGTGTCCATCAGTGATTACTGTTACTGTTATTGTTTTTTCTTTATTACATGTCTAGCTGGGTTTATGTTCCAAATGGATTTTCCCAGGGCTTCTTGTCGGGTCCTCTACCTGAGTACTTAGTTCCTAGTAGTATTCCTATATCCCTATCTATGCATAAATCAAAATCGACTATTGCTCCGATAATCCCAATTAATTACGCTTCGTATCTAATGTGAAAATAATTTCGGCAGACTGATAAGAAGAAGATATCACTGCTTTACAAACTGATTTCCCTTGAGTGGTTTTCTACTGTTCCACTAATGAATTAAACTTGAAAACCTCAAAATGTTCGGTTATCTCTTTTAGTAGAAAATCCAAATATGTATGACAACAAAGTGACAGTGGCCATGATTTAGGCACACATCATGACTAAGCCACAGAACGAATTATTCAGAAAAAAAAGAATAGGAAATAAACTCGACAAGTATACTTTTTCACCTAATTGATATTGATATACTCGTACACATATACATGAATACATACTTGGCTTTTAAATAAATGTATGAATACCATATAATAAAAAGTAGAGATTTTTACTTAATATAATATATATGCATATTTTAGGTACAGATACTTAAGCTACATATTTAATACACAACCAAACATTAGAAACACAAATCGTGCTCAGTGACGAAAACGAAGCCCAGATTTGAATATTCGACCCAATTGGATAGTAAACAAAATGACACGCAAAACTTTTGATAACTGCTCGATAAATTCTATTTAACAAAACTTCAGATATCAATTTTTGACCCAAAAAAAATGGCGCTATTTTCAATACTTTTCACACCAAATTCGTGCTGTGACCAAAACGAACCCAATATTTTTATTCCAGCTCATTGACCAAAGATAAATAGAAATGAAATTTCGACCAATCGACCCAATAAAAAAAATCAACGACTGCAAAACATGCACATTTTAAATATATATTTAGTAATTACAGAAATAAACACACGTTAGCCCTGAATTTTGTATCCTAAGTTAGTAACATTTTAATATTTAACAACACGAGTTGCTGCTTCCCCCTTTTTATCACTCACAACCCGCATCTACTTACAATAAAAAATCTACTGAAATGTAATTCCGCCACTTGGTAAAAGGTCCTCTTTTACCAAGTGGCGGAATTACATTTCAGTCACTTCGTAAAAAGCGGTTTGCAACAAATAAATAAATGCACACACGCTGTTGTCTCGCAAATGATTGCACCTCGAAGAAGGAATAATGAGTCTTTAGGTTCTGCACCGTATATTCTAAAACAATCTGCCTCAGTTCTGTCACCAGGATATTAAGATGGGTGTTCCACAAGGATTGATTCTTGGCCCGATCTAGTTTTACTTCACATAATGCGCTAAATTTCTTAGACTTTTCTGGCTGAAAATGATTAAATAATTGAAAAAAATATATAAACGTAGTTTAGTATTTTTCCGGTTAAAATAAAAAGTGAATGTATTTTGTAACCTAGTGTAAGGTAGGTGTGGCTTGCATAGTCGTCCGGCAATGAGTGCCATCCTATAGCATAATAGAGCACGCCAATACCTGTCAACAAGTCGGTAAACAAACGAGAATATTTTTTCTTAAAATATCTATCTATAATTTTTACTAATTATGTACTCAGTAAGTATTGAATCTGTCAAACAAAATCTCGTTAATTTCATGCGCCTGGCGATTAACTATAAAAATACACGCGAGTTACAAATGAAACGGCCAGTATTCTTTAAGGTATCAAGTAATATATTGTACTAAGGTTACTAGACTAGGTTGCAACTACACTTTCTGTTTGATTACTTGCGGTAGGTCGTACTTGCCGCGCACACACTTCAGCTTCACTCCAGGACAGTCCTTCAACCTGAAATACGTAAGCATCTAGTAAGTCTACTCATTGTAGCGCCAGTATCAATATTCAAAGCATGGATGTGTCCAGTATTACTCGTAGTATGACTAGTGCAGTGGGTACAGACCTGCCGACTCTGACGAGCACGATATTGTGCTCCTGTAGATTGTGCCCGATGCCTGGAACGTACGCCACCATCTCCTTGCCGTTCGAGAGCCGTACCAGCACACACTTACGGTTGGCAGAGTTCGGCTTCTTTGGTTTCTTTATCAGTGTCTTTAGCACGACTCCCTGGAATTTCAAGATGTTATTTATAGCATCTGAAGTATAGAATATTCTAGCAAGAATTAGGCTTCGGAAGTACCTACCACTTAAACTAGAGTGAGATACGAAATTCAAAAAAAAAAAAAAATTACCATTAAACTTTCACTAACACACACAATTAACAAACCACGGCGTAAGAACAAAGAGGAGACGGCCTAAACAACTCGGCCCTGTGACACAAGTCGGCCCTCACGTCATCAATGTGGGCGTGGCTTACGTCAGTGTAATGTGGTCGTTCGTCCTGTGCACAACTCCTATAAAATATTCATTTTACTCGTGACAGAAGAAAACAAAATGAAGTCTTGTATTTTATCTTGTAAAAAATTATATGATAAACGTTACGGTGCTATGGATGGCACCACTTTTCATGGATAAGTTATTTTATTCGTCATTTATTAAAATAGTTCTAGCAAAGTCTCTTATTGTCAGCGTTTTCAATTATCAATCTACGCGACACTAGATGTCGACACTTTGTATCATAGAAACAACATTTTTATAGGTACGCATAGTTCAGTATTAGTATATTTTAATGATCGTTTGTATAGTAATTTGATCGACATGCATTCTTAAAGATCCTTTAATCGCCAAAATATTATTTATGTAACTTTTATATCATTTTATAAACAGACAGCCATCTATTGTCAAGTAGTAAAACATAAATAAAGACAGGGCAGTAATTAGGAGTCAATTACTTTTTAAGGTTTATATCGTTGATTTATTTACGCACGCTGTGAGTGCTAAATCTTAGTGCTTGAGTGTTTGAAACTGAACGACCTTATTTATACTTCTAAAGTTCCTCTTCGGTTTTTATTTCAACCCCAAATTAAGGGCATCAGGACTTGGATCATAAGCCTATGAAATGCCCACAACATACTCTGTCCTTCATACATATCTTTCGTTGCATTGTTCGTTTATTTCGAAATATGTCGTCACATTAGGGCAGGTTTTGTTCGTTTTTCATGGTAAATAGTACCTATGACAGTCGTGAAGATAATTAGGATGTGTTATATATGGCATTTCGCATTAGGATGTGTTATATATGAAGAATCTGGTGGTATTATTAGCTTTGGAATAGCATTTAACATACCACTAGTTAATTAGATGTAATGTTCGTTATTGTTCCAAACTATTGTTGAGTTATTGTTTTGTGTTTTTATGATCCAAAATATTGTTGAGGTAAAACCGGCGAACACGAAATACAAATTAAGACGATTGCTGTTAAATTATTAGAAGGTGGTAGGACCGCACACTCTTCATTAGCATTGCTATTGAATGTACAGGTGATTAAAAGTGCAACTTGTAATATTTCGAGAAATTCTGCTCAATTCATTTCGTTCTGCACACGTCAATTATTTTATGGGATGCACTCATATAATGGCGAATAAAAAATCAATAGAAGCATTTAATCGAACCATGCAAAATTTACACGGCACTCAACAGGTTTTTCGTGGTGCTCTGATATTGCTGTCAGGGGGCTTTCGTCAAACATTGCCTGTCATTCCTCGATCAACTCCTGCTGATGAAAAACCTGTTTGAAGTCATCAGTTATTTGGAGATATATACTTAACTATAACTTTAGTAATAATGCGTATTCAGCTACGTAATGATGCAACTGCCCATGACTTTTCAAAACAATTATTAGAAACTAGCTTTTGCCCGCGACTTTGTTCGCGTGGAATAGTGACTTCCTGTAGACTTTGGGTTTAAAAACTATCCTATGTCCTTTCTCGAGTTCCAAACTATGTCTGTACCAAATTTCACTCAAATAGGTTCAGTAGTTTAGGCGTGAAGAAAAGACAGACAGACAGACAGATAGAGTTACTTTCGCATTTATAATATTAGTTTGGATTGGTGATAGCAAAATACCAATCGACAGTACCGACGGATCGGTCATTTTACCGAATATTTTTTATACGATTGCGCAATCTATAGATGAGTTGATTAAATGAATGTGTTTTTCCGAATATTCTTTAGAATTGCAGAAATGATTACCTAGTTCACAGAACACGCTATCAGACAATAGCACCGAAGAACATTTATATCAATGCCATTAATTTTCAATAATATATCTTTTGACTCGTTTAGAGTTTTACATAGCAAACGATAATTTTTTTTTTGTTAAATGAACATGATAATATATTTTTGATTATATTTTATGATATACATAAACGTAGTGAAGCACGTACCGGGCCGCTAGTAGTTTATCATAGATAGAGGCTTTGTCTCTTCAAGACCTATGAAAATACACTTGGAGTCTTTTATTTCGTCGACGCATCCCTGAATCGTACGTTTGAAGATGGCACCAGTCTAAACGTATATGCCGTTCCAAGTTGCACATTAGTAAAGTAGGTAATGACATATCTAATAATAACACTCGTTATCACAAAAACCAGCTATCAGCAGGGCATCAGCCTCTTGGTAGCATTGTATACGAGTTTCTGCTTCAGGCTACGCCCGTAACGAAATAACCCCTTTTAAATGAAAAAGATAGTTTTGATAAATGTAGAATGCTTCTCATTCACCAATAATAGATATTTTAGATATTTATTACTGTTTCGATAAAAATATGCGTATCACGATGATTCGCAAATGTATTTACAAAAAACTTTTTAAAACAACTCGCCGGTAAATTCTAAGTACGACCCTGTTGCGTTAGTGACATCTATTGTGAAATAGTTACATAACTACAAAAAGAAGTAAATTGAATGAGCGAGTAGTATTGCTATAGACCGGCAGATGGCAAATAAAAAGTGGGCGGAGTCTAATACCCCCTCACCCCGCAAAATATCACGCGGTGTTTCTTAGGGAAATCTAATTATGACATCTCCTCTTTGTTCTTACTCCGTGTAACAAACATTACTATAAGCGGGATCGTCTCCTACTAACAACACTTGAGTCTAGAGATTGAACATAACAGAATGAAATATCGAAGGAATTTACCTTAGCAAAAGGGTTTCCATTGAGCGGATTCCTAGACTTCCTTAATTTTATGTGAGGACCTGTTCTATGCATCTGATTGAGCGAAGCCATCGCTCTGGACAGTATGCCTAGTGGCTGGAACGTTGGCACCGCGGCGGTTGGAGCGGGCAGCGCTGGAACTAAACGAATTTAATATTAGTATAACAGAATTAATATGATTTATGACAGTTAAATGTAAATACAGCTATATTATTTTTAAACAAAAGTAGACTATACATCGTTAAACGTACTACTTTATATACACCATCACAGTAAGGCTGAAATAGGGTCGATGATTAGCCGGGGTTGCGGGGCAAGCGCAATGCGGTCTTTATTTTGTTGGCTGTTCGTTTAATTAATTCAATATTTGGTCCACAGGATACAAAATATGATATTGAAGCCACGCTTGAGCCAGGGCCGGCCCCGGAGCTGATACAAGTGGCGCGTACAATATCACCCGATGTGGAGCTTTATATTCCCAGGAACTCTCGGCCCGGTCAGGTACGATCAAACCACATTTTGCTTGTATTGTGTTTGGACACATTCCCATGTTGCTTTTATACTTTGAAAAACTTGTAAGTTTTGCTTTTCGGGTAGTATTCGGTTCTTAAATAAATAAATTCATTGATACAGATTCTTTCTCTGGCCAATGATGTATAGGGATCAGTGGACATCGAGAAGAATTTCCTGGCCAGAGAGCTAGTAGCCATAACGGCATACTACTGTTACAATCGGTCATGTCTTTCTAGTAAAACGTCAAGGCTGATAAGTTAGCCAAACAGTCGAAATCCTAAAGTTTGTGTAATATACAAGAAATATCGTGCATGAACCGAAACAACGCAAAAATCATGGCCAATTTCATCTATCTCGCGTACCGTTACGAACTGAACGGGAACAATATTCACAATAAAAAGCAGGTGCTAAAGACATATTGTCCTATCGAAGAATGTATGCACCAATGGTAAACTATAACGCGTTAAGCACAAGAGTGAAAAAAATGCATGTATTGTGTACACATGCTATGTATCGTGGAATTAAATGAAAGGGCTATAATAAAACAGTTATTTGGGTTTGCAGGAAGTTTCGAGGCGTTCTCGTAACACATTGTGTCAATTGTGGGCATTATGGAGGATTGCACATCGATTCGCATTACGATGTGATTGACATGTCAATGTAGCTGGCCAGTTTGTAAGCCTTTGTACAAGAAGAGTTTGTGGCCACTTGTGGGAACCCGGAGTGGATACAGGACAAGCAAACGGTACATCGGTAAAACTTTGTATATCAGTAACCCATATGTGCATCAAAGCAATACTTATTCAATGATTGAAATTCAATAACGCTCAATGATCGTTCTTGTGACCCTAGTCCTACTTCAGGTTAAAAGAAACAATTCTCAAAATATGTTACATGCAACTCATACATTTTGAGACGAACAATAGCCTTATGACCTTGTGCACTACGCTACTACTTTTATTTCTATTAATCGAACAAAGGCGAAGTGATCATTTTTCATTAAAGTCTCTGGACGATTTTGTCTTTCTGTGAGCACATTTTAACTCAGGAAGGAAATCACCATCACCAAAAGATCAGAAATGGGTAGTATTTATGCAGAACTTATAATAACAAATGTAAGAAGAAACTGACTCCCTAAACACTTGTCATGTATTGGTCAGCATCAGCATCGGACTGGTATTGTTTGGGATAATCGTCAGATCCCGTGGGACGATGACGATCATTGACATCCTTGCATCTGCTAATGCAAGGAAATATCGCAACACAAGGCACAGGCGATAGCGAATAGCAAGAAACAAAATTACTTATTTTTTGTAGCCTACTTAGCAATCTGTTTTAACAATAAAATTATCCATATTGGTTTTCCATATCTCACGCCCTTAATACGATAAATCGCAAAACTACCCGCATTATTGGGCCTTTGGTAACCAGTTTTCTGAGAGGCCGTGGTATTTCTCCAGTCGAGCCGACCCATTCGTGCCGAGGCACGGCTCTCCCACACTTGAAAGACTAGACTCCTTTAAGCTCACTGATCAAGAGGATCATTCAGATATCACTTTATTTCATTTTTAGCAATTAAACAGTGTTTTACTTTTATTAAAATGGAATATTTGCAACAATCTCCCGGTCTCTGAGCCGCAGTCACATCATCCCATCACTTGGGCCACAGCCTGGCCACACGACAGTACCTGCTCTTTTTGCGGATTATAATCCGCTAATAGTGGGCATTGTCCACAGATGACGGACACAGATATACAAAGAATTTTTTCATGGAGACCACGCAAAAACCGGGTACACCATACAATGGGAAAGAGTTAGCAATCAGCTTCACGTTCTGGGAAACGCTGTAAATCATATTTGTGTAAGGATAACAATTATAACTGGTGCAAATGAATGAAAAAGAAATGTGCAACATTTTGGACTAAGAAAGACATACAACTGCTCGGCAAAAACTACTTGTTCCAAGGAACTAAAAATTTTATCTAAAAATGCCTTGGTGATATTTCATCTAAATAGCTATTTTCTACATATTTTTTTATAGAAAAACTTAGGCACATTATGGGGTATTATGTGCCTAGGTTTTTCTATTGAAATAAAAAAACCGACTTCAAAAACAAAAAAGTGTCAAATAATTTAGATATTTTAATACCACTCTTACGTACGCGAAGCTAATACTTTTAATATTAATAATAAAACACTATCAACTCTATGTGCTACCTATTCATAGGTTTAAAGTCGGTGCCAAGCCTAATACATAATATAATAATAAGCATTTGATTGATGGCCTTAGCGTAGAATCAGAAGTCTATATGGTTTCGTTACATGCGAAATTATATATAGCTTAGAAAGATATTCGGGTGAATTATGAATTCTGAAAGTTTTCTCGTACTAAACGTAACTCGTGGGTTGTCAAAAGTAGTAGTAGGTAGCTTCGTTGTTAGTTGTGGAAATTTCGTTCTTTAGCAGTTAAACAGTCTTAATTCTCATTTAGTTTTATTCTGTTTAGGGCTTGGCACCGACTTCAAACCTATGAATAGGTAGCACATAGAGTTGATAGTGTTTTATTATTAATATTAAAAGTATTAGCTTCGCGTACGTAAGAGTGGTATTAAAATATCTAAATTATTTGACACTTTTTTGTTTTTGAAGTCGGTTTTTTTAAACGTAGTTTTTTTTATTTTTTACTTTTTAGTGTCTGTTACAAGTTCTTCTGTAAACTACAGTAACATTTTAAATATAAATTAACATATTGAGTAGTATATATTTCATTAAGTACCTATGTGTAGGCCTGCGAAAGGAGCCGCTCTATTAAAAAATATAGATCCCAAGAAATGGGAAAGTTCTCATCATCTTCATCATCATCAGCCTTTTTAATGTTCCTACTACTGGGTCACAGGCCACCTCTCTAGGAGAGGGAAAGTTCTTATCAATATAAATAAATTAAGTCCAAACACGAGGTCGCTACAGTAAACCGTTGAGGAGTTCCCTAGACTGTCCTTCGTCTTCATTATCAGATCTCTAATGACAGTCACAATCCATCTAGATGTAAAGTTCTTATCAAAACGAATTAATTAAGCTCAAACACAAGGAAGCTGCTATGAATCGTTGAGGAATTCCCTCGACTGTCAATGGTCTCCATCGCCAGGTACACTGCAGACCTTCAGTTGTTATAATCCATACAGGTACAAAGTTTTCATCAATATAAATGAATTAGGTTCAAACACGAAGTAGTTACTGTAAACCGTTCAGGAGTTCCCTGAGCTGTCCTTCGTTCTCATCATCAGACCCTTAATGACAATTACGACCAAGCCTGGTGCAAAGTGCTCGCCAATACGAATCATTCAAGCCCAAACACAAGGCAACTACTCCAAATACTCAAGGAGATCCCTCGACTGTCTTCCAGCTCCAACATCTGGTCGACTTCGACCTTCGTCAAGTTGTAGTGTTGTTATAGGCCTACTTAAACATCATACAAAAAAACTACTTGCCCCTACAATTTTCGAAAGTTCCCCTCGGTTTCTCCAGGATTCCATCATCAGGTCCTGACCTCATGACAATGGGACCAAATGGCAAGTATACCCTATCGAATAAAAAAAAAATTTTGCAAATCGGTACAGGCGTCTTCGAGTAATCGGTGTACATACATAAAAAAAAAAAAAAAAAAAAAAAAAATACTCGTCGAATTGAGAACCTCCTCCTTTTTTTGAAGTCGGTTAACAACCAGCGTGGCCCAAAGCCACTCGTTACACTCAAGTGTAACGAGTGGCTTAACTTAACCTTCCTAGCCTTCGAGGAGTGACAAGAAAGTGCGTTTCCGGATTTACGGAATATCATAGGATTATGTTTCCCAAGAGATACATTTTCATATTCCAACTCTAAACTATCTCGACCTTCGAAGATCAAGCTGTACAAAATGTAACAATTCTATCACAAAACTGGCAAATGACAACAAGTGAAGATTGGGGACCATTGTGAGTCTCCCAAGCTTCTTTGTCAAGTGGATGAATGACAATTGCGAAACAATTGTCATTCATCCACTTGACAAAGAAGTTGAGTTGTTACAAATTCTTAACGGGAATTTATCAGGCGTTAATCTCCTGCGACTACTTAGCAGCTTTGCTTTTCATACGATATTTTTTTCACATAACATTTTTCTGTTATAATTTTGTCCAGTCCTTTATATATGTATCTTGTTATTGTAAAGAGTGGGATTACAATCTATATTTTATATTAATAATTTTGCCACGTTAGACTCGAACGAAACCTTATATGAATAACAAAACACGACATATTGATTTCGAATCGACAACATATTTATATCCGTAAAATTCGGAAATTGAAAATTCGTTTAAAAATTGAATTTTAAAATTCGGAATATTGAAAACTTCCTTAAATTCCATTTAAATCGAAAATTCCATTTAAGGAAGTTTATATATATTATATTTTATAAAGGACTGGACAAAATTCGGAACTCAACTATTATATCCGTAAAATTCGGAAACTAAAATGTTCCCGAATTTTACGGATATAAATATGTTGTCGATTCGAAATCAATATGTCGTGTTTGTCATGTCACTAAACAAACGTTCCTAGCTCATAGATACGCTTAAATAATTTTCTTTTGTCGTTGATATTTAGTTTTCTCTATAAACCTTTGGCCGTATGCGATAACAACCAATACCATAAAAATAAGGCGTTGTTGTTCAAATGTCAATTACTTTTGCATAATAGTTTACTTTGTTTGCATTGCACATATCATACCACAACAGCGATGTATTGTAGACAATTCAATTGTTGACCACATTTTGGTTTTGATTCGGTGGTGTTGATAATTTTTTATCCAAGATGTGTAATATTAGTCTCATTAATCCCGAACAAAGCCGGGTTTATTATTATCAATAAATCACTGCATTCAGATATTTTCTTTGTTTTTATTTAAGTAGTAAGGCATTAAATAATACATTGGAAAGAAAAAACGCTATAATACATAATTTTAGAAACTACACCTTCGTCTAAACCTTTGTTGACTCTTACTTAATAACTAAATGGACTTGTTATTAATTACTTTTTGGTTTGTACAGTCAAATATAAGTCTCGAAGTAATATCCAGTATAAGATATAACAAATTAGGTACCCATTCGGGTATTGGCATTATAGAATTTCACTTGTGTCAAATATGACGGCGGCGGCGATAGAATTTTAGAATTGAGTAAATAGATTCAACTTACAAAAGCGTAAAATATGATAATGAAATGGCAAGTGTGAATGGAGCGGCCGGCGTTAGGAACCGGCCGATGCTGCGGTCAGCGCGAGAGCTGCTGACTCATTGCAACCCTTCGCACTTCTCAGGGGACGAGTGTGGTTAGCAGAATAAGTAGGATTTAAATACTGATGTATTAACAGAGTTATTTATCAAATGTGTATCATCTTTCGAGTTATTTTCAATGGGAAATAATAAATTGATTCAGAAAAGATTTTTAATCTAACTTAAACGATTCTAGCTTACCTTCAGATTGTTCAAAGATCCACGGGACCCTAAAACCGGTATAAAAAGTATTCGACTGTGACTAAAACAGATCTATTCTGACCCAAGTCGAGTGTGGAAGACTTAGGTCTCGGTTACGTCCACGCGGGGCGTTGCGCAGCGCGTATTTGGTTTGTCGTACATTACAGGATCAAATCATGTCAACGGCCGTGCAAACACAAACATATGAACATCACGAGCAATGTATGACGAACCGCACATTGCACCGCACAACGCGCCGCTCAAACGTAAACGAGGCCTTAGTAATGTAGGTTTTTAGAGGCGAATAAAAGAAGATTAATACTAATATAAAAGAAGTCTGTTTAATTAGTACTTACTCAATTTTAACCTCTTTGTTAACTAAAGATCAGCTATTCAACCAAGATTGCGAGAGCAAGAGCAATAATGTACTGCGCTGGAGCAGAAGAAGGAACGGGCTAGTTTTAGTCAGTAAGAGTCTGACACTCCGTCTCCCCCTAGGGCGGGAAAAATAATTTAATAATTATCCACCCACAAAAAAAAGATCAAGAGCTTAACTTTACTGCGAAGAACTTATGGTGTATTTCCCAAAAACAAAAAAAAAATGTAACATGACACAAATAGTGATGCTTTCCTTACTCAGCCAACAATATGACTAGGTAATCACTAACTCAAACATTCAGAAACAAAAGTACAGTTATCTTTCCCGACACGTAACACAATATCTTTGTTTCTGCGAACCGTACCGATCCCAGAGACTTAATCCGTGTCCACGCGGAAGGGTTCCAAATGACAGGCGCGCGACAAATATTATTGTACTTCGATCATGGAAATATACTAGTTGGGCGCTGAGTAATTAGGTTGAGTTTAGCATGAGGTCAGTCGCAGCTGCACTGTGATGCAGATGTCGATAGTCCGCAACAATTGATAGATATCGTAAGATCTCTATACTTTTTGTGAGTTGACCTACAAAATTATGGTGTTCAAGAAAGTATAAATTGCTACAGCAATAAGTGTAATCTCCTCCATTTAAATTACTTATGTAATGCCGCCACTGAACAAGTAGAGAAGTTTATACCTACATATATTTAATATATACTTATAGCAGGAGATCAGAATTGACAGGCAACCAATCAAGCAAGCTATTCAGACGAGATAGAGTAATGAGGATTATAGGGGCAGGCTGTCTGAGACTAGACTTTGCTTTTAGAATGATCTTCAGAACAAGACTAGGTTTAGTCAACCAGTGAATCCTACTAATACCACTTAGGGTGCCGATCAAGCGTTTTCTCGACGTCGCCACGATGCGGACGCTGCTCACGAATAAAGTTCCGTTGTGACTTGAAACTGGTGAAGCCAGGTAAAGCTTTTCTCAGGCAAATCACGTGAGTAAGTCGTTATTTTCAGTAAAACTAGTAATTAAAAACCGTTTTCTTAAAAAAAGAAATGTGTCACTGAAAGTGGCCCTGAAGACAAAACTGGTGGTTGTGACATTAGCCTGAAAAACCAACAAACCCCGAAACAACGAAAAGTTACGTGAAAATGTTAAGAAACGTAAAAAGCGAATAAAAAGGATGTGGGAAGAAAATTGCTGTAGTGCTATTTTCAGATACTAGGGTGAAGAAGATAACAAATACGCTGGAACGGTGACGCGAAAATCGTTAGCTCTATATGGATGGCAAATTAATGCAAACTCAAATGCATTTTTTTAACAACAAGATATATAGGTATATATATAAAAAATAATAATATAAAATAATTATTTTAGTCTGAATACTAATATTATCGGTACATTTTAAAATATAACATATAGTCATATATAAATACATATGTTTTTCAATATTTTGAAAAGAACCAATACCTAAACTAATCCTCACTTTTATAGCTATAGCTCAATTAATATTAGATTCATAAAAGATTAAATATAAATGTATACCTAAACTTCTAATGAATTTTTATTAGTTAGTCGCACTAAAACTCTGAAATGGCTAGACTGACTTAGTTAGTTTTGGTCTTGTAATATTTGTGGTCCAGGGTAGGTTTAACTCGTGGTAACATGGATGGAATGTATATATATAAGCGAGACACAATGTAGTTTCTATTGTAAAATGAGTGTGACATACTGAAAACGACAACTTTCTGTGCTGTATTAAACAAGTAACAGAAAAATATTATTAAAAAAATTTTAAGGTGGTGTTGAGTTTGCCAGGTTGGCTAACACACAAATAAAAATTGTTTCTATTAAGGAAAAACCAATAAGTACAACCATCACTTTAAATATCTTTCTACCTGCATTTTAATATGTCACAGACACACAGAAACACACTATACACACACATGTGTGTGTATAGTGTGTACATGCATGCATGTACATTGTATACATTATTATTATTATATATATTATATACTTGAACACACTAGCAGCTTAGAAAGCTGATGCGTGCGTATTAATGCATTTGGAGATTTTGTCGAGTCTGTTTTTAAAAGAATTAACTGTGGGTGCTTTTATCACATTTTCTGGGAGTTTATTCCATTCCGTGACCACCCTATTAGGTAGGAAGTGTGTCAAGGGATTCAGTTTTGAGGATGTTCTGCATAGTTTTAATGAGTGTCCTCTCAAATTTCGATTTTTATTAAGAAGATACATATTCTTAAGTCCAGGAACGTTGTAGCAGTCACTCATTATTTTACATACATGCTCACATTGAGTTCAGTTTTATAGATGATGTAGATGTAGATTCAATGGTTAAGTTATCAATATACATAAATTTAATAGTTATGAGAGACCAAATACACCTGGCCACGGTAATACTAATATAGAGTAATATAACCGTGACCTGACACAAGACTTAAATATTTCCACATACAAGAATATATTCATAGTAATAGTAGTTAATAAAAATTGATGTGCTTACAGACTCAGCTCTTTTAATCAATTGTTTTGTATTTTATTTCTTTAAATTCAAAGATATTTCTATTCTGCCAGCTAACATGGAGCTAGTCTTCATACAAAAAGTAATGTAATGAAAGAGGATTTCAATATAAATAATAACACATAGGTTCACTTTTAATTTTTGTCAATAGAGGGTAAGTTAAAAAAATAATAATATTCTTCTTTTTACCTTATTATTATTTTACCTGAGTATTTCTACTATAAGAGGGTAAAGAAATGTTAAATACAAGTATGAGAATAATGTTAGGTTTAACGAAAAAGGAATTAATTAAAAAAACACTTTCAATCATGGTACTTAGAGATACAATATAAGAACAATAGCGCGAACACCTTCATTAGCTTAGGGTGTGATGAATTAACTAACATATGATAAAATATTGCTTAGTTCTAATTGTTGATTATGGGTTATAGCAATCGTTATCAGAATAATGATTGTTTCTCTTAACAAAAAAGTTAAGTAGTATAAGTTAAGTTATCCAAAATTTGTGAAAAAATAATCAATCACATTATGATATTAATTTTGTTCAGTTCACCTGATCTCAATATTATCATCCCCTCCCCTCCCCTCCTCATTCAATACTTAATTCCTGAACAACCCACAAAAAGCTGACTTGTATCTCTTTTGGTGTTGGTAGCGCTGATTGCTTACTATAGAAAAACACTGGCAGGTTATTCTACAATACCTATATCATAATTTTTAATAATAGGTTTTTAGACACTTTCGTGTTTTTGTCATGGATTCATTTATTTCCTTGAGTTCCTAAATCTAGAAATAGCGACATAGTGAATCTACCTACAGCATCTTGTATAATTTTAAGTGTAAGGTACCTGGTAACTACTTGATATTAAAAATTATGTATTTTACATTGTTTTGCAATTTATGAGATAGGTATCTGGGCAAAGATGAGATTAATTGAAGTATGCAGGTTATAATATTTTCTAGTAAGAATTAGTTATCAAATGAGATTTAAATTTGAAGTACTATTAATGTTTGAGTATAATTACCTGGTATTTGTTTACATTGCGCCTTGATACCAATCGAAAGCAGCGATAAACCTCTACGCAAGAAATTCATCTAAAAACAAAAAGGATTAGGTACTTAAAATAACGTTCGTCACTCTTTGTGGTCAATTAAATTTTTATAGATAATTATTTACCTTTTGCCGCCGATATTATTTCGTTTGAGGGTAACAACTAATTTATATAACAATTGTTAACAAAACAAAATAGAAATTTTCAAATTTATTTTATAACCTCACTAATATCATTTTGACAACTTTATTGACATTTAACCCAGTGTTGCACAGTACTCACATGTGACTAGTAAGAAGAAAAAAATTACTTAATTAATAACTACCTACTACCTCCCAAATTTGACATCAATTGAAAATAATTATAAAAGGTAAATGGTCGGGCATATTTTTATTCAATGCAAATGTAGATTAATAATTCATACAAAATTAATTGTCGTGCCATCTAGTGATGAATAGAAATAACAAATTAGTCATCTAATGTAATGGTTGGAACGTGGTTAGAACCATAGACTTTCAGCAATTCACCTATAGATGGCACTAAACAAAATTTTTAGTTAAAGGATATGAATAATGATTATTTTGATGGTGTAATGGTTCATTAATTATGTTATTTTATTAATTTTACTTTAGCTTCATCTTTATTCAATCATTATTTCACACGGTACTGCACAAGCATTCGCATGTATAACCCAATTGCTCAAGTAAGACGCTTACTACTTTATTTAATAATGTCATGGATTGGTAAAAAAAAATTGAGAGTCGTTATAAAAAGCGACGTGATCCTCCCCCTATAAGAAAGAATGGAAAATGAAAGAACATAAACTACATACATATGGTACATGTTGTTACAATGACGAGTTTTTTTTTTATGGGATAAGTCGGCAAACGAGCAGACGTATTACCTAATGGTAAGCAATCGGCGCCGCCCATGGACACCCGCAACACCAAAGGAGTTATGAGTGCGTTGCCGGCCTTTTGGGGATAGGGGGTTGCGGATATAAGGATTGGGAAGGGATAGGGGAAGGGGAGGGATTGGGCCTCCGGTAACCTCACTCACACGGCGAAACACAACGCTGTGGGTTGTTTCACGCCGGTATTCTGTGAGGCCGTGGTATCACTCCGGTCGAGCCGACCCATTCGTGCCGAAGCTTGGCTCTCCCACACTTAAAGTTAATTATACATAAAGTTAATAAAGAGTTAAATATATACTTAGGTATTTTCTGTAGTTAGTTCTTTGGTATAACTTGCCTTCTTCGTGTAAAGGTAGGACGCTGAAGAAAACTTAAGGTAAGTCTTATTCTAGATTTAGGTTTCTGTAATAATAAATAATTAGTGGTTCTGATCAAGTATATCGACTTGGCACGCTAGGTTGTCGACATGTGGGAAGTGGATTCAGCTATCATTGTACCGATAGTCGTGTTAGCCAATGGCTTAATAGCCAAGAGCATCGACCAACATCTTAGGAGGCTCTCGTTAGGTGGCTGGATCAAGGGCTTGATTCAGAAAGTGCTACTTCTGGACACGGCTCGTATTGTCAGGAGGTTCCTTTCTCTGGAGCCCTGACCGCCAGTAGCTAGGACCCTGTTCCCGATACCGGTGGGACACTTTTTTTATATTTTTAAATGTTATTTTATTTTTAATTTAAAATAAATATTTAAAAATGTAAATTATATGTTTATATGTTGAATAAAGACAATAATTAGTAGTTCGACCTGAATGATACCACGGTCTTGCAGAAAACGGGCGTGAAAAAACCATAGCGTTGTGTTTCGCCGTATAAGTAAGATTACCAGAGGCCTTGCCCTCTCCATCCATCCGCAAATCCTTTTTTTTTTTGTTAGGGGAAAATCATCCAATTACCTCCTTCGCGGAAGGTGAGGACGCCGTGCCGTCGCTTATGGAGGGGTCTTACGACCGCTTGATCCCTAAACCTTGAATCCCCAAAACGTCTTATCTCCATATGACCACTAGACGCACTTACAAATCCTTTTGTGTTGCGGCTGTCCATGGGCGGCGTCGATTGCTTACCATCTGCTAGTCCGTGTGCCCGTTTGGGTAGGTACTTATAGATAAAATAAAAAATAAAAAATTTGAACCATGCGATGTTTAACCCTTCCGTTACTTTCAGCTCCATAACAGTTGTCTTAAATAGAACAAATAAAATACCAATAAAAGTTAAACTGGCATGTCGTCCAAAGCTGTTGTTATTTGAAGATGGCGCCGTGACAGGCAAATGAATAAAACAATTCGCAGCCACTGCTAAGCTTTTATTTCTCATACCATACATTCAGGATTAAATTAAAAACTTCAGTCGTAATCCATCCAAGTTTTATTGAGCCCGTCTCGCGAATATTTCACTTTAACATTTATATTGGATTTTTTACATAATCCCGCGTGAAGTCAGTCCAAAGTGATTCCTACTTGCTACCTAAGTACCTATAGGTACCTCACCAGCGCCACCTACATACAAAATGGCGAGGTTTTATAACTCTGGTGACCTTTTCATAATATTACCATGAAATAAAACGTGCTGAAGTTTTATTGGATATGGAATGGTTTAACGACTGCAGCCTGTCTGTTCAAATGTCGTTGGAGACAGCACAAGCTTTTATGAACCTAATCATTATGAGCAAGATAGCTAGATGATCATTAAGTCAGAGCTAGGAAAAATAAATAGGTGATCCAAATAGAAAATTATATCATTTCCACTCCTTGATATTTTAGTAACAGTTTTTATGTTCAAATAGGTTGGTTAGGGCCTAATTTCAATTTAGTGAAAAATAATTCCGACAACGGTAGTGTATGTGAAACGATTTTTATTAATAAGATCTCAATGTATTGCATATATTTAAAAATAAATGGTTATTCCATTCATTCAATTCTATTTAAAAATCACCAGAGTAGTTCTAATCTGAGTGTCTTAAAGCATGTTCTTAGTCTAATGCTCCAAGTTAATTAACATCTCACAAACGAAAAATTTTAAGTATGTATGTTTATGTAATATTAGCTGCTGGGCTCGTTAAATTGATTGTAGGTGGGAGGCTCGCTAGGGTTCACCTGCAGCTGGCATATGTAGGGCTGGCGGAGGTGGCACCAGTAGTCCCGTAGACCATTGTTGACGGCATCCATCCCAGCGCAATGAGGCTCCTTGGGGTCATTGCTGAAAGAGACAGAATTGTAATTAAATCTTCGAAGATGACAAATGAATTACGTTCTGACGATGAACTAAAATGTGCTATCGCGTTAAGTTTATGTTTAGACGTTGAATTAAGTAAGTGGGTAAATATACATATAAAGAAATTAAATTTCTTTAAAGTATTTATGTGTAGTCCATGCTGTTATATAGATAAAACAGTTCAAGTTTACACTTGGTTATGTCATTACTCTGAATAAAGCAGAGGAGGTTTATATATTATAATAATATGTAATTCAGTAAAAGAGGAATCGACAAACCAATTATTAAACTTTAAATGTCGTTTCTTTGATATTTCAGGTAGGATTTAGTTTAAGTATTATTTTGTATTTATTGTTAAAATTTAAATACCTATTATATTAAATAAAAAAATCTTTGATATTTCAGAGCAACACAATTTATTATTTTGGATTTTTAAGAGATTCCAACGAATTGTCTTATATACACAGAATTAATAGAATAAAATTAGGATTTTGATGAACTACATTTACCTGAAAGCGACAAAACTGCTGGCCCACTTGCTGAAACCTGTTTTGTTGATATTTTCACCTGGAAATCAAGAAAATTGTTAGTATAAGAACATGTTTTAATTCATAGGTTTTCTTCGGTAGCACGTAGAATCAGATGTAGTAGTTAGTATCCTGCCTTTCACGTGGAAGTTAGGGATTCTCTCCCACCTTTACACTATTGTAACAATTTTGGTAGGTTTAAAAAAACTTTATTTTGTATAAAGTAATATAAGATAAAAAAAACATCATCATCATTAGCCTGTAAGTAAGTCTGCTGAGTAAAGGCCTCAACAAGGCCACATACATTGTTCTGAGCATTAATCACCACGCACATTAATCTTTAATATCACAATACCTCCCTGATCTACTTTGATTCAAGTCGTAGTAATAATTTCTGAAAATTCACCGAGCAATAATCTCGCTGTGGCAATAATCTCGTCTCCAATTTAATGATTCGGGCAAAATATCCAATGTAATATAAAATACACGTTGTTTAGAAGAAAGAGTACCTTCCCAGAAATAAAAAGTGATATGTAATTAGTATTATACTTATCTAAAGTGGTTATTACCATCGATGTTCTTCCAGACAGTGTAGTCCTCAAGATTGCTGATGCCGAGCCACACCAGCAGCTTGTACCAGGAGCCCACGACGTGCGGGTAGTACAAACCGCGCACCAACCTCTGCAGGAACTCGAACTCTTCCTAGACGATCATACAGAAAGGGTGTCTAATTTATACAAGCTTCATGATGGGTTGGATACAATTAGTTGGTGTAATGGGCAGTTGGCACGTGGAGTACGTAATCTTGCGGTATGGTTGGATAACGTCTGAATTATTAAGGGTAAGTCAAACACACACATGCAACGTGATAAATACTGACATTCAGCCGAATCTAGTTTGTTATGACGTATGTAGTACCGATCACAGAAATGATTTTTCTTGCTCGTTCTTCTCCATCGGAATCTACACTTTGGAACGAGCGAATAGCTTCACTAAGAGGACTGACCGACAGACTGACACTTTGTATCTTTAAAGTTGTGTTGACGTTCAAAAGTGCCTGTATGGGTCTAATTGAAATAAATGATTTTGACTTTGACTTTGACTTTGACTGAGAAAAACCTTCGGGATAATAGGTAACATATTCATGATGTAGGTACTTTTGCTCACTTTTCATATCATCAATTCCATTAGTACAATCATGTTAATTAACACCTACCTAACCTACATCTCTACAAATGAAAACTGTATAGTATGACGGTAGGAGCTCGTTTGTTTCAATGTAAGTTTGCATCCGACGAACCGAGAGTCGAACTATTTTAATTTAGTGAGCACGGAACGAAATCGGCGTTGTTGCCGAGTGGTCTTTGCAGAACATAAAGTGTACAGGCCCGAAGTAGTCACGTAGCCAGGCCCCACGCAAAAACGGGGCCCTATAAAATTAAATATAGTCAAGTCTTCGAGTTATTTCCACGGGGCCCGGACTACGCTTAATCCGACACTGGAGGTGAAGAGTATCAGCACATCGGCAGTCGTCCTCAACTAGTCTACCATTTAATGTTGCAGTGTAGCCATTGTACTTATTGTAAGTTGTTTCTTAAAACTGTGCTCGAAGCCTCGGAGCGCGCAAACTTGGATTGCTTCTCGTTCTGGCTGTCACTTAACTTTTTCCTCCTTACACTGAAGTTGTGCCGAGTTTGTGACGCCCTCCCTGGCGGGCCGAACTCGGAACATAGCTTCAGCTTTATTTTACTTTTGAATTATTAATCATGAACGACAGGGAAAGTGAGTAAAAGTGTTTTCTTCATATTCGAAAAATATAATTTTCGTGTGAGTGAGAGTTTGTATACTTGGTACGTGTTGTTATTGAATCTTAAATTTTCCTAGGAATATAACACGATTGGGTATAAGGGATTACAATGGATCACTTCAAGGTACAAACAAATATATATCTACACGATAGTTACCGGTGATTTCGGCACCGCCAGTGTAGCGCCATTCGCTTCACATTCCACCTTCGCGCGAGTCCAACTTTGTGCTTGGTACATCACTTTGTATGCTTTACCGGCAGCCTTGTTCAGTACGTACCCTGAGTAATGAGGAGCAGCTTGTTAAGAAACTAATTCTAATTATGGTTATAAGATCATGAGACATGGTCGACCAAAGCTGAACAAGTTACATCATATTATCGAAAAAATGTGTTAGAAAATCATATCGAAGGAAAGTTAATTAGTAGAACAAGTAACGGTGAGCATAGTTCCAAGTAATTATTGGAGCAGTTCTTACCACGAGGAGCTTCGCTTTGAACGCAGACGGAGACTGCCAGCGCGATGAGCACGACCGGTCTGTGGATGTTATACTTTGGCTGTACAATATACCTACATCGGGTCGGGGAGACCGGGGGTTGGTTGGTTCAAGTGTTAGTTTCAAAAGGGAACTTTTGGAATTATCAAATGATTCCTCCTGCCGTGGGCCTACTGGTAGCTACTGCCCCCAACTCTTGCTTTAAGCAAGGTATAGTGGCCTTAACGGCTTTGACTGCGCGGCGAGGGCTGGGTGTTTCGGGTACGATTTCCGCACGGAACAATGTTAGGTATGTCTCTTCATGTGATCCACAGACTTTGTTCCTGGTAATGGTGTGATGTGTATGTGAAATTGTACGTTTGTAAACAAACCCAAGATACAGGAGAAAATCATAGTGTAGAGCTAAGTTAAAAAAAAAAAACGAACAAAACAGAACCAATTATTGGTCATGTGCGATTTTTTTGCCACAGATCGATGAACTAATCACAATATAATAATAAAAAACCAACCAATAACCAGCCCCGATCTCCCCCAGAGCCAGTACTGGTATAGAGATGGAAGCTACTTTGCCAGCTGGCCTTAATTAAAGTATGAAATGGTACCAATATTGTCCGTCCGTCTGTAACTTAAAATATTTGCGTTTATAAATTGGAATTTAAATGGCAATTTTAATGTCAAGACTATGGCTGAAACAAAGGTCTTCGTTATTGAGGCAAATAAAGTAGTTAATAAATATTGTGAGATATTGTTTTAGTCGCTCTTTGAACTATAGTTCGAAGGAACGAACTGCAAATGTGGGAGAACCATGCTTTGGCACGACTTAGTCGGCTCGACCGGACTGATACCACAGCCTCACAAAAGAGCAGCGTGAGACAACCACAGCGTTGTGTTTCGCCATGTGAGTGAGGGTACCGGACGCCCAATCAATAAATCTCTGAAACTCTTATCCCCAAAAGGCCGGCAACGCACTCATAACTCCTCTGGTGTTGCGAATATCTCTATGGGCGGCGCCGATTGCTTCCCATCAGGCTGTTTGCTCATTTGCCGACCTATTACATAGAAAAATGAATTGTTACCTGTCTAATCAATAATTTAATTGTAACTTGATTAATTGTAACTCTTCTACATTTCCTAAATTAAATAGATACGTAAAACTATCTACTAGGTGTATAACTATACTCACCGCATCATTAATGTTTCCTTATATTTGTTGCAGAAATTAATTTGAAATTATACAATACTTTTCACTTTCATTAACACACTTTCCACTTTTACAAACACTTTTTTATTATCTTTTGTTTATAAAACATTACATTCACTATTCACTGGAAATTTAACTTCGACGAGTCTGCTGAAATATGACATTGCAGAGCCTTGTCAGCCACCGTGTTCCATACATGTTTTAGTTATTATCAGTTTTTGAAATAAACTTTATTTATATAATAATATAATATTATAATAATGTTTATTTCTTAAAAACGTATTTTTCATAGGCTAGGCTTCTTACGATACATACATATAGTTTAGCCATCTGTAACCGAACTGTATCAGCGCCAATCCCGTGGAATATTTTTACGATTTTGTTAGCTGTACAGTTATTTTGCAGAGGTAGGTAGTTTTATTTAAATCACTTTGTTAATAAATGAAATATAAAAATATCCGAGAAACCTTCTTTACTAAAATATTTTAATATTAACATTATGTTATAATTTGCCGAACTGAAAAAAGTTAACTTACGAAACAGGATCTGGTATCAACACATTAAATGAAAAGTACGGCCAGTACCCCATCAAGGTTTAAAATTAACAAGAGAGAGTTGTAAAATGTTGTTGTTTGTATTCGATTGGTGTTAGAAGTCTGTGTCAGCAGTAATCCACTAAGTAATTGTGTAAGAAGACAGAGTGCCGGCACAGTGACCTATTTGTTCACCCTTTCGGCTTTCAGTTGAGAGCAATTGTAGTCAATGGAGGCTTAAGTCGCGCGGAAAAACTGGCGCGTACTCGTAAACGAATTGCTAGAGATAAGTGGCTGATACCGAAGCTTTCTTATTTTAAAGTTAGAACGAAAATCGAGGGATTGTGACGGGTTGAAATATCTAGTTATATTAGGTACTGTTGCTTTTATATTTGCTCGAAGGGAACTATTTTGACTGTCACAGTGATTTTGTTCTGTATTCTTGTTGGAAGTACAAAATGTGGCTTGGTATTTTTGTATTAGATATTTGATTATTGAGTAGGGGTAGCCTCCATTTACCAGACGTGAAATTAGTCATAGACGTATGGATGTGTATTTTATTGTTTCAATATCTTCTATCCAGGTCCATAGTTTGCTTCCACTTTTTCATTTAGACAAGTTCATAACAATCCCCCGAATGTCAACTAATAATGTATGTTTTTTTTTGTACCCAGTACCCCCTTGGAGAGAATTACTATAATAATTGGAAAATAGATCAAGATACATCATGCAACGAACGATTTCCATGTGATGAAAATCTTTTTGTGATCCATGAATTATTGTTCCAGGTCTGGGTGGGATATGTCATCCAAATAACGGGAGAAATAACCAGCGTGAGACAAAGTTTAAAAAAAATTTTGTTTGTGAACAATATTTTATTTGCACGGTTGATGCAGTCACTAAGCGATAGACTGCTACGTCCGGCATCGCAGGTTCAATGTCCTTAAAGATCAAATATTTATTTTCCAGTCTATGTATGCTTCGAGTAGATACTTAATATATTTGCTTAACGTGATATACGTTGCGCATACACCCAACACTTCCATTTTAAAGAAAAATAAAGTGAAATATATATAGTTAGGTTATTAAAACACATTAAAATTCGTCGGTAGAACACTAAAATGATATTAAACTTAGCCGGGAGTTCAATTTTACGAGACTTGAAGTGTCTGTAAGTGGCGCTGTGCATTTTTAGTAGCCAATATCATTGGCGAGTTCGTGCCAACTTTTAACCCTTAGTAGGTACAGGACATTCTTGTACGATGTTATTTCACTTTGCAAAACAAACTTTAGTTCGATTAGAATAATTATCTTACTATTAGGTACTCATTTTTATGCTTGTGGGGTAAGCGCTATGTGGCACCGTGGCCTCGACCTAAAACAGGAAAAGGAACGGGGGGTTTTTAGTCAGTAACAGTCTGACACTCTCCCCGCCTTGCCCTATGCGGGAGAAGTCATTTGACGATTTTCCCCTGCCAAAGGAAAGGTTCTCATTTTCCTACTTAATAAAATATTTTTCTTTGAAATGTGTTTCGAAACAATAGTTGTTCTTTAATCGAAAACTCTGGATCAATCTTTTGACAAAAACTATAGTCCTTCTTTTTTGGTTTGACGTAGACGAGGGTTATGAAGTCTTAATTTTACACCCACATAAAGAGTAAGGTAATAAATGTATACTACTGTTATTGCACGTCTTATGTAAAAGAGACATTGAGTATAATTTGTTTTTGTTTTTATTGCGACGTGTAGGCATGTCACTGTCCTTTGAATTACCAGTAGTATGCCCGTCACGCAATACGGAAACTCCGGCGCATGCGCGTACCACTGCACTAAAATATCAATAAAATGTTCAAATGCATAAGACCCTTATATCAAACTAGTGTTTTTATGAAAAAAAAAGACTAATATTATGAACGCGAAAGTTTGAAAGTGACCTATGGATGGATGGATCGATGTTTTTAACACTTTAACGTCAAAAGTACTGAATGGATTTTGATGAAAATTGTCACGGACACAGATTACCCTTAAAAAAATAATTAAAATAAATTAATAATATATTTTTTTAAGTAATTCAAGCCTCTTCTTCGTCTCACCACTTCTGGCAAAGTAAGCAAAAATATTATGTAATACAAAAACAAATTGTTACAATTGGGATTTCATCGTCATCGATGTCCATAAGTCACAAGTTTAATATAAAACGATTGTCTTTAAAATCGTTTTCTAAAACGTTTACCTTTATATTACATACAGTCTATTTGACCAACGACCTAATTTAATAGCCAATCTCAAGCCGAAAGCTGTGGATTAAGATCGATTCTAGACATTTGTATGAAGAGTCCGTATAACCCAGGTCGATTCAGATAATTTATTACGGCCTTATAGCCACGACAAATAAGTATTAAAAATGTTTAGGTAAATTAAAATAAAAAAATCGTCAAATAAATAATGTCACACATAGAAAATATATCAGCAAATTAATTTAACACCTAACGGTACGCTTGAACTCCGCTCACAAGCAATTATTTACCAAAAATATAAATCATACACACAGACACACTTTATCACGACAATTTGGTGAATTAAAAATATTGAACACACATTTTTTGACGCGAAAACGCGAACTCGAACTTTAACCTTTGGTTAGGACGATGAAATTTTTGTACACACACACATACATTATTTAAGGATTGATTAATTATGTATTTTGTATCCGTGTTAGTAGATTTTTGACCGATGTTTTTTTATTCAAAATTCACTATGACAAATACTGGTATGTGACCAGTGACTAGTAACTTATGGCAGTAACTGACCGTTTGTCAGCGGTGCGGTGAAAGTTCAGTGACTAAACGAATGATAACTGCGCGCAAGTACTTATTGTTTTACACAATGGACTACCATAATACGCGTCATTTATTTAGCATACATTTCTATATTTACGGAAATATTAGGTATTTACTATTGAAATAATTCTCGTTTACCATCTAGAATGAAGTATTGTCATGTATGTATATCCGGGGTAATTGTTTTATTTTAGAATACCTAAACGTTTGTTGATAAATATACCTGGTTTTTAGAAACTTCTAGTCTCTGACCATGTTGTACCTAATCATAAGATAAGATAAGATACGTTTATTGATCATAAAACAGGTCATTCGCATCTTTTTACATCGGTCGAGTGACAAGTGTGATTGTTTTTTTTTCTAATCTTCAATTGTTTTCTCCCGCCCTGGTTGCAACGAAGGAGGGTCTCTTACTCTCGCTCCTTCTTCTGCTCGGAGCATCGGCTGCTGTTCATCATTGCGCTTACACCCAGAACCACGGTTGGACATAGTGGACCTAGTGGGTCTTTAAGGCGTGACGCGTTCCGCGCGCGTCTAAGATAAACTGTCTACTGAGTTAAACATTCGATTTTGGGTTCAACGCGTTGGTAGGAGTGAATTCGAAAACATTTGGCTATAGTCTTGTCAAATCAAAAGTTTAAGGCTCTAACATCGTATCTTTTGAAATGCAGATGATTTAATTGTGATTCCTGGTTTGCGTATGTTGTGTTTATAAATTTGTTTTTTTAATGGGACAAGCCCGCCACTACCTCCCAAACCAGCTGCAACTCCTGTAAGCTAGGATATACAGTAGATACAACCATGAAAACACCGCAACACTGAAGTCGTCGGCGCGTCGGCACGTCCCAGGGACATGAATGACTGTGTTGGCTCCGTGGTTGGCTCCCGCAACGAAATAAATCAAAAGGTTTTATTTGAGGAGATGAAAAAAGAAATAAAATAAATTATTTTGAATTTATATATTTATAACGGCACCTACGATAGAAGAGAAAATGCTAGTAATAATAATAATAATGTATCTCAAAGTGTAACGTACAACAAACAAGACTTAGGTACGCGAAATTCCCTTCAGCACAAGGACAGAATAAAAACAACCAAATTGATATTTCTTGCACGACTTGGAAATCAGATAGGATATGAAAACCGCGACTTAAAACAATACCAATTCGCTAATTTATATTGAATGCAATACAAATTATGTGGTTTTTGTGGTATTGCTTCCTTGTAACAGTTGTAATGTCATGAGACACAGAATTCTGGCTGAGTACCAACTAAATGTTTCGAAAATCTACATATTTTTAAGTCTTCTCTATTTAATGACCTCATACATCGCACTTAAATCGTCTTAATTTTGACAAAAGTTACGCTGACATAAAATTTTTCGTTTGGATTCCCAGTTCAGGCGAAAAAGATTGGGCATCTTGTCACCAATGGACCGTCTCACAGAAAACCGACGTTAAACAACGCTTCCACTATATTTTGCTGTAGGAGCGAGGCTATCGCAGAACCCTCCCTCAATCCTGAAATCCCCAAAAGTTCTGGTGATGCGAGTGTCCATTAGCGACGCTGATTGATTATCGTCTGGTAATAGGTGGTCCGTCTTTTCGTTTGCCACCTTATCACACCAAGAAACAGTCTGTTTGGATATTTTTGGTAAGGTATTCAAAACTTTCAAATTCAAACATTCCCTATCCGACGCCTCAACCCTATTCTTCCGCAATTCCTCCTCCGGTGTTGCGGGTGTCCATGGGCGGGGCTGATTGCTTACCATCCCTCTGCTCGTTTGCAGACGTAGGTATCGCATAAAACAACACAAGTAGCATTATGATGCTAATTATTTTTATATAGGTAATAACGATATTTTTATCCCAGTAACTCGAACAAAACCGCTGGCAGAAGCTAGTTATCAATAAAGTCGAGGATATGTCTGCTCGTATCGCTCCATAGTCCACAGCTGGTAGCGCACTCCAGATAAAAGGAACAAATAAAACATTGCTACAATTTGTTACAATTACTTCGCATGTTGCAGGGAACACAGAAGGTTCACTTATATCTGATGTCGACCTATTAGTGTTGGCGTAGCTTATAGCGATACAGACCCTATGTATTGCTTGCTTTTTAAATGGTTCGTGCTACATTTTAGGTACACCACACCATTTTTAATAAATAATCATCGTCAGTATTTGAACCACAAGACATTCGATATCTCAACCTTCCCAATGACTTGCAGATTGTTTCTAAGTTTAAAACTGATATTTTAAATATGTTATGTAGGATATTTTCTCAGTGACTCAGTATTGTATACCAAAACTAGCCGCTTGTCCCACCCAGCTTCATATAGGTATCGAATCGGTAGCGACTTCTCGATCCCTTTTCCTGGCAAAAAAGAGCACAACAAAATAAGCATTGGTAAAATTGGTCCAGACGTTGTTGAGGTATGTGCTTACCAACACAGTCTACTATTTATTTTTGTGTTACAGTTAATTATTTTTATTACTTTGTGTTTTACGGTCTATTATTGCTATTGTAGATTTTTTTCAAGTTAATATATCAAACCTATCGTAACTATACTTTTGCAGGTATTTCGTGGTTGACGTTGTTGATACAAGTACACTGCAGGCCATTGCGGTGCAGCCGTGTGTTGCCACGAGCCAAATATTTGGCCACGTCATAATTTTATTACTGCACATCCCTGCAGGTGAATTCAAGTAAAAAATTTCACAATTTTTGACTTCGCTTTTAATTTCACTCTTTTTTATTTTAGTTTAGTAATTTAATTTTTCATTGTTCCCCGAGGAATGTTTAATGTGACTGTTCAGGGGCGCCACAGCTCTTAATTATTCATTTGCCAATGGAAAACTTTTAGTACAATATTTATTTTTACTTTTGTTTCGGATGAACGTAGAACTGTGTTCAGAAACAACGTGCTGATACTCGGAACACGACAAATAATTTTCATTTTCTCATTTTATACGTACGTACGTAGTTTGTTGCTAACAGGAATTAGTCAGGTGATTATCAGCCTACGTATAAGCTGTCAGGAAAGTATGCATTGATTGAATAACAGGCATATTTTTTAAAGGTTTTAATAATGTAATCTAGCACGTTGACATAATATGATTATAACATGCTTTTGTTTAAAAAGCAAATCAAGTTATCAATCTCTTATAACATCAACAAAGCTTTCAATTATTTTTTTAGTGGTACGACGCCTTGATATTTGTCACAAATCAGAGGGATGAGCCATGAACTCTGCCATACTGATAAGAACCTTATCACATTAGAGTAGAGAAATAAGAGTAACAACAACATTAAAATAAATAATTTAATAAACAAACAACTCGTTATTGACTAATTATATCTGCTACCCAAATATGTGGAAACCGTGACCTGCCCCCTGACCTCCGAAGAACAGACCAGTGCCGTAACCTCCATAGAACGTTCTGAATCTGTTAACTTCTTCGTTCTCTTTCTCTTCTTTCTTCTCCATTACTGTGTATCTCTCTAGCTTCTGTTCCTTGTGCACTGTCTTCTGCAGTGGTATCACGGAAAGGTCTTGAACTGGCACCAGGTTATGATGCAGTGGTATCAGGATCGGTATGACTGACGCTGACGTCGGGTGCGTGATATTTGCAGTGCTGTGGGACACAGTCTGAGAAATGATTGGTATCTTCACATTGTCGTGTGTTATTATATGCTTCACGTCTGTGTGTACAGCGCTGTGGTGGACGTTTGAGTGTGCATGATGAAGAGGAATTATATGGAACTTGGGGACAAGGATCTGTTGTATTGGTATGGAGATGATGTTGGGACTCTTCTTCTCTCTGGTGGCTGCGTGGATGACGACGTGCGGTACTGTGAGTGGTGCGTTGTGTTGCGGCATCAGCATCGGTATCTCTGCGCCAGGCTTCAGTTCCCTCAGCTGGCGCAGTGGAAGGTTGAGGGCTTGATGCAACTGTATGAGTAGTAGAAGCAGTGTCAATTTTGTCACCATCTGGAAGCAGAAATACAAAGGTTAATTACGTTGCAATTAAAAGACGAACTTAAATTAAAATGCAAAGAATTTAGACTCAAACAAAATAACCTTTAAAGCTAAGCTATAAATAGAACAATCATCAAAATTAAAGTAAATCCAGGAGAATCCTTGTCAGGGCCGTAATGAATTACAAAAGTATACGCTTGTAAAATACGTCATTGTTCGAAATAGAACAATGTGACGGCTAAACGGTCGGATCCATTTTGAAATTAGAGAACGAGTGAATGAAAGAAACTTCAATGAGAAGAATGAAGGCTCTTGATTGTTCATTACAATCCCGAATGAAGACCTACAAAAACTGTGCTTGTGTTACTCTTTTTGTCTGTCTTTAAAAGATATCATATCTTTATAAACACGTCTTATTGTGTTAAATACTTCAGTATAATATTGTATTTATTTCTTCGACAAATAATTACGTTTTTGCTTAGTAAGTTTGACTGGTTGTCAAGTTCCCATATGACCACTCCACTGATAGTACATGTCTTAACTATATCTGTGTGAAACATAACACATACCAACTATGATTAAAAACCGAGTTTGTCAGTACCGACGGTTACCGACAAAACTGAGAAATGAAATCCTTGTGGCAATAAATTAAGGACCTTCTTCCCAGTTTCAACATAGTTACTATATACCAGATAAACTTTAACATAAGACATTTATCGCGAACATATTATATATGAAGGTGACCTTAACTAGTTAGCGTTCATTAAAAAACACCTTTAATTCAAACTAAATTGACAAGACTGTGACAATATGATGTTATCATAACTTATCTCAAAAATTCAATAAAGGTAACCAAGAACAGTGTCCCAATTTGTTCCGCCCCTCGAGCACATTGATCTGTGTTCAGCCATAAGTCAGCGCGTGTCAGGTGTCAGGTGTGGCTGTTAATAACTGCCGTCAGTGCCGTCACGCTGTCACTGACGGCACCCGGTAATGACGCGTTACGTCCGCCGTCCGTCACCACTCTCCGCTGTCACTCGTCACTGACACTCCACGGTTTTATTAATCGCGTATTACATGTTACGAACTTGTTTGGGTTGCACGCAGGTTGAACAAGTTCATTATTATGCTTTGTTTAGTAGGAATGTATAGGATTGTGCATGTTAATTGTGATCAGTTAGCCGATTTTTTAGAGATTAGTTAGTGTTTCAATAAAGTCGAGATGGGATGTCATATTTTATTGGTAGTCAGACCTTAGCACGTAGATCGTAGACATTCATCCATCCCTTAGTTCGGAATTTGACGAGTATCTCATCAAGTGATCTTATTTTGCTAGTGCACTTTTGATTTTCAGATTTAAACATTAAATAAATTGTATCAAGGACAATCACCTCATCTGAAAACTCTTAAAAGAATTCAAGTAATTCAAAAGATTTCAATAAAGTTTAATGCTCCCAAATTCTTAAGTGAGTATAAAATAAAAATAAATTTATTTGATTTGCAACGAAATCCTCGAATGGAGCCGAGACGCACTTAATTGCTAAAAGAAGATCAAACCAAAACATAATCCTTTATTAATTCAAGGGATACAGCGGATTACAAGCGGCTTCTTTATTAAAAGAGGTTTAAAAACTCAACTTTTTCCAATATGGAGTTGGAAAGTAATTAGCGAGTGCAGGCCAAGCCAGTCGATCACTGCACAAAGGGTAGATAATCTTGTTCGATGTGATATCAGACTACTAGTATTTGTTCCAGCAGCTAATTAAATTGTTCCTCTGTGTGAATGAGGCGTGCTAGAACATAATGTATTAACGTTCAACGGTTTGCTTGGTTACAACTAAAAACTTTGATAGAGAAAGCCAACATTGTGCCAAAATTGTTCAATGTCAATCTAAAAGATACTTTCATTATTTTAGATACTTGGGTTCACAGGGTGACCTACTTATTTGGAGACTACCTAACGCCAGGAACACATTCTTAAGATATTTAATGACGACGATGTATACGATAACTAACTTTTGAAATACACATATTTTTAAAGAGATTTATCTACATTTTGCCAAACTGAAATTGAAGCTTAGACAAATCAGTCGTAGGTACTATGTAAATCACACATAGTAGGTCCCCTACCTATCGTAGGGCACATTATTGGCAGTTCCCTAAGCACGTGCCCGACAAAGAGTTGGACTTCATTAAGCTAGCTGACCAGCCAAGTAAGGTACATTAGGACCGTGGGACAGACGGATTAATAATACCGTTATGTATAGTGACGTTGTAGTATTGTGTCATGTCGTGTATGTGACTTGTTTTAAGGAATACTGATGGTTTTGCGTTGTTTAATAAACACGATATTAGATTAACCATATTCAGGTGAAAAGGAACTCTATTTTCATATGATTTTTGGGATGTATTTTATGAACATATCTTACAATTATTATTGCCATTAACAATCTTTCACCCAGTTTTTACTCTAGGGAGTTAGAAATTGCTGTTTATAAGGTTCAGATGTATCACGCAGCGCTTGAGCCCAATCTTTGTGAAATGTTCTGTCTTCAAGTTGATTCTTATGATTACGACATCTGCAAGAAGAGTTTTTAGGGTGGGGGAAAATAATCCAATGAATTCTCCCGCTCTGGGTAAGGCGAGAGAAGGTATCAGACTTTTTTTGTCAGGGCGATATCGTTAAATTACTTCTACCGACGAGGATAGGGCGAGAGAGAGAGTGTCAAACTCTTAGTGTCTAAAGACCGACCCCATTCCTTGTCCTGCTTTAGGCCGAGGCTGCGGTGAACATCAGCCCTGTAGGGCCCCGTCTATGGCTTAGACTCTTACAGATTCTAAACCACTCCATTTCTTCCCCTGCTCCGGGCCAGGGCCGTGGTTCACTATTGCGCCTTTAAACCTCAGCTTGACATTGGCTTGCCGGAGAAGAGTTCGGACACACATTTATTCTCTGCATAAATCATATTATTCAAAGTAGCACTTACTTTTCTTAATTAATGTGTGCGACGGTATTCCGGTATTCCAAGAATAATTTAATAAAAATAACACCGGAACTAATCGTGTTTGGAATTAATGAAACCATAAATAAAAAAAGTAAAAATAACTCGCTAAGCTAACAGAACTGTCGACAATGTATAAATCAAATTGTCAATAAATATTTATTTGTCTACTAAATTAATTGGATACATTTACTATACTAATACTCGTTCTGGCCGTGATTTTGTCTGCGTATTTTTTTATTTTATTATATATTTACACACTTTAATATACAGTCAGAGTATATGTCAGTCCCATCGTATCTTGTAACCTACTTAAACCTATTTAATTTACTTAACAAAACGTTATTAAACTAAACTTAATAAATCTAGGGCAGTCCTAGAATTAGGAGCCGGCAATATGTTATTAAAATACCTACATTATATTTATTTAAATGATGTTTAGTATAAAAAATATCTTTAACAGACTGAAATATGTCACATTCTACCAACAGATAGACAACATCCTTTATAACTCCACACACGTGACTTCGCATTATTTCTTTGCACGTACTAGGGTAACAGAAATTGGCGATAAAATATGTTTTCCAAAGTAAACTGTACATTTCTTGGAAATCAAAAGCAGCTTAAGTGTTATACACCTTAATCCTGTTTTTTCTTGGGATTTATCTGAATGGTTTTGAAGCTTCTTAGAAGCTAAGTGTGGAAAAGCCCTATGGCACGAATAAGTCGGCTCAACCGGTGATACTACGGTCTCACAGAAAACCGGCGTGAAACTACCACAAAGTCGTTTCACCGTGTGAGTGAGGTTACTGGAGAAGTGAGACCCTACAATTGTTCCCCTCCCCCAATCCCTAAATTTTCGAAACCCTAATCCCCAAAGACCGGCAACGGTCTGTACTCCTCTGGTGTTGGGGTGTCAATGGGCAGCATATTGCCATGCTATCACATAAAAATACCTATCCCAAACAGGATCAACAGTACACGTAGTGTTATTTGGAACAGACAGACATACGACGGACAAGCAGACACGAGACGATATATTTTTTATTATACTAGTCTATAAAAGTGAAGAATTCGTTTGATTGTTTGCAATAAATAAAATTGTCATGTGTGTTGTTGTGTGTTCGATAATAAAATGCATTCATCAAATCTTATTAAATTATTTCAACCGGTTTTAGTTTAAGAGATTTTAGGAATAATTTCTATTTTCTATTTATTTTAAATTGGGTTTATAACCCCGATTTGTGATGAATAGTGAGCAATAGATCAGGATTGATGTTTATTTAAATAATTAAAAATACAGTCACGGTAATAAAATATAGCTATTTTGAATGTATTAGTTGTAAAGTTCACCTACCACACCTCTCTGCACTACCAAAAGGTTGACTGGCAGAAAATGCTTCTAGCATTGAGTTATTATTCATTAAGTTATTAAAGAATAAATAAATAAAATAAAGTTGAATTATTGTGGAACATAGTATAATAGAAATCGACTTTTATTACTGAGAATATCTCAAAGGAGGCAGAGCAGGAAATGGAACGGGAACGGGGTGGTTTTTAGTCAGCAAGAGTCTGATAGTCGCTCTTGCTTCACCCTGGACAAGAGAAGGCACTTGATAATTTCTGCCCCCTCCCTCCCTCAAAACACTTACTAGGTATATCTAAGTATAACATTTATGAAGATGCACCTGCAAATACTCCAGATTCTTTTCAGTTTAAGTTTTAGGCGTTTATAAATTTTATTGTTACTTTGTTTTTTTTTGTCATAAGTTTTCAAAGTCAAAGTCAAATGAGACATCTTTTTAGGGATTACGGAATTGAGGATGACGGGGTATGGATTGGACTTTTTGTCATTCACCATCTTCAATCAGCTCCTAGGACTGCAAACAAATTATGTTGTTGGGTGTTCTGATTCCCTAAGAGACTCCCTATCGCGAGGCACTAGTTTTACCATTGTGATTAATTACAACTATACTAAGTTATTGTAAAGAAGTTAATATGCTTAAATTTATCGTAGCTTCGTTGTGTTATGTATTAACTTGCTTAAATTTAAAAATCTTGCTCTGAACCGACCAACATTAAAGACCTTGTATAAGACTCCAAGGTGGTAAAATAATTTAAAGCAGTCGAGTAGAATTAATAGCGTGTAATCCGAACCAAGACAAAAAACAGATTGATTAGAGGTTACAATATAATAAAATTAACTGCACATAAGCCTAACGTGCGGTCGTTCGCATCATTAACCACTTGAGTTTAATATTGCTTTATAAAAAACAGTAGGCGCTCCGACATGCCCCCGGGCGTTGAAAGTCTTCCTTTCAACCAGCTACTGATTATCCCCGATCGGCAGCGGACAAATTTTACTAAAAGATCTTCTGACCACTCCAGTCGAGGTTTTGATCTCCGCTACGCGAGCAACTTGGTCAGCACCAGGATACAGCCGAATAATTCTGCCCAGCTTCCACTTGAGGGGAGGCAAGTGATCTTCCTTTATCAAAACGAGGGAGTCGATCTGCAAAGGGTGGTTGGAAGTCTGCCATTTAGTCCGTTGTTGGAGTTCCGACACATACTCTTTGCTCCACCTTGTCCAAAAATGCTGTCGCAATTGCTCGATACGATGGAAGCGGGTGAGATGGGCAGCACTATGATCTTGAAGATCCTTTGTTGGTAGCGAGGTAAGAGGGCGTCCGATTAAAAAGTGTCCAGGGGTTAGCGGCGTCATATCCTCGGGGTGCGAAGACAAAGGCGTGAGTGGCCGTGAATTTAAAATGGCTTCGATTTGGACCAAAGTAGAATTTAATTCCTCGTAAGTGAGGTTACAATTTCCCAGCACTCTAAGCAAATGATATTTTGTAGATTTAACTCCCGCCTCCCAGATGCCCCCAAAATGTGGTGAATAGGCAGGAATAAAATGAAAGTCTATTCCTTCATTTGCCAAGTCACCAGATAGTTCATCAGAATTGTTCTTTAGAAACTTTGCCAAATCATTGTATGCTCCGACAAATGTTGTCCCATTGTCAGAGAACATCTGTGTCGGTTTACCCCTACGTGCAATAAACCTACGTAGAGCTGACAAATAACCGGAGCTCGTCATATCACCAACCAACTCTAAATGTATTGCCTTGGTAGTGAAACAGATGAACAATACAATATAAACCTTCACTATGCGACAACCACGACCCTGACGACTAGCGGAAGAGATAGGGCCCGCGTAGTCTACGCCAACAGTTTGAAAAGGAAAACCTCCCGGTGAAAGGCGCTGCTGTGGTAAATTACCCATTATTGGTGCTACAACCTTTCCTTTCATCCGAGAACACCTAATGCAGCGACGATAACAGGATCTTGCCAAATTACGCCCCCCTATTGGCCAATAAGCTTCTCTAATTGATGCTAACAATAATTGTGGCCCAGCATGCATAAGCCTTTCATGTTCAAATTCAAAAAGCAAAATTGTAAAAGGATGAGTGGACTGTAGAAGAATTGGATGCTTCTTTGAATATGAAAATGTAGAATTTTCAAGACGACCGCCTACTCGCATAATTTTAAATTCATCTAAAAATACATTAAATTTAAGTAAATTACTCTTTTTTGATAACCCTTTATTATTGACTAAATTCATATATTAACTGAATGACTCCATCTGAGACACTCTAATAATGACGTTCAGGGCGTTACGTAACTCGACTTCAGAGAGATAATTGCCTGCAAGTGGCCTTCGTCTACATGCATCAATGAAGCGTAGCATGTAAGCTACTGCACGCCTAAGCCGATTAAATTTATAAAAACGATTAAATTGAATAAAATTATTAACATTATGGATAACGTCCATTTGTGCAACACATGAAAATTCGCGCATTTCTGGCAGTGATTCCATATTAACAGAATTTAAAGGCCAGCTTACTTCAGGCTCCTTTAAAAAACTAGGCCCTGACCACCACATGTCCAATGCTTGAATTGACTCAACACTAACACCACGCGAAATGTAGTCCGCTGGGTTATATTCAGTGGGAACGTGTCGCCACACACAATCGCCGGTCAAATCTAATATCTCACCAATGCGATTACGGACAAAGGTGTGCAATTTAAAAGGCAACATTTTCAACCAACCTAGTAAAATGGTTGAATCAGTCCAGAACACAGTAGATGCCGCCTTAACTCGTAATGACTTCACTACCTTATTATAAAGACGTGCACCCACTAAAGCTCCACAGAGCTCAAGTCTGGGAATCGTAGTAGCCTTAATGGGAGCTACTCGACTCTTAGAAACTAATAGTCTGACAAGAATTTTGCCAGATTCATTAATGCTGCGAACATACAGACATGCACCGTATGCTCTTTCAGACGCATCAGAAAAAACGTGAAACTCGAGACGTTTGAATGAGTCGATTATTACTCGACGTGGAACGCAAATATTATTGAGGTGATGCAACTTTTTAATCACGTCAGACCAAACACTTTCTATGTCCGGCGTCAATGGCTCATCCCAAGACAGTTTATGCAACCATAATTTCTGTAAGAGCATTTTAAGACTTATCACAACAGGAGAAACGAGACCTAAAGGGTCGAATATTTGTGAAATTATGGAAAGCATACTACGTTTCGTACACACTAACTCTGTCTTGGCGATCGAGTGACTCGTGGGAAAACAAAGCTCATCAGCAACAGCTTGCCATCCCAAACCTAAGGTCTTGCTGGGCTCATTCCCACCTATATTTAGATTTCGGGAAGAATGAGCCAGCTCAGAGACTAATTGAGGTTCATTAGACTGCCACTTTCTAAGTGGAAAGCAAGCTGAAGCGAGAACAGACGTTAGCCTATCACGCATGTTTTTAACGTCAGAAAGATCATCCCCTCCACTTAAGAGATCATCAACATAAAAATCATGTGTAATGATTTCGGAGATCCGTTCATCATCACACTCAATACCTAGCTGCTTAAGGCATCTGGTAGCGAGAAAAGGGGCACTTGCGGTCCCATAGGTCACGGTGTTAAGCTGATATGCCTTTAGCGCATCTTTAGGACTACAGCGCCAAACTATCCTCTGCAAATCCCTATCATCAGGATGTACCGCTATTTGCCGATACATTTTTTCGACATCAGCCATTAAAATATATTTATGCTGTCGGAATCGCAGAAGGATGGATAAAAGGTCATCTTGAACCGTGGGTCCAACCATTTGGATGCTATTTAGGGTTACACCGTTAGAGGTTGGGCTACTCGCATTGAACACGGCCCTCAGTTTGGTGGTCGTGCTGCTGTCCCGAATAACGCCATGATGAGGAATGTAGTGTGCATCCGAAGTCAGTTTACATTCTGTCATGTGACCCAACGTTATGTATTCCGACATAAATTCAGAGTACATCTTATAAATGTTCGCTTGGTTTGACAATCTACGCTCTAAGGAGTAAAAACATTGCTTAGCACGATGCAATGAATTGCCTAACACGGACGGTTTATTCTTTAAAGGAATTCTTACACAAAAGCGTCCATCTGGCAAACGCGTAGTGTTAGTCATGAAATGATCCTCACATAATTTGTATTCAGGTGAGGTAGCGGAACAATCAGTTACATCCTCCAAACTCCAAAACCGCTCGAGCTGGTGCTGAATTTGCTCATGAAAACTATTACTGGCAGCGGCATCAAGCTGAACAAGATTACAAATAGTATTGGGTAAACTAGTGGCATTACTATTTACTAAAGGGCCAGACACTATCCACCCTAACTTAGTTTCATAAAGTGTAGGTTTGCCGGCGCCTAAATCTAACCTTTGTGATCCTAGAATATCCCAAAAAATATCAGCGCCTATTATAAAATCAACTGACGCAGGCGTGTGAAAGTAAGGGTCGGCTAAACAGACGTCACTAGGTATATTAAGTGTACTTATGTCGAGCGAATGACACGGGACGTTGTTTGTTATCGACGGTAACACGAAACATCTCAGATTAGTCATAAAAGTTTCATCTAACGATTTTAAAGATACCAGACACATTTTATTAATTTGAGACGCAACACTATTAATCCCCATAATTGATTTATTTATGGGTGTATAAGGCAGATTTAATTGACGATACATTTTATCCGTCATAAGACAAGAAGTGCTACCACTATCGAGAATTGCGCGCGCTAAGTGCTCGCGATTATTGGAATCATATAGTTTAATTAGTACCGTCGATAACAGAACGTCAACGCGATGACCTTGTACTTGGTGACAGGAGGCCGCGACGCTCGCCGACAGTGTTAAACTAGGATTCACATCGGTAGAAGTGGCGGGCGGGGAGCTGCTAACAATGTTGTTGTTATCAGTTCGGCCGCTAGGCACAACCGGTTTTGTCTTAGTAGTATCTGCAACGTGAATGAGAGTGTTATGACGTCGCTTGCATAATTTGCAACCGGGCTTCTTACAATGATTAGCGTAGTGTCCACTGCAAAAACAATTAAAACAAACTTTAAAACTAGGTAATAATTGAAGTCGTGCTTCATTGCTTAACGCTAAAAACTGTGGACAGTTATTCAGTTTGTGATCTTCGCTGCATTTAGGACATTTCCCTGAACTAAAGCTGGTCGCATTGCTATTAGAACTGCTCTCTAATGAAACCATAGTTTTATGTTTAGACGATTTAGTATTTATGTTACGTTGTGTGGTGTTCTGTAATGTATGACACTCTATAGATTCAATTAAATCAGTGCGAATCTTCATGAAATCAATAAAATGTTGAAGCGTAATTGTGTGATCCTTGGTGATTCGGCCTTTGTACTCTTCCCATTCACGTAATGTTTTGGTGTCTAGTTTGTGTGACATGATGTAAATGAGAAGTGTATCCCAGTGCTTCACAGGCTCGCCTAAGGATTCCAGTGCACGAAAATTCTTATTAAATTGATCCATTAAGCGTTTCAATGGACTTGACGATTCTCGTGTTACTGGCTCGATGTTAAACAACGCCGAAACGTGATTGTGAACCAATAAACGTTTATTATCGTAGCGGTCACACAACAATTGCCAAGCTATGTCATAGTTTGTCGCACAGAACTGAATGGATTTAATTACCACAGCAGCGGAACCTTCCAAAGACGCTCTCAGGTAATGATATTTGTTTATAATATCTATACTTTGATTTGAGTGTATTAGGCTATCAAAAGTATCACGAAACTCGAGCCAATTTTCATACGATCCATCAAACTTAGGCAGTTGTATGGTAGGTAATTTGACGGGCTTGTTATTATTATTGGTACCACTATGAGAGCAGCATTCACTAGGCACGGGAGATTTTTTATGAGTAGCTATTATTTCTTGTGCACGACAGAGGATTTTATAGTAACGAGACTCAAACTCATCCCTCTCTAACAATTGAGTCTCACAGTCAGCAATACATTCGAGCCTTGTTTGCGTCTCGTCATAACTAGCATACAATGATTCTAGCTTACCTAATCGCATTTCAATTTCGCTAATGTCTTTTGATGTTATCGCTGAAGTATCTAGTGACTTTAGAAAACCAGAAAAGATAGTTATCCGACCCTTGTAGCTACTGCGTTTCTTAATGAGTTCTGATATTTCCCGTGTTACTTCCATATCGGCCTTGTCACTTTTTGTGGACATCGTGGGAGACGATTGATAAATCCTGGAATTTATAACAATAGGATCAAATACTGAATAAGTTTATAATTTTATACCTGTAATTGAGCGTGTCAGCTTGGAAAATATTAAACTAAATCACACATAATTTTAATGTACTCGTAACTGCAATAAGGTTTTTATAATAATGACTTTACACAATGTTATTCTTAATTGTAACTATTATTTACTTACTTCAACCTACTTGTCGAAATATAAAATGAGCAATTACGGAAAAACTTAAATTAATTAGTTTAAACGTTACTTTAAACACAATAAGCAAACGATTAATACTTAAATATGATCTCAGTTCTAAACTGTAAGATCACAAAATTTATTAAAGTTAACCTTTATTTGCTCAATGACACAGAAGATTTAGGCTAAGAAACAAATAAATTTGTGCAAGTACTAACCTTTTAATTATTTAAATTATTATTATAAATACTACCTTTAGAGTGTTGGGTTAATTACAACTTATAATGTGAACTTAATGTCCAAGCCACTTTTTAAAGCACCTGTCGAACTTCTCCACGTTGTTGTAACCCGTCTTGATTTTTTAATAATATATATAATTTCTTCAAATTATTGCTGATTTTCATGAAAATATTATTAATCAGGCTCGTAGGACCATGTATAAGACTCCAAGGTGGTAAAATAATTTAAAAGCAGTCGAGTAGAATTAATAGCGTGTAATCCGAACCAAGACAAAAAACAGATTGATTAGAGGTTACAATATAATAAAATTAACTGCACATAAGCCTAACGTGCGGTCGTTCGCATCATTAACCACTTGAGTTTAATATTGCTTTATAAAAAACAGTAGGCGCTCCGACAGACCTGGAGCATCATTTATAAAATATTTTCACAATAACGTTTCATACTTAATAACACACAAAGACCTGACAAAACTAATTGATATAAATTGTTAAAAAGTGTCGCGACCTCCTAATCACTTACAACATAATATTCAAGGTAGTTGACCTCCCAGCTAAAAGCGCTGTATGGCTAAACTTAATTAGTGTTAGCACATAGTAATGGTAAGCAGGTGTGACCTAATTAAGATGCGGCTGAAGCGCGTTAAGCGGCTGGATGGTGGGGTTAACTTATGCATTGGTCACAGATGATGTAAAAATATGTTCTTAATTTGTTGTAAGAACTTCGGGTAAGTCCGTTGTCGTTGTCTATCAGTTGTGAAAACTACTATTGAAGTATGTCATTGGATAGGCCTATACAATGTAGTTACACAAAATTAGCCTAGAAGTGCCTACTGCTGAGCAAATGTCTCTTCTCACACGAAGAAGGTTCAAGTATTAATCACCACGATTTGCTCAAGGCGGATTGGTGACTTTAAACTTATGTTACTTACTTATGTTAGTTAGTTTAAATCTAGGTGTGCGAAAGCCATTCTTGGACAAGAATGATCCGGTTCACCCGGACTGATATCATGGCCATACCAAAGACCGTATAACAACACTATTTTGAAGTCCTCCAAAATCCCCAAATTTCAAAACCCAAAAAAAGGCCGGCATCGCATTTCCATCGATGCTCCAGGTATATGTACATATAAGCGGCTTGTATATATCAGGTGATCCTGCTGCTAATTTGCCTCCTTACCACATAGAAATGTTTTCCTTATACTATGTTCTCCTTCACATGTTGACATATTTGTCAGTAACGTACAAATATCTTTCATGAATCCTTGAAAGTACGTATAGTTCGGAAAAGTCACAATGTACGGTGAAGGTAAATATCGTGAGGAAACCTGGACTTATAATTTCTAATTATAAGTTTGGAATCGCCAACCCGCATTCAGCAAGCGTGGTGATAATTGCTCTAACCTTCTCCGTATGAGAAGAGGCCTTTTGCTCAGCAGTGGGCACTCATAGGCTGATGATGATGATGACAATGTACAATAAGAAGCAGGCATCCGGACCACAACAGCGTTAGTCTAAAACTGTGTTTTGTCTGTGGTGCTGCGGACGGAAACTGACTAATGATAATGTTTTAAGGTATGTAGAGGTAGAATCGCAGTATTTTTTATTAATTAAACTTTTAAAAATTTCTAAGATGGTAAAATGTTACATAATTTTCTTATTGGAAAATAATCGAAAAACTTAATTGATTTGCTCTGCTTTCAATAAAAATATTTATCGTTTTTTTTATAGAAACGCATTAACACAATTAGTTGACTAATGGTTTAATTTCTAAAATGTAGTAATAAGTAAAACTATTCACGCGGTTGCTTTAAGAGTTACCGAGGAATTTGTTCGATTTGATAAATTAATATTTTTTTGAACACGAACCGGATATTACAATTAGAATCGAATTCACTGCACTTTAGTTATATGATTAGTGATATTTAAGCAAACATTTCAACCGAATCGTTTAAGTCGTTTATTATATTTTTATAAGCAACGGCAAATATATTTGTTATATTTTTACGTGACGTGCATAGGCTCTGGTGTCGCCCTTAGATATTTACAAACACTAAAAGAGTGTACAAGATATTTGCCGGTTTTTGAAGATTGAGCCTCTCTAATACTCCGCACAACGCAGAATTGTACGACGCCGGTTTTCTTTAGGGCCGTGGTATATCATTCCGGTCGAGTCGGCCCATTCGTTCAGACGCTTGGCTCTCCCACGCTCATTTTATAAAACAGAACAAATTATTTTTATTACAACTGCGGCTTACTCACGTAATTGTTTGACGAGATACTCGACTAGTTTCAAGCTATGCTAGAGGCCCATATTCATGAGCAGCATTGCGCGACACACGACGCGGCGACTGTCGCGCTGCTGCAGTCGCCGCGCGTCAAACAATAAAGTGAGGAAGCCGCAAAAAATAATAATTAATTGAACGAATTATATAATGCAGTCTATTTGACTGTTTGGTTATGTCGTGGTTTTACATTTTGTGATACGTTAAAATGTAGTTGTTCTGTGTCTCAGTGACATATTTGTAAAAGCACTCATGACACTTCTAAAAGATAATGTGAGATTCTCTATCAAGAGAGTTCCAGAACGACGTTAAAAATGTTGAGATAAATCTCACCGATGCAATGCATATTGGAATTACATGATCGGATCGGATCACTTCTGATTTTTTTATACAAATATTTGTGTTTTAAATTCACCTTGTCACACACCAAAACCTTTTAAATCGTTGCATTTAGCTGTAATGACATTTTTGAAAGCAATTAAGTGTTTAATTAATTCCAATACAGTACTGATACGGTAGACGTTGATAATATTTGCATAATATCAGTGATATGGTAAACAACAGGTTTTTGGCGATACGCGGCGACAGTGACTCGAGGACGGAGGCTAGACTATGTATGTTTGCAGAATGGACTGTTCATGTATTAAGTAGCTCATTGGCAGTTAACATTAATGATTGAGAAAGGCAATTAAAATCGAAGAAGATAATTAATTGTCTGTCTTTCTCAATCAGCGAATGCAGGGCTGGCGCGGTTGTTGGGCAACCGGCTGCGGCGTAACCTGTTTTTTTTTTTTTTTTTTTGTGAGGGGAAAATCATCAAATGACTTCTCCCGCCCAGGGCCGGGCAGGAGGGAGTGTCAGACTCTTACTGACTAAAAACCCCCCTGTTCCTTCTCCTGCTCTGTGCCGAGGTCGCGGTACCTCATTGCGCTTACCCCGCAACCCCGGCTGAACATCAGCCCTTTAGGGCCCCGTCTGTGGTGGTCTATTGGCTCTTTGAGGCGCGCGCGGAACGCTACGCGCCGTACGCTCGGGCCTGGTTCTGGTCGGGCGGCGAGCTGCCCTTACTCGCCGACCGCAGGCCCGTACTTACGGTGGCCGGAGATCGTCCCTCGATCCCCGACGCCCGTAGTGTCGCCAGTTGCGGCTGCTGGGGCGTGAGGAGGAGGATTGCTCCCTCACGCGGGCCGCCTCTCTCTTTGCGAGCATGACTGCTTCACAAAAGGAGGAGACGGCGTCCCAGTTCCTCTCACTCCGCACCATGGCCTCGACTAAGGCCGGGCGCGAGAGGTCGCCGCCGCCGATCACTTCCCTGAGGATACGGCGGTGCTCAGCCCAGGCAGGGCATACCGCTACCGTATGCTCCACCGTATCCTCTAGGTGGTCCTCACAATGACGACACTCGGGCGTTTCCTCCCGCTGAATCCGAAACAGGAACCTACCGAAGCTGCCGTGCCCGGTAAGCACCTGCGTCAGACGGAAGGTGAGGACGCCGTGGCGTCTCTCAAGCCACTCCTCAAAGAGGGGTCTTACCGCTGCTATGGTAGCGTGCCCGGCCCTCGGTTGCGACAGTCGTTGTCTCCACTCTGCCATGAGATCTCGCCGGAGCTCATTCCGCCACGCACTAATTTGGCGCGGCAGAGGATCTTCGCCCCGGCGACGCGCGTCTGCGCGCAAACTGTAGACGCGCGCGAGCGCCTTCGCTTCTAGATCCCACGGCGGTGATCCGGCAAGGAGGTTCGCCGCCTCCCCGGAGATCGTGCGATACCCGCGGATTACTCGTATAGCCATGACCCTCTGTGACGCGACCAGCGTACGAGCCGGCCGCCGCTTCAAGTCCGGCGCCCACACAGGGGCACCGTAGAGGGCCATGGATCGCACAATCCCCATATACAACCTCCGGCAGGAGGCGTTTGGCCCCCCGAGGTTGGGAAGGAGCCGCTTGAGCGCGGCCCCAGACCGTTCCAACTTAGGGGCCAAACGACGAAAATGCTCCGTGAAGTTCCATCGGCTGTCGAGGACGAGACCCAGGTACTTCATCGCCGACTCGACGCCGATGGTAACTCCTCCCGCCGTTACTTGGGACCCACCTGGAGGTGGCGCGCTCCGACGGCCATAGAAGCACATGGCCTCGGACTTGTGGAGCGCCACCTCGAGTCCCAACTGCCGGATCCTTGCAACGACTGTCGCAACCGCTTGTGACATCAGGTCGGCCGCCGCCTGATGCGACCTCCCGTTCGCCAGCACCAGCGTGTCGTCAGCATAACAGACAATGCTGACGCCGCTCGGGAGGTCGGTGCGTAGCACCCAATCGTACCCGATGTTCCACAGGAGAGGTCCCAGGACCGATCCCTGTGGGACACCGCGCGACACCTCTCGCCGATTCCACACGCCCCGGTGACCGGGGTAGATGACGCATCTGTCCGTCAAGTAAGCCTCGACTACACGACGGAGATAGGCAGGCACCCGGTGATACCGGAGTGCCTCCAAAATGCAGCTCCAGGGCAGCGAGTTAAAGGCGTTGGCGATGTCCAGAGACACCGCCACGACGACTCGCCTCCCGGCCAACGCTGTCCCCGTCGTGAGGTCCCTCACGCGCATGATGGCGTCCACCGTGGAGCGCCCTCTGCGGAAGCCGAACTGGCCGTCCGCTAAATCCGGCCCCCTTCCAGACAGGTGCCCGACGAGGCGGTCTGAGATTATCCTCTCGAACAGCTTTCCCACCTCGTCGAGCAGCACAATGGGCCGGTACGCGGACGGGGAGTCCGCAGGACGCCCCGGCTTCTTCACGAGGACCAGTTTACCCGTCTTCCACGACAGCGGAAACTGGCCTCTCTCCAAACATGCGGCGTAACCTGTTGCGGTCTCTATTCCCGCACGGAACAACTCTTTGTGTGATCCATAAATTGTTGTACTCGATCTGGGCGTGTATGTGAAATTGTATGTTTGTAAACGCACTCACGTCACAGAAGAAAATACTAGCGTGCGACAACGTTTCTCTGTGTAAACAAAATGGTACCTAATTTGGCATAAAACATTAATGATTGAGAATGACAATTAAAATCGAAGAAGATAATTTGGTTAATTACACTTGCTGACTTCCTACTCTTTTTTTAGTGTTAGTGGCAACTCATCATCAGTCACCATTTCTTTTATTAATAATTATTAACTATCCTTACTCGAAAAATAATCGCATAAAACATATCATAATCGTATGACGCCTTGAGTGGGACGAGAGGAGTGTCAGACTTAAACTGACTAAAAACCAACCATTCCTTTTCCCGCTCCTTATCAGGTCCTCTACAACATTAAAGCTAAGATATCACAGGAGTACCGAATATGCGCAGGCGCTGGTACAATCGGTGCGCATGCGCGTGAGTTTCGCTCTTGATATCGCACGTGGCGTTTAATGGCCATTAATTAACTATGCACTACTTTATGTAACCCACTGAGTCGGGCCTGCAAAGGTTTCTTTATTGATATAAATGGATAATAATCCACAAAATAACACTCCACTTCCAACAGTCATTTATGGTATGTAATCATTTTATGTCCCATGTAAGAGGGAGAAGACTCGTTGCTAAGGAAACGTAAACCTTAATAGAATTTTAGGCTTATTATGACCCATGTACTTACAACATATTTGACTGCACGGTTGGCGCTATGGCTGGGCAACTAGCAATTCTAGTGCGGGCAACGATTTTCATCAAAAATATACTACAAATATTAGAAACGCATAATTTTGTAGATAAGTATGGATGGATGTTTGGATGTTTGTTATTCTTTCACGTAAAAACTACTGAATAGATTTTGATTAAAATAAGCACCGGGAATACACACACAATGGCTACTTCTCATCCCAGCTAATGCGGGCAAAGCCTCTGGCAGAAGCATCTTGTAGTTATACAATACACATATTTAATTCTATTTCTATTAGTTTTGTTTAACGGGATGCTGTCATTAGTTGACAGATGATACATGTTTTGTTAACACAAGTTTTTTGCTTTCACAAGTTTTAAGCTTAGAGATTTAATAGTTTTCAAACATTTTATGCATATGCAATGCACTCCAGAATTATTCTATTGAGCTGCTGATGACGACGATAATGTTGATGATATCGAACCTGACTCTGACCGGATTGGATTGGGTTAGGTAAGAATCCCCATAATTCTTAGCCAGTCCCTACTCACTACTATTAGGTAACATAAATATGTCTGATAAACGATGACTATAATTATATTATGTAATTAAAGTTTATTGACACAAGCTACGTCTGTACTCACTAACATAACTAAACATAGTACGTGTGTATGTAAAATATTTACTAATGTACACAAGTTTCATAAGCACTTTCCCTTGATTAAGTTTGTATAATTCGAGTCGGGAATTAACTTAAATATACATTACATTCAATCAAGGAGTTTGATCGAAGCCAAGTCAAAATTAATTTCGCTTCAAGTTTAACTTACAGTTTTTAATTAATTATTTTAAGCTTTCATTTGTTTTAAGCAGAGATTTATTTGGAGGTCAACCGCTTTGGGGTTCTGGTCCGAATTATATTTAAAATTGGAACTGCATATTATGGCTAGATGGCTTGTCTCAAGTATCGTTTATTTTTGAATCGTTGGCTTTACATCGTAGGTTCCTTAATCTTGGAAGGATAGATTTGCTTATTTGACGGTAGTAAAAAAATATGTACATACATCATAAATGGCTGCCGATGTTTCATACTGAACAGCAGTAACTAATATATTTATTTGGCCATGTTATATAGATAATTTGAAGAGTATGTTTGTTCAGGAAATTAGCGCTTTCAGTCTTTAAACTACTTAATCGAATTGAACAATTTATTTGTGTTAATTTTTACACAAAATATAAACACCGCATAACCAAATTTTAAGATTTTGTATATAATTCTGATGTGAGTTGTTAATCCATTTTTTAGAGGAAGTCTTAGAGTACATACACATAAAGGTGTAGCTGAACCACTATAGTTATGGAGTGATGATTACTCGGGGTCACGGGTGCTGCACTGCAATCATGATTTTTAGTCAGTTAGAGAGAAATAACAGGGTGATCTTCAGCCAGTAAAAGTCTGATAATCTCGCTCGACCTAACCTCCTGGTTGGTAGAAGTAATTTGATGATTTTCCCCCATCAAAAAAGTATGTGTATGTATCTGTACGTACGTCTGTATGTTTTTTATGTTATAGTTTTTGTTATACCTTGTTTACTTCTTCATAACGCTTGAAGTACCTACATTTTATTTTTATAATTTTCCTTAAGTTATTGTTCTTTGTGATATTTTTTTATATGTGTAACATGAGATGATGGTATGAATATTAATTATGTATCTACGTATATGTATATAGGTACCTAGTTTTTTTATTATGTTTTTCCTGAACATTAAATTTAATATTTATCGGCCGTTTTCATCAGTTCAATGAACTCGGACGTGTGGAAACCTAAGGTTTTATGGTACAAGGAGCCGACGAATATACTGATGGCAGCAAGTAGGTACATCCGTGAGTCCCTTCTTCAAGACGTATGCAGCTTTCTTCTTGAAGGTCGAATTCAGAAATTTATTTAATTAAATTAAATTTCTTTTTGAGATGTTTTCTTTCTAAATGGGAAATTTAACATCAACACATATTTGAACCACCCTATTCAGAGTACTTTAATGAATACTGAACCTAGTCCTAAGTAATTGTTTTTCGAACAAAATTGTAACTAAGGGATAGTTTGGATAGTTTGAGCAAGTATTATAAGTCTAAGCTGTGAGCGTATTCCGAAGCGTAACGTCCTATTAATGTGTATGCATAGAATGCATGAATGAATGTATATTTGCGCTCTATTAGGTATTAATTACTGAATGTATTTTTATGAAAATTGGCACAGACATAGATTATAGTCTGGAATAACACAGAGGCTACTTTTCACTGTGCTACGCGGACGAAGCCGCTGGCAGAAGCTAGTACGTAGTAAATCAGCTTATACAATGTTTTGTGGTCGTATCTACAATATGGGGCTTTTGGTTATTATATTTTTTGTTTAAGGGCAAAGTATACGTAGTTGTAATTTAGAGGTCAAGGTCAACTAGAAGATTTATAACACTATTATGACGTCTTGTTTGTTTTTTTTTTGAACATTTGTCCTTGAGATTTAATCTTTTATACATTTGGCAAATTAGTTCGCAGATGTTTTATTACAGACTGTTGTTTATTTGTTTGGATAAATAGTTGTAACAAAAGATTAACATGGACATGCATGAATGTTTCGTAATAGCAGGTGTAGTAACCTCCACTTCAACTCATGCAATTAGACCACAGACTATATTTACATAAAGTCTAAGGTCACGTTCGACATTTTTAGATACTTCCGCAACCGTTATTAGACATTTATCTTTATAGACAAATATATGTTTGTTTAAAAATTATTCGCTAAATGTGTTGGGCTGCCTAATAATTTATCATAGTCTAAACTAATTTAAATTTTTTTTTGTTGTATTTTTATTGCCAGGAGAAGGCTTTTAAGAAAAAAATTTAAAACTTTTAGAGGAAAATTGGGAAATATTCACACTTTTTTCGTTAGCTAGACTATTGGATACTCGTTTGCAACAGGGGTGGTCTCCAACGCACCAATCGTGTAATCAATTGATGGTAAGCAATCCAATCCAGTCGAGAAAAATATACTTAGTCGATTGTTTCCATTTTCAAGGTCTACTAGTTTGGAGCGAGCTGTAGAAAAGTTCTCTTTTATCACGGAAAGGAATGCATAATAAAATTTAATATGATCTTATGACCATACATCAGTGTAAATATCCTATATCCGAGCCAAGAATCAAAATTTATCCGGGATTCGGGAACCGATCACAACATACGATGAATAAATACTACCAAAAGCAGAATCCTACTAATATTATAAATGTGAAAGTTTGTGAAAATGTATAGATGTATGTTTGTTATTCTTTCACTCAAAAACTGCTGGACCGATTTGGTTTAAAATTTGGTAAATAGATAAGTGCTAGATTAACACATAGGGTACTTTTTATCAATATACCTACTACAAAGAAGCAAGCTACAACTTTCATCAGTTTGATGTCGTAAAATAAATGGTGTATGCAAATTAATGTAAATATTTAGATACGTATCTATTGAGGTAGATAGGTAGATATATTTTATTGAGGTGTAGGTCAAGAGAGACCAAATCAATGATCCTTGTATAGAAGGCTTGACGTATTTAGTTTTAAGCACATATAATCGACGACAGACTTTATAAGGAACTTTTGTCTAAATTTTGAAATCAAAATATTTGATTTTGTGTATATTAATAGGTACTCCTTTTGTAGAAATTATGGAATGTATTTTTCTGTTATGAGAATTAGTAGGTCATACGAGAATAGTTACTGTGTAGTGCGATTTACTAAAATGATGGTGCTTACATTTTTTTTTACCAATTGTTGATTATAAACAATGGAATCTTTGACTTAATAATCAAAAAATCTTTGACTATATAAAGAAGTTTTAGTGTAGAGGTTCCATAACTTTTAATAAAGTTTAGGCTAAATAAATAAAAGTGAAATATTGTTTATGCAATACGGTGGCAACTGCCAACCCGCATTGAGCAAGCGTAGTGATTAATGCTCAAGCCTTCTCTGTTTGAGAAGAGGCCTTTGCTCAGCAGTGGGCACTTATAGGCTGATGATGATGATGATGATGATGATGATGAATATGGTGGCAAACGAGCCGAACTGACAGTAAGCAATCGTGTGTCGCCGCTCATGAGTCCCCACAACACTATTAGAGGAATGGCACATTGTCAGTCTTTTGAGGATAAATACTTTAGCGTTATTAAAACGATTTCAGACTAAACTGACACGACCAAATAAGAATGTTTACCAACACGGATCACACACAGATTCGTTACAATAATAAACAATTATGTAGGTCGCAGAAATTAGCTTTAGCTGGCTTGCCACACACGTATATTTTTGCTGACCCTAGCAGAACAAAATTTTCTTGGTAAGATAAAAAGTATCCTTGAAGAAAGTACCCGATAAACTAATTTTTTTTGGGAATCTCCCATTCCACTGATGGATGGTTATACAGATAATAGAGGTCCAATAGTTTCGTGGGTCGATCTCACAAACTGAAAATTTCAGCCATCATGACATCCATTTCAAAAAATGGATTTTCGTCAAATCACTGTAATGAGACCGGGGCTAAACTGTGCAATGATGGCTTTTGAACCGAAATAGAGCTTTTCCAATTACCGGAATCGTACTTTGTACTATCGGTATAGGAATCCTATTGAGTTGTGTCGCATGATATTTGAGTTGATTATCAGACTGTGGTTTGTTGATTTACGATTCGCTTTGATGTCAAAACTGAGCGGGAAAATACATAGAGAATGTCAATGATAAACCTATAATTAGGTGCGGATTATCTACATATGAATTATGTATATACTCGAAACTTAAATTCATCCAACCACAAGCCAACGCCTGCGTTTTCTTTCTTACTTTCTTGCAATCATTTCCTTGCTTTGTCATAATCTAGTCGATGGATTAATTAGATTTTTAACTTACATACCCTATTGTGCGTATTCTTGGCTTTTACTTCAGGGTTTATACTACTTACTTCTAGTACGATGTGTTATTTTTTTTAAATGGAAATTCATCAAATTATTATCTCTTCTTGGGTGAGCATAGAGGGAGTGTCAGACTCTTATTGCTTAAAACCCACCCCGTTCCTTCTCCCGTTCCAGGCCAGGGTTGCGGTTCATTGACCGTACTGGGCGCCAAGTTACCAAGGTAATTTGCTCACCAAGTGATAGTCAAATACAAGCATTTATTGCTTAACTGATACTAGTAGTCTGAGACAGTCCAGTTAAGCAACTTAGAGCTTTGCTTAGGTAATGTAACGACTAACAAATATGTTCACAACATTGAATGTTGTTATTGTTGAGTGTGACGAAAGCTTAGGTATATTGTAATTTGGTATCGACGAAATGTACATTATGTATTAAAAGTTGGCAGTGTGTGTCGTATTTATATTATGGATTTTATGTTAAATGGACAAGGTATATTTTTGGACTACTTAAGTACCATTCCAGACACAATGCCGTTTTGAAAAAAAACGATGTTAATGGCGTATACCTACTTAGTACTTTGACTGGACGATTAATAAAAACTGGTTTAGTCCTAGAATGGTGCAGACTTAAACTATTTACCACTTAATTTACTCTTCAGTTATAGTATATAGTTGCATCTAATAGGGAGAGAATTAGTAAATGGACGGTGGTTTTCAGAGGCCCAATCCTATCCCGCCATCCCAATTCCCTCAATTCTCAAATTCCTATCCCCAAAAAGGCCGGTAAAGCATTAACACCCTGTTGTTATAATACCCTGTTGTTGAGGTCACATGGACGGCGCTGATTGCTTACCATTCGTCCGACAGGTGATCCGTCTGCCCTTTGACCGTACATAAAACCAGAATTATATGGAAACTGCTGAATAGGAAAACTAGATGGGAAATGGCACCAAGGCATTATAGAGAAATACAAAGGGCAATGGTACCTACTACAAAATCATTCATCGTATTGTTTATGTTACAAGCTACAGGTTGTTAGTGGTAATCGTTAAAGGCTTTGTTTACTAATAAGTTTTTATGTTATTTTTATCGATTTTACGTCTACGTATACGAATAATTAATTCGAACCAACAATACATAGTACCGAATGAATTACTTTTTACTGACGAAAAAAATGGGATTGCCTAATTTTGATAAACTGCAATCTTACTTTTCTTATTGCTATTCAAATAACAAATAAAATATACACGGAAATATAATAATAATAATTAAAAAACACACACAAAAACCTACCTTTCAAAAGGCACTTTCCAAAACAACCAGTCACTTAATAAAGTACGTTTATTTTTAAATACTTCTGTTGTATACTATGTCCCCTAACTATATGCAAGAGACTAGCCAGATCAAGTGGTACCGGTACACTGCAACGCGCGGCCCGACCGAGGGACGGAGCGACCGACGCGGCCATTAAACTAGCGATAAAATTAGAGTAAAAGTTATTCGATGATTCAAACTGTTTTACTTTTTAAAACATTCGTAATAAACAAATTAAAATAGTCTATATAAACGTAAAATAAACTTATTATATTAAGAAATGTTTCAGGTTTTATTAAATACCCATTTATTATAAGTACACCCAAATAGACTCTAAACTCTAAAGAACTAAACTCAATTAGCTTATATGACCTATAAATGTAAAAAAAAGATAAATAAAAACTACAGTGATATAGATGTAATGTTAAAAATAAGAAACTCAAAATTAAATTCAAATCATTTATTTTAGTTGACCAATATAAGCACCTTTTGAACGTCAACCTCGCCAACTTAATATAAAGGTGAAAAGGGTCAGTTCCCTAGTGAACCTATGCCTGCTTGTTCCGTTTTTCTATGGAGAAAAATGAGCATGAAACTCCTTTTGCTTGCAGAGTTGTTTGTTTTCAACGAACAATGTTATTATAAACTAGCTACTCTCGCGCGGTTTCACTCGCTGCTCGGCTCCATTTGATCGTAGCGTGACGTTTTATAACCTATAGCACTCAGGAACATTGTAGCTATCTTTCAGTGAAAGAATTTTGGCAATCCGACCAGCGGTTCCAAACATTACCCCCTACATACAAACTTACAAATTTTACCTCTATATAATATTAGTATAGATATGTTTTTTTTAATTCAACCATTCTCTTGTTACCTACCTTGTTTCTTGTTTCTGGTTGGTCGAGTGAATGTAGGCATGTCTGTTGATAAACGCGTCTCCAAATAATTATCGGCATATTTTCTGTTTGTCTAATTTTGTAGATAGTTCATCATCAATTTTAAGAAACATCGCCCGTCTTATGGCCTCTATACCTCAGTTGCATGCTTAAAGCGTAACGGGTAAATGACACCATGGTATCTCCTTGACGCCATTGAACACATACTATACGCCACCGTGCGTGCGCGCATATTGTATCCTTATATGGGCCCTGAGAAAGGAAAACTCGCAAAATACCATTTTCACCTTATAAAATACGCTTGACTATAAATGTGACTGTTCTTAGGGACGTGTGTGAGAGCCATTCTTCGGCACGAATGGGTCGGCTTGACCGGAGTATACCGTGGAGATACCGCGGCCTCACAGGAAACTGGCGTGAAACGATCACAGCGCTGTGTTTCGCCAAGTGAGTGAGGTTACCGGAGGCCCGATCCTTCCCCTTCCCCAATCCCTAAATCCCCAAAAGATCAGCAGCTATCTTGCAACTCCTCCGATGTTGCGGGCGGCGCTGATTGCTTACCATCACGTAAGTGTTAAGTAGGGCACTTTGAAATCATTCAAATGTTAGTGTGTGTCGACATTTTCATCTGTATAGTTTGATCTCTTGATATCTTTTATATTCTCCACAAGTGGTTTGTCCTACGTATAGTTGGGGTGTGAGTAAACTTATCATCGACATACAACAAAAGTACTTTAAAATAAAAGTAAACATTTTGAATGGAAAAACAGGAATGAAAAAGCCGTGTTGAATGTGGAAGCGTCATAAAATATCTTCTATCTACAATTAAACCTGCCCCAGTCACCTCCCAGCAATCAGTCCTGGCCACCCCCCTACAATAAAACCTGCCTGTTTGCCCAGGTAGGCATGCTCGTTATTTAGTATTCAGCTGGGCATCCATGATTGATGCCCAGTCCGCCACCGAATTCGTTGTACCCGGGAAATGCATTAGGATTTACGTGATTTTTTTTCCCCGATTCGACTAGCCTACATACGTAAGATCACGTATTTTATTGTACGAAGAGGTAGGTATAGTGGTGTACCGTTTTATTTATTATTACTATCACTTCTTTTATGTATAATTCCCATGTTTCTAAATGTTAAATTCTAAATTTTTTGGGTACTTTAGTTACGTGATTATACTTTCACATGTGATTTTCCACAGGTGAGGTATAAATGAGCTAATGAATATGAGATGAATATATAGGTATATGTATATTGTTCACGTTTAGCACAGTGGTGCTTAATGTTCCGAGGAAAAAAGTTAAAATAATATTATCAGGAAAGGTTGTTTGTCATGTATTGTCACCCTTTTTGAAATTTTCGGACGCTATACTGCGCATCTTTATCCTAGTTTCATGAGGCAAGGAAGACTAAACGAGAATTGAATTACTTATACTTTCTGGATATCGTGATAATTTGATAATATAATACCTGACATTCAAATTACTAAAGAACTTATATACTAAAATCGTTTACGTTAATGAATGTATTAAGGTCCAATTTGGCATAACTTGCGGCTCAAATACTGGTATCACCCGTGTTGTTGTGATTGTAGTCGACCTTAATCTATGCAGCCGGTGGCTGATCAGCAGTGCTGCGGTCGCAACTCGGTGCTGATGAGCAAGCACTTACTTAATTTACTTATGTCATTAATTTGATCAAGAGGTGCGCAAATATTTGGCCAGCACGTGCACTCAGGCCGTGACCTTGAAATATTCGGAAGTGGTTTTTTATGACAGTCTCATTTATGCTTGTGGTTTTATTTTTGTTTTGAGGAAGTTTGCCAAATATATTTAAATGCTTTCTATTTTAAAATATTATCAATACTTTTGGTTTTCCTGGAGGTAGATAGCAGTGTACATAATGCAACTTTAATACCTAGTTTTTGGAGTAAAACGTAAAACCTTAATGTACTTTTGGTTCTTTTTAACTTTTATCGGTAGCACCAAGGATTAAGTCTACTGCCACACATTAGGCAAGATTCTGCTGAGTGCGATAGTGCGATTACTAGTCTAAGGATTCAAATAATACGAAGATCATAACTTGGAAAAACAGCAAAAGGTTATTTTAATTTTTATGCGTACGACCGTCGCGTTTCTGATTACACGACCTGTGAAGCATACGTATAGGAAGATCAACTGTGCTATCCAGATTATCTGGCTTAATACCCTCATTCACCCTTTAAAATTCACAAAAATCACAAGCCTCATGTTCCCAACGAATATTTAAAAGTCATTTATTCAGTATGTAAAATAGAATCACAGTCCAATCATCGTGGAATTGAAAATATACGTCCGCGAAAAATTTAAGCAGATTACAGCTGTGTCCGATTTTTACATAATGATGTCGGAGTGGGTGAAAAATGGGATGAGGCTGAATTTTATTAGAGAGCTGACGTAGGATTACATGGAGGAGGAGTGAGGTATGAGGTTCATAATGAATTCTCGTATGTATAGATCAGCGCTCGCATACTTTTTTATTTTAATTCTCCCAGTTTCTGCTTACGTGAACTTAGTCACGTCGATGAAATTTTGGCAATAAACTGACCAAGGCATAAATAACAATCATGGGTACGTTGCTAGTGCTTTCTGAATTCTATAGATTCATTCATTCATTAACTGTATGATGTGAAAACATTAATGCGTTTGAGCTTCAGTGTCAAATACACGTTTTGTAGGTAGCTGTTTAATCTTGTTCTTGAAGCGTGCAATTATATATTTATATCTAGTCATGCCAACAAAGGCATGGCTTGTTAAAGATGCACTGACAAACCACAACATTGCAACTAGAGCAAAGAGAGTGAATTATTCTGCGTATGTAAATATTCGGCCTCCCCCAGGGCAGCGCGGGCGGCGGCGAGCGACCTTATTCTTTTGTCTCAGACCTGAGGCCGTTCTATTTGACTTTCTTTGCCTCCAATTTGGGTAAGGTCGCCTCGGATAGACGAGGCCTTAAGTCCGAGATTAGCTTTAAACTGGATCTAGCTCTCTTTTATGGTATTTATTGCAGACACTTTGTATTTAAAATGACATGTACATATTTATGTATTTTAATAGTGTGTTCTGGATTACGAGCCTTTTTTGTTTAGTGCTATTTGCATAGCTTTTGGCCTAAAAGTATTGGATACATTTGAATTAATTTCAACGACTTTGGTGCGTGAATTTAAAGTTAAACTTATGTGCTCTAAAGTAAAGATAAAAAATATGCAGTAGAGGACATTGCAGAAGTTGTCGAGATTTTTATTAGTGCTCTAGTAGCAGTGGGCGGTGAGGCTCTAAAAACGTGTTTATTGCATTCCGCAGCTCTGCATAATTATGTTTGTGCGCAAAATTAGCACTCACTGATGCAGTCAACAGATTAATTCAGGGAGAGTGGTCGGAGCTGTACCTGTATAGAAAAATAAATTTGTATATATATAAATAGAGGCGTCAGTTGACTTAACAACACACTAGCCTTTGCCTGCGACTCCATTCGCGTGGAATAGTGACTTCTTGCAGATTTTTGTTATAAAAACTGTCCTATGCCCTTTCTCGAGTTTCAAACTATGTCTATACTAAATTTCAGACAGATTTACTTTCGCATTTATAAGATTTTCGATTTGGATTTGGATATACTGAATGTGGCTAATTTTTAAGTTTGAGCCACCATGTAGTGAAATGTGATATAATTGTCTTGAAAAGTTATTACCAAAAATGCTTTGCTTTCATTCTGAATATACAACATAAAATCTCGTTGAAAGAAATTTAGCATGGAGTGGAACTGACATTCATATTTTGTTTTATTGCCAGCCCAAAGCAAAAAGGAATGATGCCTACTTTTATTCATATCATCAAGTCCCCGTGGTATACAAGTTACTATCTTCAAATATTCATAAAGCAAGGCGTGTGAAGTTTTGTCAAAAAGACTAGAAGCACTTGTAATGTTGGATATAAAATCTTGAATTTCTTTCAGCAGTAATTCTGGAGATGTAAACGACAAATGATGTAGGCAAGTGACCGTGCTCTGTTTCTTCTGATGTTCTACTAGGTAAAGTTCTGTTCAAGGTGACTACAGACACATTGAGAAGTTTTTCATATCTTCTTGCATTTTACGACCAACATTTTTCACCGAGAGCTATTTGTTCTCTGACTGTCAAACTTGGTTTATTGTGACGACAGCTTGTTGGGAAATGATATTAAATAAATTGTGGGGCAATTTTTATGTTTATTTGACTTGTTTAACCAACTGATGGAATGACGGCTATGGAATAGTTTCTCACATCACTCTGTGACGTTCCAGTAGAATTTTTCCACATAGAAATATAGATTAGCCAATACTGATTAGTGTAATAGGAACAAATTTCTACACGTCCATTTAACATGTGGTACCAAGGCTAACATAAAACGGTTCCATTTTTCCTAAATATAACAATTTAATAAGTGTTGTGCCCTCATCAAACAATCTTAACAATAACGGGAGGGCCAAAGGCACACATTGCTGGAGAGGTTGTGTGCTCAGGCCCTTTGTCAGGCCTCCCATGTCACAAGGCCAAAACCAGTCCATAAAGAGATCTTTTGTCTGAGATCATAATGGCTCTGATTTCCGATATCCAATAAGGATTTGTATCTTAATGTCTATTTCGGTTCGTCTATTATATTAGAGCCAGCCTGTCAACTGAAGGGATTCGCTTTCTGGTTTATTAATAGAATTTTAAGTTCAAGGCTTAGAGGGTATATTGGTTCTTTAATGGGAGCTTTTTACAGATAAATTTAATATTTTCACGAAGTATCACCCTAAAACAGAGATGAGCATATTAAGTCCTTAAAACGTTTCTCAGAAGTGTTTAGTTTAAGCAGCAGAATTGAAATGGACCATTTACATGTAGCATTATACCAATGAGGCCTCCGAGTGCAGCCCACACCATAACGACAGAAACAGCAACCCCTAACATCTTCCCCTTCAAACAAATAATAGGAAATATAAAGTAATGAGTTACAATTTAGCCGTTTCTCCCCGAATTACACACAATACGCCTCTGTCGGCTCATTTCCAGCCTGTTACCAACATTTTCAGGTGCTTTCAGGTATTTTCAGCATCATTACCATCTACACCGTAATTATTATACGCAGCATCAGGTGATTACATCAAAATGACATGAAAATTTAGTGAAATATTTTCGGGATGGGCTGTAATCATGAGGTTTAATAGTGTTCAAATTTAATAGTGCCTCACATACACAAACGTGTTAGACTGGGAACAAGACTTCTACTAAGTTTTACTCTGTCTACATCACGATTCTAAATTTCATGTTGAATACCGAAAAAAATATTTTAATTGGGAAAAAATATTAACTAAAAGCATTCCGAGTTTACCTAACTTTTAAAGGCAAATTCTTTTAGGCACATTATCCTACGTACTGAGTTGAAGCAATTAGCTAGAAGAATGAAACTCAGTGGAGTTGCTATTAAATTCACATCAGGCGTTTTTCGAGTTTTCTTTTTTACGGAATAAGAGGCAGACAAGCCCATGGATGCGCGATGTCGGCGTTCTAAGAAGGAGTACACTTTTGTTTCTTGAAGGTTGTATTGTTTCGTAAATATCGCCGCCGAAAGAAAGTTATGGCGCGCGAGGTAGAAAGATCTGCGAAAAGCACACATTTTTTAACTGCCAACTATCAATATGATGGGGATGGAAATGTTTTCGCATGGGGTCGTTGGTAACCCTAAGGCGAGTGGGGAAATTATTTTCCAAATAAATCTTTATCTTTCACTAAAAATGTCATGGTTACATAAAACTTATCACTTAAATATCAAGTAATTCTATCATATATCTCTTGTAAAAAATTCAGATAGAATAACTTAACCTACGTCAATTCCCCTTAGACGTAAAATCTTTTGTTTTAATGAAAACAGCTTCTAAAATAAAAGTAATCTTGACATTATACTTTTGCTATAAATATTTGAAATAAGAAGCACATTAATTCAAGTAACGTACAATATGACAGTTGCCAGAACTCGTTTGATCTATAAAGCACAAAGAGTGAAGCGTCACGCGCAAATTACGGAACTCCCAGTCGGGAAATAAAGATGAAAAAAATGGGACATTAAAAGATGTTTCCCTCACCATATCGCTTTGGATCAACCGTAACGATTATATCTACGACTTCAGACCGCGGGGTGTGGAGCTCTCAACGTCTCCACACCTAGTTATCTTTTGTTCTACGTTAAGATAACGTTATGCAATGTCGTTGCTTTTTATTTGTCGTTATCGTTTCATTTTTACCGTTTATGAGGGGATCAGTGTATGGGGAGTTATTACGCAATATTGGGTTTTTTATATATTTTTCTGCATTCGATAGTGTAGTCTGGTTGCGAAAAAAGGTCTTAACACATATGAGCTGATTAAGAAATGTTAGTCGTAATAAAATATGCGCGTGGCAGTCGCCAGTTGTTGGCATTTACAAACATCGAGAATAACAAAACAGACACAGAACAATATTGTGTTTAAATCTGATTATTAGCAACATTTCAGGGTTTTCTTTTTATTTTTAGCTAAAGTAGAATAGATTGGCAACAATTGGGTGGCACGTGTATCTAATACAACGCCTTAAACTTCGCTTGTACAAAATTATTGTCTTGTACTAGTGTGAGTCATACTCTACTAATTCCAAGTCACAACAGGGCCCTTATTAGACGAACTGCTCATGAATACGCTTTTCAGATGATTCACGTCAGTAAGTCGCTATTTTCAATAAAGCCTTTAGAAATGTGACATTCCAACGCTTTTTACAACTGAAGCTCGCATTCATTTTGTTTCTATTTGAAAGAGTAATTGACTTCAATTTGTATATACACACATATTAGAGTTTGAAATAATCTACATAAGTGCCTATTAACAGACATATACACATGTCGGTTTTCCTAATTACAAAGAAATTTAACAAAGGCTTTTAAGTCGTAACTTTCAAGTTAATTCTTGGGCTACAGCGAGCCTTTCAGTGTATTCCTTTTATATATTTATTTTTAAATGGCGAATAAATGATTTCGTGGTTTATGAATGTGGCATCACCTAAGTGAATATTTAGTAGACTTAAATATCTACGTGACATTTACATTCATGACATTTGGGTGTTCTTTACTTTAAATTCTTCAGTTATAATTAGGTTTGTATGAATTTTTAAAATCATATTTGACCTGCAATTTGATATAAGTGCTTTTAATATTATCATAAAATAAAGTTTTCCATCTCCTCATTTTTAGTTAAGTACACTAGCAGTTTTATAAAGTAATAAAGATAGGTAAGGTATGTCGGAATTGTGACAAGCGACGATTCATTACAGCAATGTTAAAATAAAATTTATTTCACCAGAACCTTCGGCAGCTCTCTCGTTGCCCACTCTCGTAAAAAACTGTCTTTATTTTTTACAGTAAAACTTTTTTGGAAATTGAGCAATATTTCAGGTAGTTTAATACAAATAAATCACGCGATAACTCGGCTTTAGGCAGGTGAAGTCTGGCAGCAGCCAGATAACACAAGTTAGGGAGATGAGGTGCTGTTGTCTGGTATTTATGTCTTAACTTTTTAAGTATCTGGATTCTGGATAACCCGACCCTCTAGTTCTTAGGATTTATTTCCAACTTTTTTTGTGGGATGAGAGACTGTCGAAAACTTTACTTGGTTTACTGTTTCTATTTTCAAAAGTCGAAAAGATTTGTTTCATCCAACCAGTCCGCTAGTTTGTCTGTGTGTAAAAGTAAAAGTAAATTTTCATACTTAGGTACGTGTTTAACCTCTCTCTCTCTGGTTATGTTCAGTGGGATTTTCGGTATCGCAATACGAATTTGACTTGAGCTCTAATATACCAAATACAAAGCAGACTTGTTTCTTATTATAACGGAATTAGCTTGCTCTTATTAGCGTACTAACTACAGTATTATTGATAAGGAAAAACTGAAGTAAAGTTAAAATAGGTACCTTATGAGATGGATCCAATAAGCTGACGGAATAAATAATAAAAATAAAAGTTCACATCGGAGGTTTTACGCAACTTTAATATATGTAGAAAGCAATGCAAAACTCAGTGGTGTACTGAGTCATACACACACGCAAACACACAAATACACACTATGGCATCACAGTCGAGCACACACCAACAATGTTCTCCTCAACATATAACAACACTATTAACATTCTATGTACATAGCCTAATATCATATTTACAAGCAAAAGTCTTCAACATGAAATTCTAACAATATTAAAATTTGTCGAAAATTTAAATTCATTTTTGGTATTTTATAAAAAACAAGCCTCTTCTCAATAATTTTTAGCCTAGTATAAAAAATTATCTATCATGAGCAACAATTTTATATCTTTCCATCATTAATGTCGAAGATTTGCAAATAGCGCTTGTGCGAATTTTCCGAAATATTGCACGTCAGGGTAGACTGGTACATCGACCATGCCATACTCCGGCTGAGCCACGAACTGTTGGGGCTGAGCATACAGTGCCTGGATTCGTGATAGCACTGGTCCCTGGTACGATTGTAACGAGATTCCAGAATGGGATGCTTTCTCTGGCTGCTCTTCAGGTTTCCTAGTAGTTAGTTGTGGTTTCACCTGTTCTTGGGTTTGCGAATCTAACCGCTGTTGATTATCTGTTGATGATGATGACTGTTTAGATTCTTCAAGAGGACTGGCAGAGTCTACCTGGATCTGGTTTTTAGGTTCTAAGTTATGTTGTTGGTATTGCTCAGGTTGTGACTGAGTTTGTTCTGTAATGTGTGGTTGTTGTGGTTGCGACTGTTCTGCGGGCTGATAATTATGCAATTGGTCGTATTTTATCTGCTGACGTTGAAAAGGGTGAGCTTGTTGTAAGATCACATATTGTTGTGGTTGTACCCGTTGAGTCTCATACTGATGTTGTGGAGAGCCTGATTGACGAGGTGCGTGGCGGTATTCTTGGGAATGTAGCTCGTGAAGTTCTTGTTGGAAATGTGGGGGTTGTAGTTGTTCGAATATTTGGTGCGGTACTTGGGAACGTATTTGGTGCTCTTCGTGTTCTTGTAGTGGATATTGTGGAGTGCTGGACGGTTGGGGGGATGGATCAAAAAGTAATTCTTGAATTTCCTGCTTCTGGATCACCACATCATGCCGTAGTGGCGTTTTAGGGGATTGAGTTGGTATCGGTTGAGGCTGTGGCGTAGAGTACTGGTTTTGTAATGACGGTGTGTATGTTGTTGATCTCACTAGAGGTAAAACTGATGGCGATAGAGACTGGGTAATTTCTTTATGTTCAGCGGTGCTGTCCTGTTGTGTTTGTGATTCAGAAATAGTTTTCAACTGCACAGTTTCTTCTTTAGTTTCATCTTGATTATTAAGCTCAGGCTGTACAGTCGTTGACGATACAAGTTGATCGGTGAAAGGTTGTGCACTCTCAGTGGTTGTTGGGAGAGTTTGTAGGGTAGTTGGTAAAAATATAGGCGTGGTAGAAGCATACGGCCTCAAAGGTTTAACAAACTTGCTGTAATTAGGCTTTAATGGTGGTAAGGGAGTGAGTTGCCGCTGAGGTAATACTGGTGCTAACGGCTGGTCAATGTGGTTTGCGGATTGCGGAGTGGACTGTTCTTCGTAATTGTATGGTCTTGGTGCCGCATCTTTAGGCGAGGGTGAGCTTGTTTGGGAAAAATACGACTCTTGGGTAAGTAATGAATTAGGTAACGGTTTGAACGCAGGTATCTGAATAATTTGGTTTTTAGTTATCTGTCGTGGATTTTGGAAAATTAAATGTTGTGGAAGTTCATTTACAACGTCTGCATGATTTGGAATATGTTGTTTGTAGGCTATAAACTGCGGTATTGGCGGATATTCCGGCTGGCCATATTTTTGTGGTTCTTGAATGATTTTATGGAATATTTGTGGATACTGGAAATTTTGTTTCATTGGAATTAATTTATGTTGTTGTTGATTAATGGCTACAGGCTGGTGTTGTGCCGGTATTTGTGACAGTTGAACTGGACGGATATTGTTGGGTGGCCCCTGCATCAATGGTTCGTACTGCGTGTTGAGTGGTATGTTTTGAGAGTAACTGGCAAAACTAATAGCTCCATTTGGGTGTTCGTGATATCCCTGCAAAAAAGAAAGGCACTGTTACGAAAAAAAAAAAAATTAACCCTGCTATAAAGTAGGCAAGTTTTATGTTTTTTCCTTGTTTAACTTAGCAGATCAAATCTGTACAAACCTGTTTAGATGCAGATATTTTATTCTGCACTTGAGCTTTTTCTGTTGTTTCCGATTTTGATTCTTGGCTGTTTTCTTGATTTATAAAGTCTTTTCCTTCATTATTTTCAGAATCAACGTTGTTATATGCAGTATTAATGGGAATAAACTGATATATTCTGTTCTGCTGAAGATATTGGGAAGGAACCACATGGCCTTGGTATCGAATGGGTCCCAGCTGATCGTAAATCGGAAATATCGAAGACATTGGTTGCTTGAGTATTGACTGAGGTTGGTATATTTCTTGCGGTATATTTGGATGTACTCGAGGGAATCCAGGGTCCACGGGCAAAGGGTAAGATTCAAAACGAACTCTCGGTTGCTTTACAGAGTACAGATTTACGTTAGGATAGTCTACCACCTGTGGCGGGGGTTCTCTCTGCTTGTAAACACCGTCTGCCTTGTGACCTTTATATGTTTGTGGGTAGACCACCTGGGACGCTGCTGGTTCTGGCACCTCGAATATTGTTGGTGACGCTAGCTGTAATTAGTAAAAATAACAATTAATATCAAGTCAATGATAGATGTATTTGTAGTTGACTAAGCTCATGTAATAGCAAGTTAGCTTAATAAACATGATATTATGTAAAGCAGAAATTTCAACGAAGATGTTTTCAAAATATACAAAACGTCGATGTTGCACTTTTGCATTTGTTGTGGGGATGAGCTTAAGACTATTAAATGTTACATCGAACTGAACAAATTGTGGTAAAATAAGTAGTTTTTTTTTAAACTCGATTACTTTAAAATTCGTGATTTTAAAACATTACATACAACATATGGTTTGGCACAGACATGATTTGAATGTGAATCGGTTTGGCAGTGTCGCGTGCTTAGTGTTTATGACCAATAATTCGCTTATTGACTGCAGATGCCAAAATGTGATGTGTGTTAACATTCCGCATAATATATTGGTGGCAATGCTTATTATATGGTCTGTTTGAGAAATTATTCCTGTAACTGATGGTTACTACTGACATAATGTACATCGAATGTGTAATAGCGTAGGTATGTTAAGATTTTGGGAATGTCTGTTGAGGGAAAGCATATAAGAATTACATGACATACAGACACGTGATATATGCGTTGTTTCACGCCAGCTTTTTGTGAGGCATCACTCCAGCCGAGGCAGCACACCCGTGCTAAAGTAAGGCTATCCTACAGTTTTGTGACTCTCATCGGACGTTCTTTAAATGTGTAGTTATTTGGCAAAGTCAATTTTGTTAATTACCCTGATCATGGTTACTGGGTTACTTTTAGTAAAAGACACACCAAGTTTAATACCTAAATATGGACTTTAAAGTGTAGGATAGCCATGCTTTGGTACGAATCAGATCAGCACGACCGGAGTAATGCCAGGGACTCACAAAAAACCATGAAACAACTACAGCCTTCTGTTGCGCCGTGGAGAAGAAGAAGAGGTTACCAGTAGGCCAATCCTTTCCTAATAGCTTAATTTCTGAAAGTCTTATTCTTAAAGGTCATAACTCCTAAGTTATTGCGGGTGACCATTGGCGGCGCTGATTGCTTAAAAACTTATCAGGTAAACCTTCTGCTCGTTTGCCTTCCAAACACAAAAAATACCTAAGAAATCGGTAATGGTCGACAATTCTTTTGCTACTATAGAACCATACCTTGCAATTAGTAGTTTCAAGTATTCATAGTAAGCTTAAGTCAGTTAAAAAATAATTCTATGTTCCATACTTATAGCAATTTGTGCTTACCCTGGTTTGGTACACGGATATGGGTGAGTAGAGGTGTCTGGCCAGAGCTGCTTCGAAAGAGGGACCCTGCCCACTCAGCACATCGGATATCTTGCTTACAGGGGGCAACCGCACGCCGAACATTTGCTGTGGAAGAAAACACCCTATCATTAGTGACAGAAAGTTCAGAGTAGATTGGTGAAGTAAGGTTATTTTTGGATGTTCTGAGATCGATAATGAGTGAGGCATGTGCGGAGATTTAATGGGGTGATGGTTGAGATGTTAGCTTGACGCTTCGATTGAATGATCGTGGATGGAGGTATCGCTTCATTATTTAGGTGCCATGTGGAAAAGATGCATATAATGAATGTAAAAATAATGTCTCACGTTTTGAATTCACTTTTTGACTCAGGGCAGCCTCTGTGATTTTCACCTTTTTACCTAACACTATCAAACAAAATCCAATCAGCGAAATCCTAAAATTAAATTGTCAGACGCGCTTGTTCGACCTAAGAATCAATTTAAAGAATAAATTACGTGTAAACGAATATTAAATGTTCTGTCAGTACTTGTAACAATATTCCGTGATAGTCTTTTGTTATAATTATAATACAGTTGTTAGTACTCCCCAGTGAGTCCTCGCGTACTGCTGACTGGGCCTCATCAGCCTCCTATAATGACCCGCGTCGCTGTTTCGGAATATTTTCCCAAAACTAAGCATTTTCCCTTTGTATCGAATAATTTTATAGGCTGTGGCGAATTGTAGATTGTGTTAATTGTTGAATTAATTTCGATTTGAGACTGGGAACATTTTGCTTAATCAGCTACCATTGAATGGGCACAATTTGTTTTGATTACTATAACGTTTTATCGCTACAATTTTCGGTGAAAGTTACCTTAGTATAAATATTAGATATTAGACTCTCTAATATTCCTTGTTACATACAAAATCAAGCTTTCAAACCTTCTTCTAGCTAATGATATAAATAAATACTGCTACGTTTATAATTTGAGAGCAATAAAATGAGTCCCAATTTGTGATTTTGTTGTCAAAGGTAAGAAATAAATAAAGTAACGTTTAATGTATTTCACGTTCGTATCACGGCGCGGCTGACATTATAAAATATAATATATTTTGCGTCCCGGCCTCGCCTGTCGCCACGTTTAAGTAGACTTACTTTTACGCAATTGGCACACAAATCACGAAGCAACAAAGTGGAGACTCGTATGTGTAGTCTTGTTGCGTTTGCGTAATTTTGAATTTTGTTGACAGTGTATAGCTTTACGTATCTTGACTTGTATAAACTAAATTTACAGAAGCAGAAAGTATTGCAATTTATTTCATGTTTGTATTGATTATTGTCACAATAAGACTTCGAGGTATTTTGGTTACGAAATACAACACTTATTCAACAAACACAATATGTAAATTACAAACAAAAAATATTTAAAACCGCACTAAAACTGTAAAAGCATCACTACATTTTTCAACTTGAATATGCCTAATGTCGACTATGAATACGTCCTCAAACGAGTGAGGCTCGCGTCGACAGAAAGATTTCCCGGCGGAAAATAAAAAGGAGGCCATACTTAATACACAGATGTAGGGCCGTCCATTTCACTTCACTTGATAAGGACCCTGCGTCAATTTCCTTCATTAAACCTCATCTAACCGCACCTCCTTCCACGAACTCTTTGATAGACTTAGGCACGAAAAGAACTCTCTGATTCACCAGTAATTTTGTGGAAACTTATTTTAGGAGAGTAAGTGAATAGGATTCGTACCTTTCATTTACGTTATTTACTAGGTTTGAGAGAAATGTTCTCGCTTTTTGCATATAACCTTCGTAGAAATTCATGGTTCGTTGAAATATGTGTCACTAAAGAAACATGTATTGAGAAAGCCAGTCACAGGTATTTAAAAAGGAAAACTCTTTCCTCCACTTTATCAGTGGAAATTATCCGTCTTAATGGAAGTTGCACTCGACTTACAGTTCATGTCGTGTGAACAAACAAACAAACAGTAACAGGGAACAATAAAACAATTATTTTACTTTTTTATCTCAGTCAGGTTGTGACGTTCCCCATAATACGAATTCGCTCGAGTAAATTTGCGTTCACTGGCAACTGGCAACACATTGCTTCATTTCGTGTCACGTCACTATGCAGTTGTGTAACAAAAGGTTTAATTACTAAGCACATTCAATTTCATTTTGTATGAAGCTCTTTGGACTTGTTGTTTCTGGGATAGTTTACACTCCCTATAGACCTTTAACAAAATGTTATAAAAAAGAAAAACAAAAAAACATTTTTAATGATTATACACTAAACTAACCGCATTCATGATTATAGTTAGTGAACCTTCTTCAAAGTAAAAGTTATTACGTTCCACTATTATGCCAGTAATCGTCTTATCTTTGACGAGTCTCCCCGCAGCCCGACGTTGGTTCAGTCCAGCTCTTAATAACGTGATGTGACCTTCAAATAAAAATTTTTGTCACTTTCTTCGAGATGGAAACCTTTATGTAAGTAAGATCATACTATATAAACACGTGAAAATCTATGTGTAAGATGGATTAGACAGAATTTTTTAAAAGAAAGCAATCGGCGTTGTTCAGTCACTAAACTCTAGAAGAGTGAATAGTTCGTTATCGTGTCTTGGGGATTGGGGATAAGGTATTTGCATTTGGTGCTAAACCCCCTCTTGAGAGGAAAGTTTCTATTCCATAATGGGCAAATGCCAGCTGATGATTACGGACCCTTAGTTTACTGGCTCAATAATTCGCTGTACCTCCTGATAAGAAAGCGCAAATCACGACGGTGAATTCGCATTGACGTATACATATAAGTTTCAATATGCCTTGGATAGGTTCCAACTCTCCGGCCATAAACCGTCCCCGATTTACTGCCGTTTAAAATTTTGTGACAGTTTTCCGTAGTCATAATCAATTGCGATTTGCGATGTATTATTGAAATACTTCGATTCTGATAGTAAATATGGTTTTAGTCTTGTTGAACTGCTTGTCATTGACTATTAAGTAAGTAATTAAATGGTTTTATGAATCTCATACAATAGGACCGAATGCTACTAAAATACTAGTCATATTTTGAAGGACAGTTTTTTAAGTGTATTAACTGAAATAGTAACCAACACAATATCTGTAAGATAAAGATACCTAAAATGAGAGATATTAATTATTCTTCAGTCAGATCTGTCCTCAAACATGTTCATTAATTTGTTCAAAAGAAACAAAAACTTGTGAAGAAATGTCTAGAACATAGATCGTATAAAGATTAGTGAAGAAAAACCTCGAAGACAGATCGTTTTGCTAAATTCCTACAAGTCCACTAATACATCCCATAAACATTGGCAAATAAGTATTGATAAAAAATGTTGAGAAATAGTTGAGAATAGTATATAGGCTACTTTTTATCCAAGTAACGAGGACAAAGTAGACAGCAAGTCACATAATAACTCCTCAACCATTAATGAACGATCACGTCATAAACATTGATGGGGAACATATCGCATATACATACGTCACAATAGTGGTGTACTGTAGTACCAACAGTGGCGGATAATAGGCTATCCCCATGCATAATAAGAGGTCGTTAGTCTCGGAATTAGCTCTCGTCGACTGCCCAACAATATTTGAGTAGTTCCAATCCACTTCGGGACCAGCCAGCATTGTCTTTAGGGGACATGAATTTATGAAGCGAATCTCTCTTAAAGTTCAGTGATTATAAATAAAATTATGGTCTAAAATAAATATGTTTTTTCTGAATTAAAAAGTAGGTACTGAGGAAATTGGAAACTATTTCTTTTCTTTTCTTTTGATTTAGTTCTTGTGGGATTCAAGACTGTTATTGAAGTCCTTGAGATGTGCCAGAATTCAGTATTTTTTATACTATTTATCAAATCCTGATTTACGTGAGTTGTTGGACGTTGTGTACATATGTTATATACCTCTACTTACCCCTTCTGAGAAATCTAAACGCGGTATTAGGCGTAAATTACTGCTGTGAAATAACTTTGCTCATTAGACCACTAGAAGAAACTTACCACAGAACTAGGACTAGCCAAATCTGGCTGTCTGTCCCCTAGAGAAATGAAGCTTCGCAACTTTGTATACAACTGTAAGACATTTGGCGAAAATATGAAGTTAAATATAATATTAATAAGAGAGACTTATTAGTAAGAATGTCCCAGTAAATTGTTTTGATAGTTTGCGTCGTGTGAGTTATAAAAGTAAATAGCAACAGGTCGCTAAGATTACGTCAAGAAGATTGGATCCTTGCTTGTACTTGGACTAGTTTTTCTTCGAGGGATTCTCAGACAAATATGAGCAAGTTAACTGTGTATTTTTTTCTTTGTTACGTATTTCTAAAGACGTTTTTGTTTTACTGTAATAGGTTGTTACTTTATACGTAGAGGAATTGTTAGGTAATTTACAGAATTTTTGGAGAAAAATACTATAGCCAGCACTTGAATTGAGTGAAGTACAAAAGATATTTTCTAAGCAAATGGATCTTTAGCAACTATATATACAACAATACTATTTTTAACAGAGTCTCCAGATGTCTCCACACTACAAAAAGAAACAGTAAATAACTACAGATATATACTCTGTCAATTTCAAGAGTTATCTACAACAAGGTGCAGTGACATTTATAACTTTTTTCATATCGAAGCGACGAAGTGGACGCGCTCTTTTTAACTGGCTAGTTTTACAGGATATTTTGACTTATTGCTTGTTAGGTAATATTACATTGAGATGTAAATACAGAAGATCTGATTGAAATTGGTGACTTCTTTTGGTTATTACAAGAACTCTTCTGAACTGAGAAGTTCTTTGAGTTCAAAGTCTAAAACTTCTCATAGCGCAGTATTTCAAGAAGTTAACAGTAAAAAAGAATCGATCCCCAAAAAGCCTGTTACGCACTTGTTACTTCTTTTGCGTTGCGGGTACCTATGAGCAGCGCCGATTGCTTACCATCCGTAATCAGTCTGCTTGTTTGGATGGAGGTGTTACGTGTGCATTGCTGGCCTTTTAGGGATAAGGGATTTGGAGATTTAGGAATTAAGGAGGGATTAAGGGAGGGAAAGGATTGGGCCTCCAGTTACCTCACTCACACGGCTAAAAACAACGCTGTGGTTGTTTCGCGCCGGTTTTCTGTGAGGCCGTGGTATCACTCCGGTCCAGCCGCCCCATTCCTGCCGGAGCATGACTCTCCCACACTTAAATAAGTGATGAGACTTCTATCTCCTTCCTACACAGTGGCAACTGGTACGCCACTTTTCGTAACTTCTTGTGACATAATAAGTTGGAACTTTTTGTTTTATTAATACAAGACGCGAATGAATGCTGATCAAATAAAAAGGAGTATATTGTGATTTACTTTATAAATATTTCAGTTATCTGTTCACATTGGGAAGGTCATGAATAGAATATGAACTTCTCATTTCCTTAATGTTTTTTGGTACGGAGGCGCCCCCTATTACACGGGTCTAATAACATTACTTGCGAAGAGAGTGTTTACTAATACATACGTATACTTTTGTAGGGTAAATAAAATGATGTCACGAATGAGGAATACAAAATAGTAAATATAAAATTGTTTAGCATATGTGTGCGTAAACAAGCAAGCATTGTTTTGTTCTTAAAGAAACTATTGTTTTTGATACATATTATATCATTGTAGTGGAATTTTCTTTTTATATGCAAACTTAATAATATTACAAAGCAGTACTACTTATTCGAATTGAATAATTCCTTTTGTGTTTGTTAGTACATTTATCGAGGAAGGCTTTTAGGCTATAAAACGTCACGCTACGATTTGTAAGAGCCGAGCAGCGAGTGAAACAACGCGACAGAAATTAGTTGTTAGTAAGATTTTCGAGAAGTATGCATATACACATTTATCGGTCTTTCTTATGTCATAAGTAAGTACTACATGCCTAAAAATAAACAGGTACAAACAATAAACAAATCACAGAAACATTTTAACAAAAAATAAAATTCTTTTTTACGTAATGAGTTTAACAAAGCTTTGACCTCTGTGTCTGCCCGCACCTCGTCCTCAGAGAGTCGTAATGAAGCTGACAGTGTATATACACCGTCCCTCCCTTTCAAGTATTACCGTGAGGATAATGGTAGAGAATTGTGAGGGTACGAGGTGTGTCCGGAGGTCGGACGAAGTCCTGTTGAAGACTTCACTCAAAAAATAAGTTATATATGTACATAGTATAAAATAATATCGCTTTCTCTGTCCCTATATCATAATGCATGTTTAAATCCTAAAAACTACGCAACGGATTTTCATGCGAATTTTTGATAGATAGAGTGAAAGAAGACGAAGGTTTAGGTATATGTGTTTTTTATAATTACATCCATTGAATAGTGGAGAAACTTTGTATTAGCATTGCACCCGTGTGAAGCCGGGCGTCGCAATACTTGAAATCAATGTTTTTATTTTTCATACAGGAAAATAGTGTCTGTGTATGTATTTCAAAATATTTTTTAATTCTGTAATATTAAAATAGTGCCTAACCTAATTAATTCATGCAAATGTAAAGTAGGTAATAACGTTTCCTCGATTCAATTTGTACTCCACAGAACGAATGCGCTTCCTTAATTTAAAACCAAATGTCAGATCATCCAACAAAACCCATTTTCTACAATTATGATTATGATTACACTTACTTTCTCAACAGAAATAATCTCGGTATGAAAGTTTGCCAACCATCTTTTACATGGGGACCGTAAAACTGTAGCTTGGGTCGATAGTAAAAAGACGCGGTAGGAATATGGTTAAAGATACCAAATAATAGATAGTGATAGAAGATGTACCAACAAAGAATGGCATAAGAAAATTCACAGTAATGTAATCCCATACCTCAATGTTACCTTGTTTCAGCTCATTACTGTTTGTGTCACAATGTAAATCGAGCGTGAAGTGTCACCTCACTGACGATAATGTCAAACGATTGTCTGTGGCAACACTGGACTGACAATCTTTAATTACTGGGCTTGTAGTGTTGCTACACTATACTCATGTGACATGCGTATTATACCATGTAGCTTAGTATATATTAGGTACTAGCTACTGCCACGCGGTTGCACCCGCTGTGGGGTGATGTTTTATAGCACATAGCACTTAGTAACATTGTAGTCATCCGTCAGTGAAAGAATTTTGGAAATCTGATCAGCGGTTTCAAAGACTTACATACAAACTTACAAAATTTAACTCTTTATAATATTAGTGTCGATTTTTATGAAAGTATCGTAAGTAGGCACGTCAATAAACTATTCCAATGAGATTTTTAAACCAAAACATCATGAAATGGAGCAATACAACAATTTTAAACAACGGAACCAGCTACTGATCACGGCTAGGTAGCCAGTCACTCTATCTATTATTTGAAGACTTTGAAGATATAGATAGGAAAAATACTATATGTTGTATTTATTTAAAATTGAATAACTGCAAAACAATTTTTACAAAAGATGAATTATTAACAAAGTGTATTGCTATTCACCAATCATACAAATCCCTAAAATGGAACACTTAACTCCTAAAAAAACGGATTAAATTGAAAGAAAAAAGCGAAATAAAGTGCACAATCTCTGTTTACTATTTGTTCAAAAAGTTCGAGGAATTCTTTCGGGTTTATAGAGGTGCGACTGTGGGACACTTTCCTGGTATACTTTATTGGTAAATACTACGAGGTACGGGGACTCGAACAGTCTAGAGAGACGTGACTAAGGGTTGGTTATTTACATTTGTGAACTTGCTTCGAATATTTCTCATATCTTCCAATTCGTGGTATTGGGGTTTCATTAATAATTGATTGTCATCTTAGATGCTGTTTTTGTTGGATTCGCAGCATTCTATTCTAGTCATTAATTTTACTTTACATAGGTACCTAAGAGTCCTTATCTTACCTTCAAAACACGCAAAACCCTTGCCTTCATTGAAGATCTGTACTAAGCATTAATTATCGTCTCCAGAACTTCAAAATAAATCACGATCAAAAGGCCTGCTAATTCAACAGAATGGGTTGAAACAATGGCCGAAACAAAACGATCACAGCCGAAATACTCCGAACTCATCTATCGGTATTGTTAGCGTTTAGTCTGCGCAAAAAGTGCGTGGAGCAGGCGGCCGCTTTAATATGCAAAACGCGGTCTATCGCGGATCGCGGGGAATTGTCCCGAGCTAGCCCCAAGCCGAAACGCAAGCTCGTAACTTTGTAATGACCTGGCAAGTTGGGCACTCCTATTATAAAGACTAGTCATGTGACTATAGCTGGTGCTGTCGTAGACGATGCTTTGATAACGATGTCTCAGTATAATAATAATACTGAGATTGATTTTAAAAATAATATGTCTATCACTCAATTAAAATAATATTCGCTTAATAGTCGCTCAATGCAAAAAACCCACCATAAGATATCCAATGAGATAAAGATCCGATGATAAAGAGGTCATATACTGAGATGTATCTAAAGAATTGCCTGTACTGGGGCTTCATAAACATAACCGAATCATGATAGTGGTTCTACGGAGTAATTGCCAATAGGGGTCCAAACCAACAAAACTTTGACCAACTAAATCTACTGGTTCCCGAGACCTGAACAACGGTCTTGGTTCCTGCAACACAATAATCTAGAAGATATCATTCAAGGAGAAGAAGAGAAGCATAATTATCTTTGTGCAGTAGATATAAGGTAGTATTTTAGTTTTAGCTTCTAGCAAAGCTTCCTACAATACAATGATGGCTGCATTGGCTGCACAGTGGACAAAGTTTATGCAATTTATTAAATTCGCTGGCCCGTAGCGAGGCTTCACCGCGGTGTGAAGCTGTTACGATAAATAAACCGATTTAAAACTATTTATAACTAAAAGCAGTAAATTATTGTTTTAGTTTCACTTTATTTTAAATTCAAAAATTTATTGGTTATTCGTTCGAATTGTTTGAAGATGAGTTTGTGCTAGGGAATATTTTGTGGATGCAATTTTATTGTTGTTTCTGTTGGGTTTTTGGTTATTCACTCAATTTATTTAGGCAGTTAAGTACCGACTTTATACGTTTTTTTAGTCACAGGTATGTTTCTAATGTACTGTATAGTAGCTACCGTTATACATACAAAATGTACGAACTGAAATGAATTTCATTAATATGAAAATTACTTCAATTAACGTACTCACTTGAATTAAATGAGAAAAGCTCCAGTCGTTTCAAGTCACAAGGTGATCCATACAAAAAAAGGGAAACGCAGCGGTGTTTTTTATTAAATGTTTTTTAATTTTATGTCATTAACAGGTTACAATTACGTTCGAGAACTTCAAAACACTCGATTATTTATACTGTATCGCCAGATAATCAAACCTTAAGATCTTAAAGATCTAGTCTTTAAGTCGACAATAATAAAACAAAATCATGGTGTTCTTACGTATACCATAAGATGCGAGGTAACCGTACTTATGTGGTAACAAAATGCTGCGGACGGCTATAAAGTCACCGGCTATAGTGGCCGTCATAGCCTGCGACGTAAATTACGCCGGCTATAGCCACTCTCACTGTCTAGCTTCACTCGATGTCAGGGTTCAAGTAAGTTAAGGAGTAAGATTTTAAGTCACGTTTTCCTAGGTAAGGATATAATTTTAGACAAAGTTTTAGGTAAAATTTATTATTGAACCTTTTTCATAAAGTGTTATGAATAAACAACAGTTTTAATACGTGTCCCATAAATTTAATTCGACATTTATTTTGTGTTCATAATATGTGCCAATGATGCTGTTTATTGATAATTTAATAACGCGCATTTATGTGGCTGCACATTAATATTAACGTAAAACAATATAAAACCGTAGTACGAACATTTCACCGCCACTATTTAGCAAAATAATCGACCGAGCATAAAACTCCGTTCACTCATTAAAGCGAAATTAAAAATATAAATCATGTACATTGCGTACTTTGCACCCGTGAAATTATTGTCTGCCGGCATAATGCATCATTGTTACCGCGGTAACTGTCTTAATTCCAAGATTAAAATTAATGTTTCGCCGAAACTTAGGAAGTTTTGTAGTAAAAACATGGCGGCTCTCAACTCATCACTCTGTTGTCAACTTTATTGCTGTTACTGTGAAATAGGCCGCACTGAGCAAATGAGGTTATTTCTTAGATTTTGTCAATACTAGAGAAATTATTTCTCTTTACTTCAACGAACAGTATTCATCATCATCATCATCCTCAGTCTGAAAGTGCCCGCTGCTGAACAAAGTCCTTTTCGGACACGGAGAAGGCCTTCAAAGGATCGGCGATTTCAAATTTATATAATAAAAATCATAGCTTTTCTCACGATGTTTTTCTTCGCCATTTGTTACTGTTGTCTAAATCTATTCAGAAAGTATACTAAGACTTCACCTTTAGAACCTGTAAATTTATGAATGAGAAATGAGCGCCTTAACCTCCGGGCCAACAGCCGAAAAGTAACGTGAGTGAGGATATTAATTTAATTGGAAATTTTCTTCACTTAGGAAAAGAGGTGTTCATAATAAGTAGTTTTCTTAATGAAAGCAAATATTACCGTTATTGTTATTGTCTTCTTATTTACCTTATTTGTAATGAAAATTGGAAGTCTAGTTTATGATAAATGTCTAGTGGAGAGAATATCCAACGCTTACTTTGTGTTAGTTTTGAATTTGCCTAGCGCCTACATAAATGTTTTCTTGTCATTAATTTTCCTAGTGATATCATAACAGACAATAGTTGCTACTGGATATATACATTACATGGAAGGAACTAAAACATGATATTATGAAAAAGTATTATTGAGTCTAGTGAATTGGCTCTAACTGCTTGTAATTGCTTTTTTTTGCGAAGGGAAGTTCATCATAACACTTCATCTGTCCCAAGACAGGTGAGAGAGTGTCAGAATCTTACTATAAAGCACCCTGTTCTATCTTCAACTCCGAGCAGAAGGGCTGCTTGGTATACTGGTATTGCTTGAACATTAACTGTTTAGTAAAGTGATGAGCATTTACCAAATATGGCACAATCTCACATCAAACAACGACACCAAATATATAACAAAAAATCAGTATGTGGGAATTCAGAAATTGATAATTTTCCTTCAATTCAATCTTTTACAAGTACAATAACACACAGAATAAAAGGAAAAATGATTGCCTTCATTCCTTTTTTTGAGTATTAAGTTTAAGGTTTAATTTTACGTAAATGTAGAAAATATGCAAAGCATCCCTAGTATTCTTTATCATTTATCAGAGGAGTAGCAGAAAGAGGTCCACAGACGCGAGGACAGACGGACAGATAACCTCTCCTACATAAAAAAGAGGGCCGAGGCTACTAGCTATATTTTACTACTTGAAAACTATACGTAGGGAAATTTTGAGAGTGAGCGTCTTAATTTTGAGTATTATAGAGAAGGGGGTACTTTATGAAGAAAGTTATCATAAGGATTTGCTTTCTGTATCTTTATTCTAATAAATATTAATAAAATCAACCATATCTTGTTAAGACTTACTGGTCTGAACCTTTTTTGTGTGAAACGCAGCAAATGACTTCCATCGCATTGGATGGGGTGAGAGAGTCAGATTTTTACTGACTAAAACCCACCTCCATCCTTCTCCTGCTCTGGGTAGTGGCCGTGATAAGGTTATTATTGCCCTTAAATTCTTAACACTTGCTTGTATTAAACTATACCCGAGTTAAACTATGATAACAGCAAATTAATCAAACTATTAGGGAGATAAATTTTGTTTTAAAATTAGTTTATAAAAATATTTCTATAAAATCGCAAGTATTCATTTAGATGTTGAGACCGTAATGGCAAAAATACCAATTTCTCAAAGTAAAAAAGACTTTATAAAATTTTCAGGGTCTGCACAAATAAAAACGCATCGTATGTTTTCACTGATTTAAGTAGCGAAGTGTGGGCGGTCCATTTGCACTGATAACTTTGCGATATCATTTTTAGAATAATCTAAGTTTAAGTATTTCTCGAAGCGGGAATAAAACATGGTACGTTATGTTTCATAACTTTATACTAATGGATTGGATTCATAGAACTGTTGTTTCCTTGTGCCCGATGAAGAAAATCATCGCCAGGAACACTAGACTTTGTAATTTCTAGTTGTAAGTTCGAAATCACCGATTGAAACTTTGACTGCACGGTTGGCGCGGTGGCTGGGCAACTGGCTGCCGTGCAACGTGTCGAGGGTTCGATTCCCGCACGGAACTACTCTTTGTGTGATCCACAAACTGTTGTTCCGGGTCTTGTAAATGCACCCATGACAGAGAAGAAAATCCTAGTGTAGGGCAACGTTCTTTAAATACTAGATATTAGAAAGAACGCTGCTTCTGAAAGCCTCTTCTTAGTAAATCTGCTTTGAGCATTGAAACAATGAATTTATTTTTGCAAATAGGCCATAAAACGGCACTTTTACACGTCAAATTATATGTGAAAAACTAGATGAAGCTAGATTGAATTGTGTGGTATACTCAAACGTTTTCCGTGAGAGTAGAGACCTTTGCTCAGCAATTCACTCAAACTGGAGCTTAAAGATGCATTTATTTAACAAATCAACAGAGACGATACCTATTTAAAAAACTAAAGTGCGCAAATATTCCCTAAGAGACCTTATTTCCCTGTATAAAGTAGGTAACACGTGAAACTTCATCTGCGTAGTATAAAATATAAGTGAGAGAGATAAACTCGCATTGCAGTGGGCAGTGGGCAGTAGTGGGCACATGTTTGAGTTGCAGCTTGTGGGGTGTGGGCCACGCAACTTAGTTTCAAACACTATTTGTCCAACAACTACGCCGTATCTGAACTATAAGGGAAAGTGTGGGAGTGCCATGCTTCGGCACGAATGGGTCAGTTCGATCGGAGTGTTACCACGGCCTCACAGAAAACCAGCGTGAATCAACACTTATGTCGTGTTTCGCCGTGTGTTTGAGGTTACTGGAGGCCCAATCCGAAATTGTAATAACTCGTAATCCGTATACTTAAGTAACAAGTAATAGGTAGAAAATCCGACTGCTAGTTTACTGACCTATGACAAAAAATCTATTGCTATTTTTGACCATACCAGACTCCGTATAGCTTTTATTTTTTGGCGTATAGAGTTTTTACGGAAAAATATTTTTTTTTATAAAACTTAAATTGTCGTGGTGGCCCGGAGGTTAAGCAGCCCGCTTCTCATGCATGAGGGTGTGGTTTCGAAACCTGGCAAGTACCAATGTGACTTTTTCCGAGTTATATGAACTTTCTATGATTATTTAGACACCACTGACATACGGTGAAACATAAACATCTTGAGGAAACCTGGACCTATAATTTCTAATAATAAGTTTGAAATCGCCAATCCGCATTGAGCAAGCGTGGTGATTAATGCTCTAACCTTCTCCGTATGAAAAGAGGCCTTTGCTCAGCAGTGGGCACTTATAGGCTGATGATTATAAAACTTTTTACGATATAGGCATTGAATTAGAAACCCAACGTTGAGCAGCTGTTAAGTATTCAATAAAACAGTGTTGTTTAAAAGAATATTTTTACAGGTCGTGTTTAGATTCTCATGCATTGCCAAAGAGAAGAATTTCGTGATGACATTCGCATATCGTAACTGTGACTTGATGAAGATACAGAATTATGACCTATTGCTAAGATCTTCAAAGTAGAATTTTAATTAGCACTTCAATTGTGACACCTGAATGTAAAAAAAAATTCGATAGCAGTATTTTTTATTTTAATGGTTTTAGATGATTCTGCTTATCTCAAACTACTTACCTAACTAACTATTCAAATACACTTAGACAGTTCAATTACCCGTTATAGTTTTTACATTTTACATAATTAAACTCGTACTAAAGTACGTATATATTGATTATCAGTTCCCTCATGTAATCTTGGCAGTAAATAGAAGTAATTTTTTAAACTTTTTTAAAAAAACTTTAACGCATAAAACCCTAAAACCTTACTTCGGAGAAAATAGGCAAAAAGGAGTACATAACATTCTGTTTCTTGGTTTCACTTTCGATCCAAGATGTACCGATGTTTTCATGTTAGCAGCCATAGGACAGAACCTAGAAAGTTGCGGTATAAATTTCCTAACAGATGTTAAACATAAAATGGCGTCGGATGTGACGTTTGACAATTAATTGTGACGGTATTACTGTCTAATGACTAAAGCTTAGGCCGAGGCGTTAAGTAAATACTCTAAGGCAAGGGACACACGCTACAGAAACTTTTAATGTCACAGACTGACGAACGTGAGACGCAAAATATTACCTCACTTTGATAATATTTGTATGGTAGACAAACAGACTTGGCAGTTTGCATTTAAATGAACCGAGTTTAACCAAACATTGGCGTTTAACCAAACAGACAATTTTTTTATTCATATGTTAATATATTTGCCTAATAATTTACCCTTGAATGTAATGGCGATTAGACGGAATAAAACGTGCAAACTTTAACTGTTCTAAGTAATTCACTATATTCTCAAGCGATCCCAATAATTGATGATCTCAATATAATTCCGGCTTCCAAGTTACAACACGTAATACATATCTTTGGAGAAGTATATCGCAGGGCTCCCACTAGTTTGGCGTTTTTATGGCCCCAACTTCCAACCAGAGGGCAAGCATTGAATTATTAATTATTACGTTACGAAACATATTTGTGGACCATCAAACTTATATTCATGTAACTTTATAGAAAATTCTATTTTTGTAATGATGGTCATTATCTATGTTTTAAGCTTTTAAGGGCACTGGGTCACGGGATTATCTTGTGTTCAGTCGTGCCTTATGCTTGTTCAAACAACGCTGATTTCTTTTATAGCGAATTGATGACAGGTAAATGATCAGCCAGTAATGAGACGCGGCTTTATGATTACGTCATTGTAAAGTTGGACTTTTAAGAAGGGCACGTGATTACAGTTAGACTTTTGATCTTTTCTATCTTTATTGTCAATCACCTCTACGATATCGACAGACGAAAAAATGTGTTTAAGTCATTTTATAGTTTCTCGTTACAAGTAAAATGGTTTATTTTATAGTTTATTGAATGTTATTATACAGAATTTATGGAATTCAAACATTGAATGTATCACAGCGTTTTATGTTGTTTTGTGGTCATAAAATATTTTGTGGCCGTGAGTCGCATCCTAAATATTTACGTGAATTTGTCATGGCGCCCGCTTTCGTCCTAAGCCTCTCAAATTAACGCTTCGACCCTTTCCCAGGCGGCCGGAATTTGGACACTCCCTTCACAATTATTTTTATATTCCTTTTGGCTTACAAGATGTTTTGTTTAATTATTTTATGTTTTAATTTTCGTGGTTTTAGGATCAAAGGGAATGGTAAGTGAGTGAGGAACCCTTTCTGTAGAGGTGAATATCTTTTAATTTTCTTTTCATCTTCACCTGTGTAACGTGTGGGAATGAGTTCTAGTAAGTGACTGTAAAATAAATTAAGTGACGTGTATTTATGAGTGGATGTTCGCCGTCCCTCGTGAAAGCTCTTTTTATTAAAAAGTTTTTTTTTATTAATTCAATCAAACAAGTTCTTTATCGTAGTTATTCCTATACCTATCTATGAGTACTTACATTGTATTTTTTTACAAAGTGTTTATTTTATGCTCTTGGTTCTATGTTTTACGCAACAAGCTAAATAAAGGTGTGTTCGGAAGCATGATATTCTCTCTGAAGGTTGAAATTCGAAGCGAGTGATCCCTTCAGAGAACGAAAGTTGACACAGCCCAAAGGATTATAAAACTGAATTTGTCAGATCACATTTGTCGAAGAAGCGATGTCCGTTGGGATAGATGTGTTTTCGAATGAACACCACGTCTAAACTAAGCGTAGGGTGCCCTCCAGCTACTTGTAGGTGGACTGACGGTATCTGTAAGGTGGCTAACAGTGATTGTAAGGGAAGAGCTGAACATTGAGCTTCGTGGCGTGCAATTGGAGAGACTTTTCACAACAGCAAGGATGACGGTGATTGGTACAAATCATTCATAAGTTAGTATATACTTTTAACGAGTACTCAACCAACTATGTATAAGATACTTACCTACTTCAAACCAAAAACCGACTTAACCAACAAACACTAAACTACATAATGACCTCATTAACAACATATTAATTATAATACGAGATAGTTTTAATTTAACTATTACGGTTAGCGGTTAGACAGCTGCGGACCGGTTGTTACGTATGATCAGCTCACGTGTTACATAAGCAGTGGATCAACTCTCACTGCGCGCACGCATGTGGGACATTTTGTATAGGGACACCTGTACTTGTTGCTTAGATGTATAGCTTAGATAGTAGACTGATATGAGATGACTAGATTGGACTTGTACCATTTCAAAATGTAGATAGCTGGAATAAATATTATTATGTAAGCAAATGTATGAAAAACATAATATCTATAGTACATAATATATGCTAGAACTAGGATTTAAGACGGTTCGGAGGTTAAGACGCCCACTTCACCTGCGTGAACTTTTTCCCAGGTACATGTACTTTCTAACATTATTTAGACACCACTGACATATGGCGAAGGAAAACATCGTTAGGAAACCGTAACTTGTAATTTCTAATTATAAGTTTGAAATCGCCAATTCGCCTTCAGAAAGCGTAATGAATAATGTTTCAACCTTCTCTGTGTGAGAAGAGGCCTTTGCTCAGGAGTGGGCATTTACAGACAGATGATGATGTTTCCATTTGGAGCAAGCGAGATGATTAATGCCCATACGTTTCCATCTGAGCAGAGGCTTTTGCTCAGTAGTAGTCTCTAACATATGCTGGTTATGATGATGATATGAATGAGTATTTTAAATGTAATACAAACTTTCTATTTGTATACCATTTAATAGTGTTAGTATATTATAAACCTCTTGTTTTCACTATTATTGATTTCAATTATCAAAAAGGTCAGCATTACTTTGCTAGACCGAAATCAAATTGCAAACACTTATTCGACAAGCGATAAATACACATACTTCTTTAAGTATGCCTCATACGCAAAACTTTATATACTTAATACACATACTGATATCTCAGCGGCCAAGCCAAACATTGACAAATTACGACCAAACAACATTTATTTGACAAATACAGTTTTATTTTCCGACAAAATTAACATAGAATAACCGAGTTAATGCATCTCCGTGTAAGTACGACGACGTGAAACACATCGCCAAGTATACAGCGTAATGTATCTTAATTAATTTCTCTGTGTAAATGTCTTAAACAAGCTTTACAATTTACGAGTGACTATGTTTATGAGATCCTGCCGTGTGTAGAGGGCGCTAGCGTCGAGTTTAATCAGACTGGAATTTGTTGAATCTTCAATTGTCAACGATCTCACTGGACAATCATGAAGGGAATGGACCGCTTTGTATGGCGGTCTTAATTCTAAATAATTTAATTCAGTCATATATTAAATTAAGTGCTTAAGTTTTAGATCTTGTTAGACCATAGCTCTTCGTCACTTACACAAAAGGGTCTGAATTTTAGTTGAACGTGTTTTATTATAGTGGTCTTATTTTGATTGCTGCTGCTTTGAAAGACAAAGTGTTATTACAAGAGAGTTTCAAATTGGACCCTTCAGGCGATAAAATTTCAAATTATTATTTAAAATTGGACTTAAAACATGTATTTGGAAAAGGATTATCCTAAAATTTAGGACCCGTAGGTACCCTGACCATACAATGTAATACATTATTAAAATGATTTCTTTGTTATATGGGCTTACACATTGATCAATTCTCCCAGGGTCTATCCTCTATAAGCCCTAATAGGGACACTATTAACAATACGTTCCAGGCCATCCGGGCCCTAATTAATCATGATCAGACCAAGGTTGTGGTTCCAGACATTTTTTCTGATAGTGTGAGCGTTACATAGCGTTAGTAATTCAACGTTACTCTTCTGTATAGTTTTAAAACTTCTACTACTTTTTTTTGTTTCTTAATGGATGATGATGATTAATTTTGGGTTTGTCTATGACTGTCTAATAACGTGTCGGGTTCAAAACAGATGAACTGTATGAGGTGCGCAAATATAAAACAAATGATATTTGCGCTTAATCATATCGACTTATAAAACGCATTATACCAAAGGTCACCCAAAGGTCAGACTGGTAGAGACTGCATTGAAAGTCAAAGCATTAAGTCCACGTTGTGTACAGTTTCTTGTCCATGAAACTTATAAAAAACAAGTACCTGTAACCCACATTATGCAAGTCTAAAAACAATATTCTGGGACACAAAAGCCCGCACGAGAACGCCGAAATAATTCAATAACGATTATCAAGAACTGAAACACAGCCGAAATAAAACAATTCCCAAAACTTTCCCCCGGAACTCGGTATTATTGAAATTAATAAAACTTGTTCTTTTAATTAATTTCTTCGGGAATTTTTTCCGCTTTTTTTCGACAACTTTCAAGGAAATCGGAGTCGTTTCTGAAGTAACCGAACGGAAAGCAATAAGGATTATTCGAATGTTGATGAAGTAATTATGGAACAGAGGGTGGGTAGAGGAGTCTGATGAGGTTATTGAGATTTTGACGCTTTCTGATATTACATACTACTTCTTTTGTTTGTTAGAAGTTTTCTAAATGATTAATGCTTTCTTTTGGGTATAGGATAGTTAGAAACACGTTGACGGATCATCCGATGATAAGCAGGTATTTGCAACTCCTTTACTAATCTTTTTAAATAAGGTTTTGTGTGTGATAGGATGGCAAACAAGATTGCTAATATCTGACGGTAAGCAATCGGCGCCCATAGGCACTTGCAACACCATAGAAGTTACGAGAGCGTTCCAATTCTTTTGGGGATTTGGGTTTCGGAGATTTAGGCATTTGAAAAACATTGGGTCTCCTGTAACCTCAGTCACTCTGCGAAATAAAACGCTGTGATAATTTCACGCTGGTTTTCAGTGAGGCCGTGTTATCTGTCCGCAGCATGGATGTCACACACTTACTAAATGTACAGAAAGTTGGACTCGCGTTACATCCCAGCTGTTGTACTCAAGGTGTTGGAAAACCTCTACACTTCCTGTAGCGGTCAACTAGAAGTTCACGTAGTCTAGTTAAAAGTATCGACAATACGGAGACATAATGCCAACTCGTCCCAACTGAGTACAAACGAACATGAACCATTACGTCACACCTCAACACTGTCTTATTACGTAATTGAATAGCAATAGCAATCACAATAATCATAATTTATAATAACAAGTGAAAAAAGTCACACTAACCAATCTCCATTACATGACTGACCAATATTTCGCAAAAGGATGTAATTAGTTTTATTAAAAAACAACTTTACAAAGTAATCAAGTGGTTTGACAACGAGCTAGATAATCCAGATTATGTTGTAATCCAATTCGGGTTGTTAATCTCTGAAAGCGATTGTAGAAAGGCGATCATTGCAAGCGTTTTGTTATCATCCGCCATCTTGGAGCTGTGTTTAGATTGGTCGAGTAAAAGCTCTAATAAAGTGCTAGTTTTATGAGTAGTACTTTTAATTAAAGATTGGATAATATGCTATTTTAGTTACGTCCGTTATATAAATATGTTTTCCAAGCTACGGTTATATTTAATTTAATGTTTGTGTATTTACATATGTAAATATTTGAGATAATGTTATATCCGGTTTAAAAAAAACTTGCAAAACTATTCTAAGCAATATTTTTTGATTTCTTTATAAGAATGGTGTTAAGTAAACTGTTTTAGGCCTCGACTTCCTTGTTTTTATTTTCTATCTATCAACATATTATACACTAGCTATTGCCCGCAACTTTGGCCGCGTGAGTTTTGCAGATTTTTGGTTTAAAAACTATCCTATGTCTTTCTCGAGTTTTAAACTATGTCTGTACTAAATTTCACACAAATCGGTTCAGTAGTTTAGGCGTGAAGAAACGCCAGACAGACAGAGTTACATTCGCATTTATAATATTAGTTTGGAAGTTTGGATTTCAGTTAATTCACATAGCATTATTTACACAAAAATAAGACGCAAGTATCTTTTCTTTATTAAGTTTTGCTAGCAAAAAAGACATTTTGGTAAATTATAGAATGTTTAACTATGATCGCTAAAAGTTACTACAAAAAATTGAATGTTCTTAATTTTATAAGTTAAGGCATACATTTGAAATTTTTTAACTAACGCTCTTGCTTTCTTTTATCATTCTTAACATCTAAGCTAGTGCGAGTGAACGCGGCTTTAGCTTCCCACTGTTACGACCTTGGCCTAGTCCTATTACGTAACACTTGCTATTGCTTGCTATTGCTATCGTATTAAGCAAAGTATTGTCAATTCAGTTTATCTTGCAAATAGTCATATAATTAGCAGTCAAGTTATTGTACTGTGATAGACGTGTGATATAATATGTCAGTCAATATTAATAAGGGATCAATATAAGATTGATCATTATGAAGTTGTACTATTTCATTTAGAACAACTTTTTAGTAGCTTGACATTTTAATTGATTGGAGGCATTGATTTTGTATTTGTATGCAAAGAGAAGGTTATAGCAGTAAATGGTGATTGTAATTTCCAAAGCAAACTTCGATTTATAAGATGTTAAGGTTAAACCTGCACTTAGACTGCGGTTGGTGCGGTGGCTGGACAACTGGCTGCCGTGCAACGTGTCGCGGGTTCGATTCCCGCACGGAACAACACTTTGTGTGATCCACAAATTGTTGTTTCGGGTCTGGGTGTCATGTGAATGTGACATTGTATGTTTGTAAACGCACCCACAACACAGGAGAAAATCCTAAAGAGAGGCAACGTTTTTTTAAAAAAAAATCCAAAGAAACATAACTCAAGAATGTCAATCCTTGTTATATAGCTGGCGAATTCATGTCATTCAAGTCCACATTTTAGGTGAAATCGTCGCCGTGTGCCGCCGTGAGGTTTTTGGAGGCTCAATCTTTCCCCAATCCCTCAATCCCAAAGCCCTTATCCCCAAATGATCGGCAACACTCTCATAATTCCTCCGTTGTTGCGATTATCCATGGGCGGCGCTGCTTATTTGGCGATTGCTTACCATCGTGTTTGCCGTCCTATCACAAAAAATATAAAATTCTCAGTAACTGTAACAGTTTCTTCAGTGTCCGACATGACTTGGCCCCTTTACAATGGAACATGAGAAAAATTAAAAACAAAGAAGCAGTATTTGATACCACGATTGAAGGATCAAGAAACATAGAGGAAGGTTGACATGAACCCATAAAAAACCAGTTTATTATGGTTTCGTTTTGTGTGATCTTTCCTTTAATTTAACGACCAGGTTATATTAGACAATAATACTTAGTGCGAGTTTTATTTTTTTGCTAATTACATTATAACCGTACAATGGTGGGACTGTACGTCACCAACATTGGCCTGGTTCTCAGGGAATGGCGTCACTAGTTAAACAATATTATAGAATAGAATAAACAAATTATAATACACTTAATAAAAGACAACTATAGACCTTTCTGGTTTTTAAGTAAAAAAAAACAGAGGCTTAACAGAAGTTTTTTCTTCTACTTTACTACAACAAATAACTGAATTGCCTGTCTTAGGTGCGTTTGTAGATATCGAATTTAATACACACATTACACCCCCACTCGAAACAACAATTTCTGGATAACACGGCTTTGGTCCATGCGGGAATTGAGCCCGCAAAACTACACGCTGTAGATTGAGTACAATGTCTTAGTCTTGGAGAATTCTATAGCAACGTTATGGCGATGATTCTATACATAGTTCTGCATGGTGTGGAATGTCAGTAATTCAATGAAATTATGAAAAAAAGTAAGGAATAATTGCAGGTGTTCTCAGTTGACGAAAAAGTGGCTAGTGTGTGTCAACAGCGTGTGTTAGTCAACAGTACAGATATCATGTTGTAAGCATGTAGCGATTATCAGTTGTTGTATATTATGTATGTATATTAAGATTATGTCTGCATTTTTTTATTTTATTTGATCAACAACACAAGTGTATTGGATCGTGCATAAGATCTATAGGAATCTACACTTTGGAACAAACAAATAGCTCCACTAAAGGACTGACCGTCTGACTGGCAATCTTTATCTTTAAATCTTAGATTGGCATTCAAAAGTGCATAAAATTGTAACTGAAATAAATGATTAGACTTCGATTCTGAGAAAAATAAAAGTTTTAAGTATTATTTTGGGTATTTCTTTTGTTTAAAACTGTTGTTTTTGTAAATTTATATTAATATTTTTGAAATGAAAATTATCTTCTAAATGGATTTGAAGAAGTCTAGATATACTATTAAGTACACATTCAACCTAGTAATTTTCTAAGTAGGAATCCATGTCAGGTCAAGTTAGATGGATAAATCGTTCAATTTACAATCGGCGGAGTAATTGAGGGCGTATCTATATGGGCCCTGTACCTGTACGAGGGAGGAGGGTCCCATCTAGACGGGGGTCCCTCTGAGAGGACACATTGCCCCTACTACATACATAAATTAGAAACGTAATTAATTCCCCTAGTACGACAATTTAATTCTATCCCTTTACCGAACTAATACCTAGGCATAATTGATTTACAATAAGGGAATTGGTATTTCAAAGAGTTTTATAATAATATGAGTTGAAGCTCCGCATTTCATTTGGTTTCAAGCAAAATTTCAATTGATGTTTTAGAAGACCAAAGAAACTGTATCAGAAATTGGTTATCGAATCTCTTTTCAATTCTTAAAGAAAATATATCAATAAATTCAGAATTATTTTTTGTATAATTTTTTTTCTTTTTGTGTAGATCAATGCGTCTCATATAATCTAACATATTTTATCTGTACATGACTAACATTTAAAGATAATTAAAAATCTCTATGATATTAATGTGAGCAAGGCAATCACGAAGCTTATTTCCCAAAAAATGATTCAGCAGTAACTGTTGGTCAACCAGTCAGTTCATCGGGTCAACGCTAATTATATGAATGTATGTCAAAATTTCTGTTAATGACCATCCGTCAGTCAATACGTTATTATTACACACAAGTATTGACGCAAACCCAAGGTCCAATTTGCATCAAATTACAATTTTTTGGTATACAAACTTTAAGGTGATTTATTATTGACAAAATTAATTTGAAATTAATCTCATCTAAGAAAGATATTAATTATATTTTTTCTGTTTAAAAAAATATTAAGTTGTCCCATACTAGGATTTTCTCCTGTGTCGTGGGCGCGTTTACAAACATTTAATTTGACATACACATCACACCCAGGCCTGAAACAATAATTTGTGGATCACACAAAGAGTTGTTCCGGGAATCGAAACCGCGACACGATAGTCCGCAGCCTATTTGCCCAGCCACTGCGCCAGCTGTGCAGTCAATATTGTTGCTGAACGTAGCCAATTTACAAATTTACATTGGAAATTGTGTCAAAGTTTCTGACGACTTTTCTGTTTGAAATTTCAATACATATAAGTAGTTGATGTTTCATATCCGCAAGGAGCCAGCGAGTGATTATGATCCGATTTCCGAAACAGAACAAGTCCACAACACCCACACACTCGTCCTGACCTCAGAGGGCTGAGGGCGACACGACCTCAGCGGCCCCACCGCCAAGTTCAAAGAAATTTAATATAAAACTTGGCCGCACTTGAGCGGCTATAAAAAACCTTGGCTCGCCATTTTGTTGAGCACACATTTTTGAAAAGTTTCCTTATGAATAGTTCGCATGATGTTACGCTTTCAACAACTTTTATTGCTTTATCGGATGTCAAGATGTTCAAGATTACTTCCTTAATATTGTTCGATCGGTGTCCGCCGGGAAATATATGACCTTACATCTAAATGTATCAAGGTTGTACGAAAAGAGTGTGTTTTGAAAAGCCGTATTTTTTTATATAACATAGCATAAAAATTCCTGCTAAAATATACATAGCTATCAAATATTAACATTTCTAAAACTTGAAAAAAATGCGACAAGACTGTTACTTAGATATACTGGAACCAAAAGTTACCTATTAAAAAAAAAGTAAAAAGGATCGCTTTTAAAAATTGTGTGTCCTTTTTTTTACTTGAGTTGAAAAAATAACTAAATAAATAAATCTACTCACTTGTTCCGGGGACTGTTCTGCGATAATCTCCTTTAGATTCTTTTCGTATTCTGGTTTCGCTGGTGCTTCATTGGCAGCTGTAAATAACATTCAATATTTAATATATACACATACCGATAGCATGTCTTTAGCTATTATATTCTCTAAGTAAGTAGTCTATAAGTCAAATTACAGATTTGCAGGACTAGCCTTTCCTTGTTTTATCACTACATACTCGTAGTCTAAATAAAAAAATCGCTTTCTCTGTCCCTATATGCTTATGTACGCCTAAATCTTAAAACTACGCAACGCATTTTGATGCGGATTTTTAAATATCTTTATTACAATATCAATTAAATAGTGGAGAAATTTAAAATCAGCAAGCCGGGGCAGGTAGCCAGTGTTGTATATATGTAAGTTACTTTAACCTACCTAGTGATTAGAAGCGGAAAGTTTTACCATGATCTGTGTTTCACAGTATAGAATAGTACAACTTGAATCAGTTAATGGCGATTAATAAGACTTGTTTGTACAACAAGGATTCTTCTCACACGTATACGTAAGGGGTGACCGTTAATCACCATGCTTGTTCAAAGCGGATTGATAATAATTACTTCAGGTTTTCCTCACGATGTATTCTATCACCGCCTATCAGTGAAGAGTCTTAGAAAGTCCATTTGACTTGAAAAAGTCACCTTAATTACTTGCCAGTTTTGAATCTCATGCATGAAAAGCAGGAACCTTATTTTCGGGCCATCACGACATTAAGAATCTCTGTCAGAATATTTTGAATGCAACCTTAAAGAATTGCGTGTACAACATACGACTGTTTTCATGAAAACCTTTAATTATTGATATACACTATCTCTAAATTTTTAATCAATTGTAGTACAGTAACTTATACAACTAATTATGTAACATACTAAACAACGAAATTCAGATTTAATACGGGAGTAATAAATAATTGATAGCGCAAACACAATTAATCACTCCGAAGCTCGGAAGTCGAGCGAATAAATGCAAATAGAATATAATTAAACAGTGTGTCGGCCATTGTATAATATTTCAATGAAATCACAGCGATACTGATATCATTGTCATTATTGTATGCGCTCATATTGTTTGTGTATCCAATGTTATTCAATTAATTCATATTTCGTTTTGACAACCCTAGCTGACAGTTATTAGGTGTTGTGGCTACCCTATTATATTTCTAACTGGAGGCTTTCAGTTTCTCTAAAAACTATCGTCCCGCCCCAGCTTTGCAGGGGTGTATTCATGATACTACATTTTTCCACAATTTAATGGATCCTATCATACTGATAAATATTCCTTTTCAATCACTTAACCTATTACAAAACCGCATCAAATTCGTTGTGTAGTTTTCAAGATTTAAGCACACAAAGGGATATAGGGACAAAGAAAGCGTCTTTGTTTTAAATTATGAAATGATACCCGGTTTAGCATTATGGTATTGTCTGGGTAACAGATAATTGTGTGTGTTGAAAAATGGATGGAGTGTGCACAATATCAATGCTTTAGGTTTTTTTTAATTAATTTCTTTTTTATATAAGAGTTGATAACGACTTACGAAACTATCTGCTAGAAAAGATTGTTGAAATATGTAAATTAAAATATAAACAGATGTAAAGATTATTAATAAAAATACTAGGGAGTACTTTCAACATGATAAGTATAGTCCGACCCTTTATCATTAAGTACTTACCAAATTTATTCAGAACTTCCTTAGTTTTCCGTTCCCCGTAGTTTCCTTCTTCAAGCTCTCTCTTGCTGGTCTGGTTGGGGTCCTTGGGTTTAGTGTCTGAGGTCTTATTAATGGAGTGTGCACAGCCATGGCTGAGCACCGCTAGCACTACCAACGAGATCTGAGAAATCATATTATTATCATGGATGGTTTGATTGAAAAATATTTTGATGAAAAGCTTTTCTGACAACTGAGATATTCATTTATAGATCAATGAAGTATGTAGTTGTGAATTCAATAAACTTATAAGTTTACTCAATTAAATCCTAAACAGGTTAAGTAATATTTAGAAAAAAATCGGAATAATTAAAAAAGTGTCATACGTTAAATATCACAAGGATAATTAGGAAACTAAATGGCAAAAGTTAATAACTGAATTTGTAAGGACAGGGCGGTCCGCCCAACAATACAGTGATAAAAATATTAAACAATTAAGAACTCAAGTTCCGTATTCAAAACCAGTTTCCCTATATACACCAATTACTAAAATTAATTAACAATGTCACTAAACTCCACGTGAAACTAACCGGTAGCTTCATTTCGTCGAGTGGTCAGGACACGTCTGACCCGCGTGAGCTGCTCGATACGACTCACAACCACAACCGTACTGAGCATGCGTGACTTTGTGGGAGGGGCTTATATGCTCTTGCGCATAATCGAGGGATAGTTATGATAAATGAATCATTAACTTTAAGCAATGTATGTAGAGTACTAGATCTTTTAGAATTTAAAAGTAGGTAGATTCTAGAATGTAGTTAACGTTAGCAAATCAAGATTCAGTTTGCTTTGTCATTGTTTGATTGTTATTGATTGAGGTATGCTTGCACAAAACAATTATTAATTAAAATAAAATAAATAAAATAAATTTTCTATGTTAATAATTTTTATGTAAAATTTTGAGTAACTTTACTTATCAATTATTGTTAAGTATTTAGTATGATATTTATCCAGTTTGCTTAGATAGGTATTAAAAAGTTTAGAATAAAAAGCGCTAGATAATTAGTTTAAGTTTAAAATATAATGTGATTAATTGACGGCAGGTCTTTTAACACGACCGTTAATACTTTACTTTATTTACCGAGCAATTTGTAGAACTTGGTCGCTATAAAAAGGAAATGCAACACACATGAACAAGGACTGGAAAAAATATAGAAAAGTTTGCTCCGTTTTTTATTTAAAGTAAAATAGGAATCCTGAGAAATATATTTCAATAGCTGCTATCCTATTGAATTGTATTCTTTAGATACCAGTAGGAAGGCAAGTCGTACGGGAGCGTAGCAATAAGCGGGCTAGTATTTTGTTTACTCGAGTATTTTTATTGAACGATGCGACGAGGAATGCTATTGTGTCTTATGAACAGTACAATCATTTATTGTCACAACTAACAACATATTTACTAGAATGCTTCGTACTCTTATAAAACATCAGCAACCCTCAATAGACCCCAAGTGCTCTAAGAGGATATGCCACGCTATTTTCTTTGAGATACGTCAATTAGCGCCACCCATAGAGACCTGCAATGTTAAGAAGTTGCAAGTGCGGTACCAAATTCTTAGGGATTTGATAGAATCGGGCAATTCAGCTATTCCCTTACTTAATACTTAAGTTTAAAAAAAACTCGATGTTTAGTAGTTTTTGTATATAATAGAGTGATTAATGCTAACCAGTCACTGCTTAATGTGTAGTCCCTTAGGTGGTGCTTATGATACCCGCAGATAGTAATGGGTTAAAAATGAGTGTTACCATATTCTACATGGCAGCCAAGTTTGGAGATTATTGCATATCCGGGATATGTCATGATCACCGTTTTGGTTACACTTTCAAGCTATATTACTGTGAAAAGACAACAAAAAAAAAGACTGGAACGGATCTGCGACACTTTGTACAACAGCCGGTCGCTTAGCCACGGCACCAACCAAGCAGTCGACATTACATAACACATAATCGGAGTATTTCAATACAACGAGGGCTTGAACTAATAAAATCAAGACTAATAAGCATTACAAACGAAACAAGAAGCTTACAAAAAAACTGCAAACAAATGACAATCTCCCGCCCCTCAGCACTGCAAGCAGTTCTTCAAACATTTCATCTTCAAGGTCGTCCACTCTTTTTGATGCTCCACTTAGATAAGGATTATGCAAAATGCACTCAAAGACAAACATGTTACGATGCATTATTGTAATTGTATACATGTACACTAGATTACTTTTGAACTCTGGTCATTTGCAAACGATGTTTAATTATCAAAATGAGCTCTGTTCTTTATAATTTAGTGTTGCATTTGTGATTTATTTTGACTTTTATTTGTATGTGTATTAAAGTTGAATGTATAATATGTACATTCTCTTTTATGAAGAAGTTTATTAAATTTTACGTGTTGGCTCATTGCTAGCTTGGGTTTTAAAACGCTATTATGCTTTAGGTAGTTATTGGGGTTTTTAAGACCCAATTTTAAACATTCGTAGCTTTTTAATAGAGTATAATTTGTAAACGGATTATGCATATGCTGATAGCCTGTGAAGATATCCACTACTGACTCTGTTGGTTCCTATTTTTGGTTACCATATTATTTAAATAATTTAAAATCGCCAATCCGCCTATCACAAACGTAGTGCTATGTGACCTATTTTTTGATGGGGCAAATCATCATTTATGGCTTCTCTCGTCGTTGATGAGGCGAGAGGGATGATGATGATGTCACACTCTTCGACAGAAACCCAGGCCGCGGTATATATTGCGCTTGCACCCGCAATCTGGGCTGGATGGGAAAAGGCATTCGCTCAGCAGCGATACTTAAGCAGTTGCATAGGTGATTTCTTGTAGTCTTTATATTTTTATCTATCTTCTTTCTTCCCTTGAAACTTCTTTTAAAGTTCTCTCGAAAGTCAAAAGTCAAATCATTTATTTCAAAAATACCACTATACTTACACACTTTTTAACGTCAAAAAGTAATTCTTGTTCTGAGTCTGGGTGTGATGTGTATGTGAAATTGTATGTTTGTAAACCCATCCACGAAAGAGGAGTAAATTAGTAACTTAGTGTAGGGTAACGATTTTTTAAACGAGTAATTATAACATCAAAAGTTCAACTTGTGTGTGTCAGTCTATCGGTCTGTCCTATAGTAAAGGTCGTTCCAAACTACTAACTCTCTAACTCTGTTATAAAAAATATAACAGATATTAGTTTTAGGGACGAATCTGTGCTGTCTAGGCTACCTAACAACACAGAGATAGATTTAAACTAGATTTTAAGACAACAGAACATACCATCATATATAATGTTAGTAGTAAGGTATATTCTGGCAAAAAAAAACTTATATCAAATGTTGTTACACAGGCTCAGGGGCAGCACAATCTTATCTTATTTTATATTAATATTCAGGGCTGCTCCTCTAAATTATTTGAATTAGAAATGTTCCTCGAGAAAACACAATTTGATATTGTGTGTTTAGCGGAACATTGGATGAAAGAGGACCAATTAATAACTTTTAATTTTGATAATTATATTGTAATAAGTAATTTTAGTAGAAAATATATGTTACATGGTTGGTCCTTAATTTTAGTTAAAAATGGCATTAAGTCCAAAGAAAGGAAAGATATTGTAGCACTGTCAGTTGAACACACTATTGAGTTGTCCTGTGTTGAGCTGGATAAACATGTTGTTGTTTGTGTTTATAGACCACCTAATTATCAGAATCTTGCAGTGTTTGATTCAGTAATGGAAGATGTTTTGAAGAAGGTATGTTCTAGCCATAAATCAGTACTTGTATGTGGCGATTTTAACATTAATTTATTGGAAAACAATGCAGGCAGCATGGAACTATTAAATTTGTTTGGATCATTTAATTTAAAAAATGTTTTTCTGGAACCGACTAGGATAACACCATCCACTGCCACATGTATTGATAACATTTTTAGTAACAGTAACTATTTAGAAAAAAAAATTTTAAACAGTTTACCTTCTGACCACAGTGGTCTTGTGGTAACTTACAGCACTTATTTGCCTCTACAAAAAATTCAAATAAAGTTTAGACATATTACAAATAGAAATTTAGAGAAACTCAATAATTCAATAGCAACTAAATTAAGTGTACAAAATTTTGATGTCATTAATCCGAGCAAGTTATACGAAAAATTTTTTGCGGTGTTAAATAGGGAATTTCAAGCTATTTTGCCAATGAAATGTAAAGATATCTATTCTAAGTTTCAGTTTAGCGATTGGGCAACCGTAGGTATTCGTAAGAGTAGAGATAAACTTTTTGAACTTTATGGCATGAAACCATTTAATTGCGACCCCCTTTTTCATCAACATGTAAAATTGTACTCAAAAACATTTAGAATAGTATGCAAAGCCGCAAAGCGACTTTTCATCAGTAATAAAATAAAATCAGCTGATGACAAGATAAAGGCTACGTGGAAAATAATACAGAATGAGACAGGTAGGAAACGATTAAAAAATTCGGAATTTTGTTTAAACACTGAAAGGGGACAGATTTCGTCAAGCAAAGATGTAGCTCAGGAGTTTGAGGCATTTTTTGCTAATATACCTGTCTCAACAACTGCTCATTTAGAATCATCAGCTAGACTATCGGTAACTTTGCTTAGAGAAAATGTCAAATCATGCAAAGACGATTTTAGTTTTCATTATACTAATCCTTTAGAGATAATAAAGGTTTTTAAAGAAATCAAGATTAAATCAACTGAGGACCTTTGGGGACTATCGGTGAAAGTCTGCGGATCACTTATCCGAACTTTAGCGCCGTATCTGGCTTTGATTTTCAATAAAAGTATAGATGACGGTGTCTTCCCCAACCTAATGAAATACAGTAAAGTTATTCCATTATTCAAAAATGGTGACACTAAGGAACCAAACAACTATAGGCCTGTGTCTGTTCTACCGGTTCTTAGCAAAGTGTTTGAAAAGTTAATGCTATCTCGGATGCTTCATCACTTTGATAAACATGCCATCTTCCATCACCAACAATACGGTTTCACTAAAGGTCGTTGTACAACTGACGCCGGTGTCACTTTGATAAAGGAGGTATTCGGTGCTTGGGAGGAAGCACAGGATGCTGTTGGTGTCTTTTGCGACCTCTCAAAGGCGTTCGATTGCGTTGATCATGAAACACTCTTGCTGAAATTAGATCATTACGGGATTAGACATACTGCACTCCGTCTACTAAAGTCATATTTAGAGGATAGGCAGCTGAGAGTTCATGTAGGTGGTTCTAACTCACGGGGCTCTGAGATAAAAATTGGCGTACCGCAAGGTTCAATTTTGGGTCCGTTTCTCTTCTTAGTGTATGTTAATGACTTGCCATTTCTATTTAAAACCGAGCCAAGATTGGTGCTGTTTGCAGATGATACATCATTAATTTTTAGAATAGGTCGACGTGTTAATAATTTGGACGAAGTAAACAGCTCCATTCATCGAGTTCATAATTGGTTTACAGTCAATAATTTAGCACTTAACGAGAAAAAAACAAAATGTATTAAATTTAGCTTGCCCAACGTACACAATAATGATTGTGACATAATTTTAAATGGGCAAAAGTTAGAATTTGTTAACGAGACTATGTTCCTAGGTATTACGCTAGACAATAAACTTCAATGGGGTTCCCACATAAAGACACTTTCGGGAAGACTGAGCTCAGCTGTTTTTGCAGTTAGACAGATTAGACAGCTCACAGACGTGAACACAGCAAGGCTTGTTTATTTTAGCTATTTTCACAGCATTATGTCGTACGGAATTTTGCTATGGGGTCGAGCTGCGGAAGTAGATTCAATATTTATTTTGCAAAAGCGGGCTATCCGAGCGATATATAACTTGTCCCCTCGTGAATCTCTGAGAGAACTATTTAAAACGATAAATATCCTAACGGTACCTTGTCAGTTTATATATGAAAATATTATGTACGTAAGGAAAAATTTGCAATTATTTGAAAAAAGAAGCGATAGACACAATTTTAATACTAGAGGCAAAGATAGGCTGGCTGTGCCACGATTCCGTCTGTCCAAAGTACAGAAATCCTTTATGGGGTTCTGTGTAAATTGTTACAATAAAATTCCAAGAAGTGTATTAAATCTTAATGAACGAAAATTTAAAACTTATATTAAACGCGAATTATGTAGACAGGCATACTACAAACTTTCAGATTATATTGAGGATAAGAATGCCTGGCAGCATGTTGGTTCGGCTCCACTGGACAATTCTCAAATATGTAATCAGTAGTTACCAAAATTCTCAAAATTAATGAAACCTTGAATGAGTTTATATAGAAGCATTCTTTTGGATTGTGAGTACGCATATGTGAGCGCCATGTACGAAACAACAAAGGATTAAAATTTTAATGATAGATTAAATAGACCATCATTTGTTCCTTTTTATTAACAACTTGTCTCTGCATTGTTCTCACATAGGGGTACAGTAATGTATAAAAAATGTATTATTGATGAATTGTAAAACAAATATTTTTTTTAAAAGAGTAACGATGGAGTTTCTTGCTCGTTCTTCTCCATTCGAAACTACAATTTGGAACGAGCACCTAGCTTCACTGACGAACAGACTGACAGACTACTATTCTATTTTGACGTTTCAAAAGTACCTATTTATGGTTTATTTGGAATAAATGATTTTGATTGATTGATTGATTGAAAGTGTAGATTTCTATGGAGAAGAACGAGCAACAACAGCAACTTCATTGTTACTCTTTTTCAATCAGTTACATTGCAACACCTATCTATATCTTCGATCTAAAATAAAACTTATATTCAATATTTTACATCCGCGCTGTGTAATTACTAAGCACACACACTGTATGTTGGTACAAATCACGTTAGTATTGCGTCAGACATGCGCAGGCGCCGGTGCGCTCACACGCCGACTATGTCCTGTTTCCTGACACCGTCTGTACCTAATTGCTTTCCAATTATATAAATTGTTATAATTATTTGTGTCAAACATTTTATATGTGAGAGACTGGAATATAATTTGAAGTATGTTTGTAATATTATTTTGATGACGTCATCTCCCAAATGTAATATTGATTGCACGGTTGGCGCAGTGGCTGGGCAACTGCAACCTGTCGCTGGTTCGATGTCCGCACGGCACAACACTTTGTGATCCACAAAATAATTGTTGCGGGTCTGGTTGGCTTGAGTATGTGAATGTGTATGTCTGTAAACCCATCCACGATACAGGAGAAAATTCTAGTTTAAGGCAAAGTTTCTCAAAATATAAATTATACCTTTATCGGTTGGTTTTCAGTCGTAAAAATCTGACCCTCCTTCGCTTTGCCCCCTCAAAAATTGGTCTCTTCCCACACGGAGCAAGTATAAGTAGTTAGCACTACCCTTGAACTAGACGCTTTGGCTATTTTAAATTGCTTTATTGTTCTTATAGAATGCATTGATTTTTTTATTGTTATATTTATTATGCAGTACTGAATGCGCGTTAAGACGCCTTCGTTAAGGATGATACTAATGTATGTAAGCTGTTTACGAATGGTTACCGATACAAATAATAGTAGTAATAGTAATTTCTTTCCTGTGAACATTCCTTCCTCGTTAATAACATACTGGTTACATTTAGCAAACGAATCTCATTGTACGGGGAAACAGCTCGTACAGTTATTTAATTTTTTAAATGCACACTGTCAATGATTTTTTTAACTGCAACGTCTGTCGAGTTGTTTTTTATTTATTTATTCAAAGAATATTCTGGTACGATAACAAACAAGGTTGCAGGGTAATAAGTATAGGTAGTTGTTCGATTTTCAAAATTGAAATTGAAATTGTAAAAAGTTATTATGATTAATGTTGTGTTCGAAATGAAAATCGAATGTCATTATGTTCAAAATTCAAAATTGTAAGGAGTTTAGTAACTATGACTTAATTACTTACTGCTTGATTCATTAGCACAAAACTGGTGAATACTGGTAAGAATTTATAGTAAAAATGCTCTATTTTCTTCGTCTGAAATGAAACATATGCTTAATAGAATTTTTGTGTGTACGCTAGGTATAAGTTCATGAGATACCAACTTCCTTATTAGTACTTCAGTACATAGGACATAGAATTGTAATACAAAACCATTGAGCTGTCTATTTTCAATGCTCTTGTGCAATGCGATTGTTTCTGTTCAACTCGCTACTAACAAACACACAACCTCCCATAGTATACATATGTGGGTAAAAACTCACACATTAATCACCCAAACTAGCTGTCTACTTCTGGTTAATTCTGCATTAGAATGGTTTGCCACAATCTCCACGTTACCCAGTCTGATTGGAGGTCACGGTTTAAAATGTTTAGGTACCATAACATCAGTAAGCTTTAAAAATAATATATTGACAACGCCATCTAGTGAATTAACAAAATCATTTGTTAATTCCATTAAAACAAGAATACAGTCTATAGGTAAATACTTTAAATATAAAGTTAACTGAGCTAAGTATCAAATCGTGAACAACTTTACTAATTGAAAACTGAACTACCCGCTACTTAGTCATTCTTATTCATTTAATAAGAAAACACAAATACCCACAACTGCATTATTATTTAATTTTAGTTATGATGCCTATTAGTTCCTATTGTTTTTTTAATTTACGAGTAGTTTCTTAATCTGTAGATATCAGTAAGAAAATTAAGTAGGTAGTTATAGTATAGTATCTCTTTATGTTCATAATACTGTTTATGTTAGGTACTTAAATGAAAGCAAATCACTATTATCACAAGGATAATAATTTCTAATAATAATGTCGTATAAGTAAGGTTACCGGAGGCCCAATCCTTCCCCACCCTTAATCCCTCCTAATCCCCAATCCACAAAAGATCGGCAACGTCCTCGTAACTCCTCTGTATTTGCTGGTATTCATGGGCGGCGCTGATTGCTTACCATCAGGTAATACGACTACCAGTTTGCCGTTTTAACATATTTAAAAAAAAACGGAGAGCTCTGGTGTCCATGTCTCTTCATGTGTCTGTGTGTATCTGTGTTAGAGCCTATGTAAAGTGTAATCTATTCTTCTCTTAACAAATGTCACTTCTCATTCAACTTACAAGGCATTATGAGCCTTATCATAATCATAATTAACCTCATAAAAAGTTATTATTTTATAAAATAATTAAGACGCTTATATGGGAGCGAATTACATGAGATTCTGTGACCTCATACATAGTTGTGTGTTAACAAATAAACTTCAAGCAGATCAAGCTACACAAAACTGACTATTTTCTTTAATGAATTTTTGACTCTACTGGTGTATTGATAAAGTTGAATTTAAGTTTAAGAAATAGGATATTTTGACGTTCTGGCTGGTCTTTGTACATTATATAGCGGTGTCATCATAACGATGCTAATTAAAGCAAGAGTAATTTACACCCAGGCACGGATGACTGACATACGTCGGTTGGTAGTATTTAATATATTTGTGTCATTGGACGGCAAACGAGCAGACGGATTACCTGATGGTAAGCAAACAGTGCCGCCTATGGACACACACAACAACGGATGAGTTACGAGTGCGTTGCCGACATTATGGAGATAAGGTGTTTGGAGCTTAAGGAGTAGGGAAGGGATTGCGAGAGGAAAATGATTGGGCCTCCGGTACCACGGTCCACCACGGCGAAACACAACGCTGTGTTTGTTTCGCGCCGTTTTTGCCGAAGCGTAGCTCTCCCACCCTAAATATTTATAAAAAGGAATGTTTAGTACATGTTACTAAACAAAAGTATTTTGAATAAATATGAGAAAAAAAATAGTATTGGCATTGTTTTCGTACTTTTCTCTTAAAAGTGAGAAGTTCAATTATTTATTTCAATTACAACAATATAAAAACTTTTGAAATTCAAACAAAATAAAATAAAATATGTCAGCATTTTGGTCAGTCTTTTAGTGAAACTTTTAGCTAATTCCAAAGTGAAGATTAATAAAAAAAATTGAAATACTATTTTAAATCAATTAATAAAAGAAGTATTTTAAACCTGAAAAGAAACTATATACACAATATCGTTTACTAGTAAATATCGTTTATTTTCTCCACAACATTCTTAAGCCAAAACTAATTGCTACTACAATTTTTAGGTGAATTCGATTTTTATGCTGTGGAGGATACATACTGGATAATACTAACAACCGCGCTGATTGATATTAGCAATCACTACCATTATGTAAGAAATCAAATAATGATTAGACAAAATATATTCTGTCAGTTCATAAAATACCTATTATACTTATATTGTTATATATTATATACAATATATATTATTAAACAATAGTTATAGTTATCCATTATAAGACATCCTGTTATAAGATTTATATTATTGTAAGGTGCGATCTAACAAAGTTTGTGTATATAGATATCTAGTTAGTACAATGTCGTTGCGTACCTACATAAAGTTAATGTACACAGCGTGAATTTTCTACAAGACAATAGAGGGACTAAAGTGAACAATCGGTCGGCTCGACCGGACCGATACCACGACCTCATAGAAAACCGGCATAAAACAACTCTTGCGATGTTTTTCACCATCAGAGTGAGGTCACCGTATCCTCACCGGACCTTAATCTTTTCCGTGCCCCTCCCCAATCCCTAATTCCAAAGTCCTCGAATTCACAATCCTCAAAAAAGCGAAGTTATATATAAGAACCTGATATTAAGTTATCGTTATTCCGCACATGGACAGCACATTACCTTCGGGTAAGTAATCGGATCGATCGGTGATCCATCAGCACAGACATACAGCAAAGTTGATAACAGATATATGAATATGCGTGTTATTAAAAAAAGTAACATATATCTTCCCCATACTGTATTATTAGATTTGAGTTCAAGATCCCTTATGCGGTAACCATATTTCCCTTCACTCTCTTATTTGAAAAGAATGAAGTTCAAAATGTTTACAGCACAGTTAATGAAGTACCTAATCATAGAGTTAATAAATCATAACGAGACTGTGTAATCTGGCGGGAGTTGCCAACTGACGACAGGACGGACAAATTGTGTTTAACCGTAGCGACATTTTATAGCTCCGCACTGTACTGCCAGGGGATATGATGACGATAGATATTCTGGTTACATTTAAAATAGGAATAATTGTATACAATAGTAAATTTACCATTTATTGGGTTCTTCAACTGTCACGATTGTGGAATAATGGCTGCAAATTGCTATTGAGTCAGAGCAAAAAGTGGCTATTATTATTTTTATAGCATAGGGATTTAAACAAGCTCACCAGGTGAGGCCCACACGTAGGGCACGATGTAGCATATGGCAGAGGTGTGCCCTGCTTGGGCTAAGCACCGTACTGTCCTCAGGGAAATGGTGGGCGCGGCAACCTCTCGCGTCCGACCTTAGTCGAGGCCATGGTGTGGAGTGAAACAAAAGGAATTGGGAAGCCATCTCCTTTCTGCGAAGCAGTGATGCTCCCAACTATCCTCATCACGCCCCAGCCAGATCGAACGATGATCTCCGGCCACCGTAACCGCGGGTCTGTGGTCCGTGAGGTAGGGTAGTTCGCCGCCCGACTAGAAGTCCGACCGCGTCTCAAAGAGCCAATATAGATCACCACAGAAGAAACACGACTCAAGCATTGTTTCACGTCGGTTTTCCGTGAAGCCGTGGTATCACTCTAGTCAAGCCGGCCGTTTCGAGGTGAAATGTGACTGTCTCACACATAAATTTGTTATAATTGTTCAGAGATTCATAACCGTATCTACCGTATTGATGAGACAGCTCATTTAGGAATTATTTCAAACAAGAAGGAAGATTCCGAAGGTGATATACCTGCAAACAAATAAACCCTTCCTATTATGTACAAACCTAGTAATGTAACTTGTTTGTATGTCTGTATGCTGTAGCTGGTTTATTCAGTACAGTTCGCAACATTACAGGAATTAAGTCGCGTGTCACAGCTGCGCTCGACCTGTGTACTATGTGTCTAGTATATGCAACTCAATCGTATGTGTGGATAGGAGCTTGTGTTTACTTGTAACGTAAGTTTATAGAATTGACCGAAATGAAAAATAGGAACGACGACAATGCTATTTGATGCCGTCTTCTACAATAATTTTAATCATTAAATATGTATTTTTCTTTTATTACGTAATTTCCACTTCTATAGGTACATTGATTTCAGGCCACAATTAAGAATATAATTTAATTCGTTTTATCTAACTAAGATTCTACTTCATGACAAAATAAAAAATACGTGTCAAACGCCTTTTCATTGTCTATCAGACAGAATTTCTAATTTTCATCCCTACTGCATACTGCAATAGGTAAAGCGTATTGTATTTTGTTTTAGTGAATTTGTAATGTTTTTCGCGAAACTATCAAACCAGACGGATTACCTGACAGTAAGCAATTGGCAATACCAATGGAGTCCCTACCAAGCGGCCATCTTGTGGGCTGTTAGGAATTTACTGATATGGGATTTGAGGATCGAAGATGGAGATGTGGGAGGATTGGGCCTCCGGTAACCTCCGGAAACACAACATAAGTATAGTTTCACGCCAGTTTACTATGAGGTCGTGGCATCACTTCGGTCACGCCGGCCCTGTCGTGCCAAAGCGTGGTTCTCTCACACTTAATTACCCACTACTTGACTTGTGAAACTTATGTGTCAACTACATTCGGTACATGTTATATATTTTTGCCGTTCATTAAATATAATTGTAGGGCACAGCTGTGCCGGAGTCGGGGCACAGCGCGTTACAAAACTGACACGTACAATATGCGTCCGACTCTACAGTAATAGCCTTAAGGCTTCCAATGTTACGAAATACAGTATCCTGCGTAAGTACCTCGTGTTTAAGTGATATGAACTGTAATAGGAAGGAATAAATACGAAGGTAATTAAGAATATAGTTAATACAAGAGGGTCGACGACGAAACCGTTGTTTTAATTCGCCTTAAAGATAAATATGTTTTTCTTTTCTTACGAATTCTAAGAATATTGACAATACATTGATCTGAAATATCGTGTGACGTCAAAATGCAGTACATTTAACACTAAGCAGACTTGATGTAGTCCTAACGTTATATTTTCTTTGTTTTCATGTTTTCTTAAACGACAAAAAAAAGTGTCAAATATTTGATACTGATGGAGATGGATTTTTAATTTTCATATCCTCTCATAATCCTTAATATCATTAAGATCGCCACCAATGAAAATGAAATTATATATTTTCTTCAAATACGGTAGCGAAACGTAAGAACCTTTTTAAGAATTAAAAAGAAATTTTATTCCTTTACTCAAGGTCGGGTGCCAGTTATCATCGCTACGCTGACTTTACATCTGAAGGTAAACTTTTTTTACAAAAAGGCAGCCGATACCCATGCAAACATTACCTTAAAGGGGTCAACAGAAGTAAGAAAACTTTATGTACTTACCTAAGTGAAAAAACTTTTGTTATCACTCAGTGTAAAGTTTAAAAAGTGAGTTAGTTTTATATAGTTTTGTTAAACGGAGTTCTACCCGCAGCCCTCGCGTTTACCGTACGTTTCAATAAAAGTATTTTCACCCAACAACTTTACAAACATGTTCGAAACGTGTATTGTGACGTAACCGTGACGTCACACCCGCTGCTTCTATTTACGTGACAACTAAAAAGAGGAGGGCAGAAGTACAAAATAATTTCAGTCATATTAAAGGCTGGTTTTTCAATAGTCAGATAAATGTTATGTGAGCAATAAAATTGTTGCTGTCACTGCCTTATACAAACATACTGATGCGACAGCATCATAATTGTTCCCCAGATAACTTTATCTAACCATTGAAAAATCAGCCCTAAATGCTATAATTGTAGGTGAAAATATTGATGACAATAATTGTCTGTTCAATTTGCATACCTGCATACCGTTCACTTTTCGAGGTATCAGGCAGATTTAGGGTAAGGCAAGAGAGTATCAGACTATTACTGACTAATCCCCTCCCCCCCGTTCCTTCTCCTGCTCTGGGCCGAGGCCGCGGTGCTTCATTGCGCTTACCCCGCAACCCCGGCTGAACATCAGGCCTATAGGGCCATGTCTGTGGTGGTCTATAGGCTCTTAGAGGCGCGCGCTGTACGCTACGCGCCGTACGGTTGGATTTTTTGTATATGGAGGATATGTTTTACCTGATGGTACTACTACTACTACTACTCATAACACCTAAGCAGTTAAAATTGCATAGCCAGCCTTTTGGGGTTTTTGAGGGGTTTCAGGATTGGGATATGGGGGTTGAGGATGTGAGAGGGGGAATGGCCTAATCTATTTACCTTGAAACACTTGAACTGACTTAAGACATCTTGGTGTTTTTTTTTTGGGAATTGGGTTTTCTGTATAAAATTGGTAATGGTGGTGAAGTCTGCAGATTCTGTAGTAAGTGTGGGTGCTTATATTATTGTATTGAAGATCGGCAATAACTTAATACCTCGTGTGAGGTTTGTGTGGACATTGCCCGTGCTTATATTTATATACACATAAATTTTTATAAGTACAACTTAATAGCTACTTTTATGAACTGATTTGTTTTTTCTCATTTTATGGAATATTGGGCCTCTGGTAACCTCACCCACATTGCGAAACACAACGCTGTGATTGTTTCACGCCGGTTTTCTGGGCCGTTGTATCGCTCCGGTCGATCAGGCTCAACCATGCCGAAGCTTGTCTCCCTCTCAATAAACGATACTATTTGACTCATTCAGTGACAAATGAATTAGGTCATATTGAATGTAATTAAAGAAGAAAGAAATAATTTATTTCACACTAAAAAACAAGTGACATATACGTACAAATAATTGAGACAATCTGTTAGTAAAATATGAATGGATGTTACATGTTCATGTCCCAAGTCTCCCGTAAAATGGGACCAGTTCAGCATGTGCAAGACAGAGCCTTACGCTGGTATTCTACTGGCCCCTTGAGTGACTCGCCGACGATAAGACATTACAATTAAATTTATAGAGAAAATATATAATTTTATGAACAAATAAAGAGATAAAAACACAGCCGGGTAGTTACATACTATAATAAATATTTTTCCCTTACAAAAAAAAAGAAATAAAAATTAAGCAACCTACCACCTCCACCACCCCAGCCACCGCAGTTATGCCATGGGATTGGGATGGCGATACAAAACAGCCAAAACAGGTAATTCACTAATTTTCAACCCTTTCTAAGTTACTTATAGTCTTTGGCAAGAGAAACTATAAATGCTATTGTTCTTCTAAGAATAGCCTACAATTTTAAGCTTGACTAAAGAAATAGTACACCTTATTTAAAAGTAGATAAGTTTGAACCTCGGGCAAGCAACAGTCTGCGGTAGTAACGAGCTCGCATAATACCTGATAATCCTTTAGCTTCTTATTAACTAGGAAATGTTTACTAACTTCCAAGAGAATATAGTTTCACCTTATTTAATAATACAACGCTTTTATAACACTGTTTAGCTTTGTCTCGTAAACTTTAGTTAACAATGCATTTGTTTTCTGAAAAGGCTAGCTAGCTTAGGGCCTGAACTCGGTGGAAGGCAAAACATTATAAGGTTTCCAAATTTCGACAATATTCCACGTCAGTGGTGCCATGGACATCAATGGTGGCATGTTTTTATCTTTGTGATAAACTAGCGACCCGCCCCAGCTTCGCACGGTTGCACAGCTGATACAAAATTTCTTCACTATTCCTATTTAATCACTTTATCTGTTAAAAAACCTGCATCAAATTCGGTTGCGTAATTTGAAAGATTTAAGACAGAGAAAGCGACTTTGTTTTATACTTTGTAGTGATGTTAATAAATTTCTTTATTATTTATTTTATTTTGTTTTATGTGATAGGTCGGCAAACGAGCTGACGAATTACCTGATGGTAAGCAATCAGCTACGCCCATGGACTACCCCCAACAACAGAGGAGTTACGAGTGCGTTGCCGACCTTTTGGGGATATGGGACTTGGGAGATTAAGGGCTTGGGGATTTGAGGCTTTCCCGCCTCAAATCCCCAAGCCCTTAATCTTCGGATTGGGCCTTCGGTGCCTCACTCACACGGCGAAGCAGAACGCTATGGTTGTTTCACACCGGTTTTCTGTAAGGCCGTGGTATCATATTCATTCATACCGGTCGAGCCGACCCATTCGTGCCGATACATGACTCTCCCACACTTAAATTACCTACATGAAAATCATAAGGTATGGTAATATAACCGTTTCGGGATAATTCTATACTATACAGAAATACATTTATTGAAATACAATCTTAAAACATACAACATATGGTTCCGATTCGTTAATTAATGGCTCATAATATTGGGCTAAAATTTCAACTGGTTTATTTATTGTATTTTGCTTAGTAAACCCTTAGGAACACGATTTATTTTAGGTCTGAATAAATTATCGTATATGTCATTATAGACACTTTTTATGCTTATAATATTTATTTTATTGTATGAAATATGTGATACTAAAATCTTTGAGTCAATTTATTCCGAAAAAATTGTCCCTCATACTTTATCCAATCTCATATCGAACCCATACGGCGACGGCATGCTTAGAAGGATCACTAGTGAAACTACAGGAATAGAAAAAGAAAAAATTTTCTAACAAACTTTTTTCAGGCAATTTATGAAAAGAAAATGAGGTTTTCTTTCAGTCTCGAAGCGTCTTAGGTTAAAGATCTCCTGTACTGGTTGTAACCTAACTAGGTCAAATAGGAACTGCAGGATTCAATGAGTTTAGACCTAAACCCAGCTTTAAGTTTCCAAGATCATTCTCCAACTAACATTGAGCATAAACAAAAGAACACAATGCCGATCTTAGGTCCGTTTACTCTCAAATGGATACGCCTAAATCCGGTTATATGTGTTTAGTAATCCTTTCTCCGGTTGTAAATTCGTAAGCACCCACTAAGAAGGGTTCAAAAGGGGCCCCCCGATCTAGGGGTCCCTATAAAAATTAAAATTACTTTTGTCTTCCAATATTATAGAAAATCCCTTAACTAAAAAAAAGTTGGATGTCAATATTTTTTTGTATGTACTGATCATTATAGTTTTTATAAGCTTCAAGCATTTAGATATTTCTACGCAATTCTTGGTGCTTGTGTTTATACTAAGGAATCTGATACGGAACTCGTCCGCCATAAAATATACTGGACATGTTTTTATCCCTTTTTGAGAATTAATTTAAATAAAATATTAATCGCATCCATGTTAATCCGACGGTGGCTTCGGCGCGCGGAGCGGAGCGAGGGGGACGATACATTCTATACGATTTGCGGTAATTTATTAAATTTGTTTGCAGTTTCGTTTAAGCGGTTCCTTACACTGGTTTTTAAGTAAAATGTATCTTATGTTTATCCCAGTAAAGAAGGATTTCGCGTGCCACATTTCTACGGAACATAGACATACTGTTTTTCATTCATGGTTATTTTATTCAATCCACCTTTTTGTTCCCATTTTTTATTTATTTTTTTACAATTTTACTGAAACCATTACACTAATTATTATTTAAACAGTTTACAAATGTGACAGTTAAATTAAAATAAACAATTAAGTCCAACTAGCACTACTTATTTTAAATAAATAGTAATAGGCACCTAACACCAATGATACATTAGAAAACTTAACAGAAATCAATAATTAAAATTAACAATCTATTCATTAGTTCTACAGTTATGACATTAACATGTCGGCCATTTTGAAAACGGCAACCATTTTGTTTATTACGTCGACGCCGTGAACTAATGATCTAGCAACGTGACTTCTGTCAAAGTTTTGTAGAAGTTCACAATAATAGAAACGAGTTATGAAAAGCCTCCTCCCAGCTATAATTAGCGATTGTTTCTACTTCATTATTTAACTTTAATTCTCTTGACGGATGGCTTAACTCGACCTTGACCAGCGAAGCCGATAATGAAATTTCGAACCGTTATTCATTTAGAAAGATCTCCTTTAGAAATGCGAATTTTAACTGCGTTATTACGAATGACGTGTTGGTTGTTTGTTACTAGATAATATAAATTATTTGACTCTCGAAAATGGCTGTAAGTACTTAATGATAGTATCTACAATTTCGTCCACTATGTTTGACATCAGTCTCTGAATAACTAATGACAGTGTGATCCTCTAACTTGTCTATTAGTACTAGCAAAAACAAGCAGAGCATGCCGTTTGAAAACTTACTGAACCCTGGACTGCGCCTGGACTGCGAGATATCGCCATTAAAGTGTGGGAGACTGTACCCAGAATACGTAGGCCATACCAAATTCTCGAACGACTTATACAATAAATGTAATTATCATCTTTACCTTATTTAAAACCGGATTTATTTGATATTTACTAATTAGTTGTATTGTTTTCTGTTATATGCCATTGATACCATAAACTGAAATGTAAATTTAAAAAAAAAGTATATATTACTAATATTATAAATGTGAAAGTTACGATGAAAAACAGCTTGATGGATCTGGATGAAATTTGGCACTGGCATAGGCTACTTTTTATCAACATACCACGCGGACGAAGCCGCGGGCGGAAGCTAGTTTATTATATGAAAAAAGGTTACCCTCTTTTTTATGTAATAGGTCGGCAAACGAGCAGACGGATAACCTGATGGTAAGCAATCCGCGCCGCCCATGGACACTCGCCACGGAGGAGTTACGAGTGCGTTGCCGACCTTTTAGGGATTAGGGATTTGGAGATTTAGGGATTGAGGAGGGATTGGGGAAGGGGAAGGGTTGGGCCTCCGGTAACCTCACTCACACGGCGAAACACAACGCAGTGGTTATTTCACGCCGGTTTTCTTTGAGGCCGTGGTATCACTCCGGTCGAGCCGACCCATTCGTGCCGAAGCATGGCTCTCCCACACTTAAATAATTTTCCTCTTAATAATTTTCCACCAAAATTTATCACACGGCTATAATATTACAAAAGCATAAATGAGGTTTATTTCAACGAAATGTTTACGTTTCAGAATTATTATCTACTTACCTTTCAGACGATCGCTGTAACATTGTATAACTGTTTCAGGAACCTTCCGGAGCTCTCGAGTGTTATTTAGATAATCAAGTTTACCTTGTTTCTTATTAAGTTTCAGGAAGTAATGTTTCTCCATAATTGTTCGGAAATATTTATTTATTTATTGCTAATCAATTCTGAAGCCTATTTTAACTTCTTCCTTATTCATTTCATCAGATTGTCATAATCTGACACGTGTCCGTTAGACAGGAAATTGCTTTAAATATTTAAACAGTAATAAAATAATGACTCTTTTGTGAAGAAATTTGTGGGATAGCTCTTTCCTAGTTTTATTATTAATGTCAAATTATAAGGGATGAGCCAATTCTCGTAAATCAAGCAACCAATTGAGTTTTTTTCTTCAAAAAATCTTCCACATTAGAAAAAGAAGAAAGAAAGAAAAAGCATTTATTTTCGCGCAAGCGCACACACATAAAACAAAAATACAAAAAAAGAAGAAAATAAAATAAAACAAAAAAATCTAAACTAAATGACACAGATAAAAATAAAATGGTTTTTAGAAACAAATTAAGAACAAAAGAAAAAACAAAAAGTTTTGTCTATGGTCAACAGAGCATTACATAAACTATCCTTTTTTATTATAGAATCCTTAACCCAAAGAAGTACATTATCTGATTAAACTACAAATGCTTAATATAATTACAGGGTAAATATATATTCTGCGTATAATTTGATTTTAAAAGCGAACTCGTAGCACAATGAGCCAACACGGAGTATTTGTTGCCTCCCGACAGTACAGCGAAATATATTTGTCGTAATGTGTATAGTAAATATTTGACGTAAATCGGCAATTCTACTCTCTGGGAGGGAGGGCTGCGAGGGACGTAGACAATGTAACCTAAATGTTTTCTGTCCTCCGGGACTTGAGAATTTTGGGTACGCTATCGAAAATATTAGTTCCATAGCAATAGATAGGCAGCGGTACGGGTTACGGGCTCCTGGCCTTAATTGTACCATTGTTCGGTCCAACGATTTATAGGAAGGAAGCTTAGTTGTGTTCAGTGATAAGAACGTTTTGTAATGAGATCCATATTTGCGTAAAAAGTAGCTAGTTTGTCGCTCCAGAAACTTTGTAAGTTACGTGATAAAGACATGGCATATATTATGTAGTATTAATTTCTTCTTTGTAGTTTTCATTGCCTCAATCAATTCACTTATTCCTCCACCCTCTTGACTCAGACGTTATCATTTAAGAGTCAAATTCTTACTGACTTAAAATCACTCCTTTCTTTGTCCTGCTCCAGGCTGGGGCTTCGGTACAATATTCTTTTTATAAGCTAACATGAATAAAATTTTATAGTCTTTCCCAGCTGCCTACATAAACAACAAACAGCAAAAACAAAATTTTTAGCACTACATTAATATTCGTATTCGCTACCTTTTAGAGAGTTACAGTGGATTATATTTTACACTTAGTAGTTTAGTATGAACACTGAAGACCTGTTCAATAAACATGAACGAGGTCTGAGACGAAGCCTGGCCCGGCTTAGTCCTTGTTGCAATTATATTAGTATGCAAACAACGGCTTGTTGCAGCAACGCGCTACACAACGACTCACTGCTGTAGCTTAGTTGCGACTGACCGTGTTTCGGGAGTTTGGGTATTCCTTTGCTTACTTCCAAGTCCTTTTAGCATTTAAGTATTAAGTTTGCATGAATAAAGCGTATAATTTAGGAAAAATAATGTTCATCTTAAAATTTTAATAACATAAGGAGCACATCTATACTTTAGGTGCTATAATACTTTATAGAGGTAAATTTGTAAGTTTGCATGTTTAAAAGTAAAGTTTGTTTGTTTTGTATGTTTAATGAATCTTTGGAACCGCTGGTCGGATTGCCAAAATTCTTTCACTGATACATAGCTACAATGTTCCTGAGTGCTATAAGCTATAAAACATCACGCTACAATCAAATGGAGCTGAGCAGCGGGTGAAACCGCGCGAGAGTAGCTAGTTAACAATAAAATTACGAGACAAGACGTAACTGTTACAATTTCAGCCCCGAACGTGGCTTGAAACACTTTGGCTCCAGATGTTAAAAAATCTTTAAAAATCGTAATAAGTTTATTTTTGTTCATTTCTGAGACATTTGAAGTGTAATAAGTAAAATAATTAACGTTTAATGATTGTGACACAATATAACAGTGAAGTGTTGCAGAAAAGTGAATAATAAATATAGACGCTATCGAATTCAAACTTTCATAATGACGTCAAAATTTTAATAGTGTGAATAAAACTACATTACATTATAAACCCCTGTGGTCTAAAATATCATAATTAAAACTATATGGTGAAGCAGTAAACAATAAAAACAATATTTGATCCAAACACAAAAACAGTAAACGTTATTTTTATTCAAAATTAAAAAAGTGAAGGTGAATGAACTTTTGCATCGTATTCAAAATTGCCACCCGTTATATCAAAACATTCTAGTAAAAACTGTACCTATATTTCAACACAAAAGTAAGTGTATTGCTGACGTAGTGGTTGTACGCATCGACTGCAAAGCAAGAGGTCGCGTGTTCGCAACCAGGTCAGGAAAAAGACTTTTTGTGAATTTTGGAGCTTATAAATATTAACTTAAAACAAAATAAAAAAACATGAGTAATATTAACATTACAATTCGAAAAAAAAACAATTACCGTTCTCTTTCGGTAGAATCCCTGGATAGCCTAGAGTCCAGTCGAAGTACGAAAAGTATGATAGATTTATCCACGCACCTAAGAAGTGAAGAATCTATAGAAGTACAAAACATGATTGATAACCTGAACGAGCAATTATTGAGTGCGCAGTTAGAAATACAGACCTTAAATGAAGAAAATAACTCGCTTAAGCAGAAACTTGATGATGAGAAACAACGAACCAAACAGTTTAAAAACATGTACATTTCAAGTCTCAGTTCAGCTAAGCATTCTTGTTTGTCATGTCACCCCAAAAGTAACAACAAACATATCAATCGAGTGAATCTCTCCGTTAGAAAATTGGACTTGGATCTTAACTTCCAAACACCAAAAGTAGCTGTTAAGAATTCTTGTATCGGAAACAAGAATCTTGAAAAACCATACATTGTAGATGAGCAATTGAAAATCACCAGCATTGACCCTACACCGAAGGGTACAATAGCACTTAGCCAAACAAAAACTATATCTGATACAGTGAAACAAGTTACGAATGTCCCAAAACCCAAGCAAGAAAGCGGAAGTATCATACTGTTGTCAGATAATCAAGGTGAAGGCATCGTTGAATTGTTAATACGTAACAAATCTAAATTTATTCTAAAGGATTATAAAATAACAGGGATGAGAAAACCTGGCGCCCCCGCTGAAGAAGTTCTATCAAGTTGTTACTCAATGTCTAAAGAATTAACAACTAGTGACAGTGTTGTCATCATGGCCGGAAGTAATGACTCTAACCCGTTTAAATTTCTTATGGAAATGTCAATGGCGCTTAAAACTTTAAACAAGTGTAACGTATACATAGTAAACGTGCTCTACAATGCATCTCTAAATGAAGGTAAATTAAATTACAATCTTAAACTTCTAACTCAAAACTTTAAAAACATTTCTTTCATTGAAGCCCAAAACAACTTCAATATTGTTAATCAAATAATACACAAAGTTAATACAGATCAATATAACAAAAGATTTCTATCCTTCAACGAAAGAATTGTCAAACTAGCTCCAAATGTAAGAAAGTCAAAAAGATTTAATGGAATACTTTTAAACCTTCAAAGTCCACCCCACATAGGTAACCAAAAAATTCAACCACAAAAAGGCACAATCCCTTACTATTTTAAAGCTATTGATAAAACGAACAAGCCTCTCTTGCAAACTCCCGATACCGATACCGCTAAGAATAATTTATTTCGTGACTAACGATGACAGTACGAATACTTTTACTATTCTCCACCAAAACATTGCTGGAGCATTAAATAAAATTCACGATTTAGAACTTGCTATTCAAGATATGTGTGAGACAGGAACAAACGTTGATGTAGTGTGTCTTAGTGAACATTTTATAAAAAAAGGTTACGATAATTATATGATCTTAAATAATTATCGAATGTGCGCTATTTACTCACGCCCAGATAAAAGTCGCGGCGGAACTTGTATACTTTGTAAAAATATATTTCAATGTACTGAACTTAAGGAAATTAAGGGCATGAGCTTAGATAAACATTTTGAAGTCTGTGGCACAGAAATAAAACAATTACGTCTAATTGTCCTTTGTGTGTATAGGACCCCAAATTCAAATTTAAATATTTTCTTTGAAAAATTCGATAACATGCTGCGTAAATTGGAACACAGAAAAAGCCGAATTGTGATAGCCGGTGATTTTAATATAAATTTCCTACAGAAAGATAAAAATTCTACTACTTTTGATGAACTGATCTCAAACTATGGAATGCAACGCCATATCCACACTCCCACTAGGCTAAATACTTGCATCGATAATATAGTAAGTAATATTCCGAGAGCAGTTGGCAACACACATAATCTTTGCTTATCTGATCATAACACAGCTCAAGTCATAGAATTTAAATACCAAAAAAAGAGTACAACAAATTATTACTTCGTTGATAAGCATGATCTCAGCAAAGAAAACATGACAAAATTTGTAGACTATATTAGCAACTTATCCTTTTCCGAAGTCTATGACTTTCACCAAGCTAACGACGCTTTTGATAGTTTCCATGAATTATTTACATTGTTTTATAAACTATGCTTTCCGAATATTAAGGTTAAGGTTAAACATAAAACTTCTAAATTGAAATGGATCTCAAAAGGACTTAAGTTAAGTGCTAAAACAAAAAGGTTGTTAAGATACAGGTATTATCATAATAGAACAGATGAAAACAAACAAATATTTAAAAAATACTCTAATGTTCTAAAAAAATGTATAAATAATTTACAATCGTTGAATAATCAAAAACATATAAATAACTCCAACAATAAAGGCAAAGCTACATGGGATGTGGTAAAACGTACTACTGGCCATGAAACCTCAAGGGATTACATTGAAGGGCTTATTGACGATAGCAATGTCCTAAATACATCTGGTTCAGACATTGCTAACATATTTAATAACTTTTTTATAGATATTGTTGAAAAGAATATTAGTACTGAACAGAATGGTATATCTAATATTAACACAAGTAATCACAGCATTTTTCTTGAGCCATCTAATCCATTAGAAATTTATCATATAATCAAGTCCTTGAAAAATACGAAATCATCTGGCTATGACAATATCACAACAGATCTTATTAAACTTACAGCACAGTCCATTGCACATCCCTTATCTTACATCATTAACCTGTCGCTAGAACAAGGCTGTTTCCCAGATAAAATGAAGGTTTCAATAATCAAACCTTTACATAAAAAGAATTCCAAAACCGATAAAAATAATTATCGCCCTATCGCACTGATATCCATTATCTCTAAAATTTTTGAAAAGGTTATTTATAAGAGAACACTAAATTTTTTAAATAAAAATAATGTCCTCAGCAACGAACAGTTTGGTTTTCGAAAAGGTAAGTCCACTCAGCTGGCAGCATTTAGTCTAATTAATTCAATAATGGACAGCATAAATATTAAAATATCTCCTATTGTTCTCTTTCTAGATTTAAGTAAAGCCTTTGATGTTGTTGATCATACTAGACTAATAAACAAATTAGATAAATATGGCATAAGGGGAATAGCTTTAGATTGGTTTAAATCATACCTAAATGGTAGAACACAAATAACAAGAATAACTAAATTTAATAGTAAAACCAATTTTCTTGAGAGCCATGATTCCAGTCCCAGATTCAATTACTTTGGAGTTCCCCAGGGGAGTATTCTAGGTCCCCTACTATTTCTAATTTATGTAAATGATTTTCCTCAAGTAGTCCACAATCATGAATGCGTCCTATTTGCTGATGATACATCTGTAATATTAAGTTGCAAAGATGAAAAAAAGTATATAGCCGAGATACATCAAACACTAAAAGAAATTACTAAATGGCTTGATATCAATGCATTAAAAATAAATTTAGACAAAACAAAAATTATTAAATTCAGATCTTATAAAAGCAAATGTAAGCAACTAGACATTATTTGTAATAACACACCCATCGAACAAGTCCATAACGTTAAGTTTTTAGGTATTACAGTAGATGAACATCTTACATGGAAAGATCATATCGATACCGTATGCAACAAAATTAATAAATCTGTCTTTGCTATAAAAAGAATTAAAGACTCTTGTTCAAGACACACATCGTTAATGGTTTACCATGCCTATGTATGCTCCGTTATACGATATGGGATTGTGGTTTGGGGATATACATCAGATTTAGCACGGGTATTTATTGCGCAGAAGAAATGTGTTCGCGCAATTTTTAATGTCAAATGGTCGGACTCTTGTAGACCTATTTTCACATCAGAAAAAATATTAACTGTCCCTAACATTTATATTTATGAAGTGGCTAAATTTGTAAAGTCCAATATTAAATTATTTAAAAATAAAAACAATACAAACAAGCGCAAAGTCACTCATTCGTATTTAAAAATGCCTGCTCCGCGACTTGAGATGTGTAGACGAAGTTGTGTGTACATGGCGCCTTTAATTTATAACTCACTGCCTCAGAACATAGTCGATCTGCCCTATCAGAAGTTCTGCAAGACTCTAAAAAATTGGTTGATAGAAGAATGTTTTTATTCGGTTGATGAGTTCCTAAAAAAGTATTCTTCTCAGTCTTACCATTTTAGGAATGCATTGTAATTGTTATTTACCTACCTGTATTTTACTTTTGTGTTTCTGTATTTTACTGTAAGATGTCGAACGTTTTGTACCAATGTATTGTAATGATGTAAAACAATAATGTGCATTTTACTTGAACATTTGCATGCTGTTTTATAACTGCGGAATGTGTCTAGCTCTAAAACATATATTAAACCAACTCTTGTACCACATTTTATGCAAATAAATATATTATTATTATTTATTGACATTGTTTCAAATCTCGGCTCTTAGACCGGTTATAATGTCCTTTACGGGCCTAAACCAAGTAAAGGACATGTCATAGGTTGTCTATAGTAACAGTTGTTGTTGACCTATTGTGCCTGTCTGAGGTATTGGTGTGGTTTCTCCTTCTTCTATCTGCATGAATTTTCTGACTATTCGGCATGTATTTAGTATGGCCGCTTTCTGTAATTTAATGTAGGTGCTGTCTTTGATGTTTAGTAGTTTTAGACTGTGATGAAGATGTTTCGGTATTACTCCTGTGGTAGATAGGACAATCGGTACTATGTAGACTTTATCTTGTCTCCAAATCCGGGTTATTTCATCTTTGAGATCAGTATATTTATGTACTTTTTCAGCTATTGTTTTAGTTATATTGTGAGTATTGGGTACGGCGATATCAATAATATAGGTAATGTTATTTATTTTATCTTGAAGCGTGATGTCAGGTCTGTTAAAATGGATGGTTCTGTCTGTAAGTATTGCGCGGTCATAATACATCTTGTGTGTAGGGCTTTCTAAGATAACGCTAGGGGTGTATTTGTAGTATGGTGTGTGTGCGTCTGTTATGAGATTGTGTTGAGTGGCGAGTGTCTGGTGAATAATGTTAGCAATTTGGTTGTGTCGATGCGTGTAGTCTGTTTGTGTGAGATGAGGACAAGCTCCAGTGATGTGCTGGATTGTCTCAGAGTGTATGTGACATTTTCTGCATTTGTCGTTCGTAACTGTGGGGTCTTTAATTATATATTTTCTAAAGTTTCTTGTATTTATTATCTGATCCTGAATTGCAATTATGAAACCTTCTGTTTCCGGGAAGAGGGTACCTAACTTTAACCATTTGTTTGACGCTTCTTTATCTATTAGTGGTTGCTCAAGATCGTTGTAGTGACGCCCATGTAGGACCTTTTTCTGCCATGCTTCTTTTAGAATTGTTTCTTCATCACTTCTTGATAGGATACTTTCTACGCAGGGTTGATGTAAGTTAAGGGGTGTATAATTATGGTCATTATTTATTACAGCTTTGTGTATAATACTTGTTAAGGATTTTTGTTTAAAGAAATTGTGTAAAGAATTTATTTGCCTTTGCCAAAGGTTTGTGATACATATGAGACCCCTACCCCCGTTTTGTCTTTTAATATTAAGTCTCTCTATGGCTGATTTTGGGTGATGATGGTTATGTTTTGTAAGTATGGTACGCGTAGTTCTTTCTATAGAATTTATATTGCTTTTACTCCATTTGATGATACCGAACGAATATGTAAGAACTGGGATTGCGTATGTATTAATAGCTTTAACTAGATGTTTTCCCATAAGACGGCTCTTGCAGATGTTGTTCACTCTCCTTTTGTATTCAGAAATAAGTTTGATCTTAATATTCTTATGATCTAATCCTTTTGTTTGTTCATACCCAAGATACTTATACATATCGTTCGGTTCCATCGCTTTAATGGTCTGCTCTCCATTCTCCGTGACTTCCACCACATAATCACCAGAACGTATTTTGCCTTTTACTATGTGAAGTGTCTTGCATTTGTCTAATCCAAACTGCATGCTAATATCTTTACTAAATTCTGTGGTTACTTTTAATAGTTTATCCATTTCTTTCTCTGTTTTAGCATAAAGTTTAATGTCGTCCATATAAATCAAGTGCGATATTGTCGTTTGTGTGCTATTACATTTAAGTTGGAATCCTGCGCGTTGGTTATTAAGTAGTTGAGACAGTGGGTTAAGGGCAAGGCAAAACCACAGGGGGCTCAAGGAGTCACCTTGATATATACCTTTTCGTATTGAAATTTCTCTGGTAGTGATAGTGTTAAAATGGTTATTTAGGTGTAACGTAGTTTTCCATAAGGGCATTAATGTTTTAAGAAAAGCAATTAAATCACTGTTAATTTTATATATTTCTAAAATATTTATGAGCCAAGTATGTGGTACGCTATCAAATGCTTTTTTATAGTCAATGTAGGTACAATGAAGGTTGCGTTTTTTAGTTGCTGAATGTTTATGTATTACCGAATCTATTATAAGTTGCTCCTTGCACCCCATATGTCCGCGCCTACATCCTTTTTGTTCTTCTGCTATTATGTTGTGCGTTTCTACGTGTGTCCTTATTTTATTTGTAATAACAGCTGTCAGTATTTTATATATAGTTGGTAAGCAAGTGATTGGTCTGTATTGAGATGGTTGTGATGTGTGTTGGTTCTTAGGCAACAAAAATGTGAGACCTTTGGTTAAGAATTCTGGTGGTTTTTGTTGTTGCAGTATAATTTCTGTTAAGTTTTTTGCTATATTTTTATGAAGTATGTGTAGTTTTTTGTACCAAAAGTTATGAATTTTATCGACGCCAGGTGATTTCCAATTATGCAGTCTATCTGTAATATTTCTTATGTCTTCTTTTGTTATTTCTTTTAACTCCATTTCTTCTATTGTATCCCATTTTTTCCTCTCGTCTGCTATCCACGAGGCTTCACTGTTATGTGTTGCTTGTGTTTCCCAAATATTTGACCAAACATTTTCTAATTCCTCTTTGGTAGGTAATTCGTTTATTGTTTGATTTATACTATATTATTATTATTATTATTATTATGAAAGTAGTTGAGTTCCTCGTCCAACAGTTACACGAGTAATCCGTGAAACAAAATAATTAATATAACACCACGATACATCAATTATTTTGTTTTAACATACATTAGTAAGTTGAAGTGGCAATGGGCAGGGCACATAGCGCGTAGAACCGACGGCCGCTGGGGCAGAAAGGTTCTCGAGTGGAGGCCACGTACCGGCAAGCGCAGCGTAGGACGTCCACCCGCAAGGTGGACAGACGACCTGATTAAGGTCGCAGGAAGCCGCTGGATGCAGGTCGCTTCCAACCGGCCTATCTGGAAGTCAATGGGGGAGGCCTATGTTCAGCAGTGGACGTCCTGTGGCTGATATGATGATGATGATGATACATTAGTATTCGCATTATACATATACCTACATACATGTCACTAGCCCATAAGTGCCCACTGCTGGCTACTTCTCATCATACGGAGAAGGTTAAATTAACCATTAATCGTCACGTTTGCTCAAGGCGAATTGGATTTCTAACAACCCTGGGCGGGAGAAGTCCTTTGATGATTTTCCACTTACGCAAAAAGGTTCTTTCGCGATACTTTCCATGGTCATTTTTTGTCAGTGGTGTATAAATAATCAGAGAAAAGTACACATAACTCAGAAAAAGTCACAGTGATTCTACTTATCAGGATCCGAACCCGCAACTTTGTTCATTTAAAGGAGTCGTCTCAAACTCCGAGCACTCCGGGTCACCACGACACACACCGTTTTTTTTTTTATAACACGTAGAAATAAACATATACTTACTTAATAAAATGTTGAAATTACCAACTAATAAAAATAAAAAATCCTAAAATTATGTTTTTACTCAGAACAAACAGCGTAGTGCAGTATTAAAATGGTGAAATGGAGTAGCGAGTCATAAAAATGGAGGTGGAGCCGTTTCTTAGCACTTGCTCGCTATTTAGCTAAAAGTAGCATGAGGCTGCATATGAAGAAAATAAACTAGTGGAAGCATTCACGCGTACGTACGAAGTGGAAACCTCTTTACTTCGCTAGCCCAGAATAAAAATGTATTCCAGATTAGCAGTTACTTTAGCCAGGACCGTGGATGAAGCTCATTAAGGTATAACTGCGACCTCAGCCTGGACAGGAGAAGAAACGGTGGGATTTTAGTCAGTAAGAGTCTGACACAACTTCTCGCCTCGCCTCGCGCGCGCTTTAAAGAGTCAATAGACCACCACAGAGGGGGCCCTATAGGGCTGATGTTCAGCCGGGGTTGCGGGGTAAGCGCAATAAGGCACCGCGGCTTCGGCCTAGATCAGGAGAAGGAACGGGGGTTTTTAGTAAGTACGAGTCTGAAACTCTCACTCACCCAACCCTGGCCGCGAAGTCACTTGCTTATTTTCCCGTCACAAAAAAAAATATTAGCAGTTACTGGCAGGTTTTCCCGATTACTTCGCACGATCGACGCTCTAAGCGATTTCAACAACTACATAAAATAACTCAGGCACCAACATGTTGTACCTATGTGAGCGCTCACATTTATATTGAAGCTAACTGAAGCGATTTTCATAAACTTTTCGGTATTAACCGCTTTGTGTTATATCTGCAGCGCGCAGGTTTCACTATATCATAAAAATCCTCGAAAAAATATTTTAAAACAAAGTGATGGTCGTTTCTAAAATATTATATTACAGCGTTAGAACAAAAGTCGTTTTTTAACCGATTTCGAAACCGATCCAGATTTACCGTAATGGGAAGCTAGTTTGTATGTTTTCCCGATTATTAGGCGAGTATTATTTTTCGTCCCAAAAATTATTCTTTATGGGCTTATTTTTTATGGAATAAGTCGGCTATTGAGCAGACGGATTACTTTCAACCAATTGGCGGCGGCCATAGACACCCGCAACACCAAAGGCGTTACGAGTGCGTTGCCGGGCTTTTGGGGATAAGCGATGCACATATAGGGATTGAGAAGGGATAGGGGAGGGGGAGGGCTTGGGCCTCCGGTAACCTCACTCACACGGCAAAACACAGCTAACTAACCTACGAATGTCAGTCAATATAATATTAATGACTATATTAGAAATCGAAGTTGAACTAAAACTAGGTATCTCCGTTCTTCTAATAACCGCCTTCTTCAATGTCCAACTCATCACACAAAATTTCTTCATTCTTCTTTTTTTATTCAATCTATTATTCTGTGGAATGCGCTCCCCCTCGATGTCAGGATGGTGTCGAATCGTTGGGCGTTCAAGCAAAAGGTTCGGGAGTTGCTTTTGAAGAGGTTGGCAGAGGTATCGTGATCATGTGTACTGATAATGTCACTGTAAATATACATACATATAAGCATATGTATGTATATTTACAGTATATAATATGTATTTATAACATCTCTGATGATGCTTGTTTTGTGCACCTTTATATTTATCTCTGCATCATCCAAAGGTTTGGCTGTCAGAGAATGCCCATGGCATTAAGCCCACCTTTGTACATTTGTTTTGTGCATAAAGATATTAAATAAATAAATAAATAAAACAGCTAGATTTAAGAACATTGAATCTCTATTGAATTGGTATCTATTGCTTGAACCTGTTAGTACCTACCTAAGTATAAACTTGTAAGATAAGGTTACGTAATCATACAACTTTTTTTATGTATATAACGCTGTCTTGCATTATAATTGTTCTCCTGAACCGAAGGTACGTTTACAAATATAGCCAAACCCGGTATATTCTAAAACATAGAATTAATAAGAAGAATTAATAAGCCCGGGACAACATACAAACCCGGTATGTTCTCCCGGGCGGGAAAACAACACGCGACGCGCTGCATAGCAGGTTAGCAGGTTGATGCCCAGCTAATGCGCCAACCGTGCAGTCTATACAAAGTTCAATGACAATACAACAATTTGTGTCGTGTCGTAACCTGTAGATATCATTGACAATAGTGCAGTTACTCAAATAAATTCAATAACAGCTACAGTAGCAATTCCCACACTAGTACATAGCCATGTATGTGGAAATATAAATTGTGATTACGCACACATAAACTGGTTTCGTATTAAAACTTTTGTGAGACATATTAATTACTACCTACCGCCCCCGGCTTCGCCGGAGTAGTAGGTTAATAAAAAGTAGCCTATGTCCTATTCCGGAGTGTATCCTATACCTGTGTCAATTTCATCCAGATTTGAAGATTTGTAGATTGAGTAACAAACATCCAACCATCAAAACATCGTAACTTTCGCATTAATAATATATGTAAAACTATGTTATGTGACGAAGTAATGTGACAGCAGACTGAAGTTATCGACATAGCCCAAAGGATAAGTAAATTGAAATGGCATGAGGCAGGTAATACTTGTAGAAGAACTGATGACCGTTGTGGTAGACGTGTTCTGAATGAGATGAACTGAACATTGAGCTCAGTGGCGTGAAGTTGGAAAGGTATATGTCCATCAGTGAACAGAAACAGGCTAATAATGATGATGATTGTGTAATTAAAACGTGAAGTAAGCTGTGCGACGTAATATACATATCAATTTATTTATTCCAACATAACCATAAATAGGTACTTTTGAAACGTCAAAATAGAATAGTAGTCTGTCAGTCTGTTCGTCAGTGAACCTAAGGGCTCATTCCAAATTGTTAAACTGATTGCTTACCATCAGGTAATCCGTCTGCTCGATTGCCGACCTACTACATAAAAAAAATAAAAATAAAAAACGAACTATGTCGAGTCCTCTAGTGAAGCTATTTGCTCTTTTCAAGGTCAAGCTCCAAAAACCTGTGTTCTTCCTTCTCTTTAATTAAAGATTAGTTAAATATATCATTTTTTTTAAATGGAATAGGATGCAAACGAGCCGACGGATCACCTGATGGTAAGCGATCGGCGCCGCCTATGGACACCTGCAACACCAGAGGAGTCACAGGTGCGTTGCCGGCCTTTTAAGGAGTTCGCTCGTTTCTTGAAGGTTTGAAGGTCGTTTCATTATAGGGGTCTCAATCACCCCAATATCGTGACCTCTAGTACTGAAGTACTACCCGAAACATGTTACCAACATTTTAGACGCTCATTTTATTAATTAGTCACTAGACGGCCGAGAAAGTACGGGCCGTCGATCAAACTTAATTGTTTGCGTTTCGTTTACGTTTTCTCGTATAAGGAAGTTGTTTCATCTTTGTTTGTAAACTGATTGTGAAACTATAATATGTTTTAGTGACTTGCTTTGGTGTTGTAGGTTCGTTTTCATTGTTATTTTATTATGTATATTGGATGTTATTTTATTGTGCATTCAATGATGTAAGAATTATTATATGGTCTTATAATAGGTTTTATTGTACCCACGTAAGTAGCTCTTTGAATTTCACGTCACGAAAACACCCCATAACGTTAGCGAAAAGAAAGATAGATTATAAAAATCAAGTAAATCCGAAATGTTCACTCACAATACAACACGTAAGATTTGACACCCCCAACATACCCCAACACCCCCAGCACCCCCAGCACCCCCAGCACCCCCAGTAACTCCGCACTTCCTGTTGATTCGCGACTGACTGCCAACGAATGTATCTATTATATAATTCAGCACATATCGTTCCTGAAATCAGTATTTATGAAGAAAAAAAAATCTTGAATGACCCTCATTATTGTGAAAGATCGGCCCGGAAGTGCGCGAAAAAGTGACAAATAATAGGAAATGATGGCAAATATGATTTGGTATTTGTTAGAAAATGTATAAAAAAATATTACGATTTGCAAAAAGAAATTGGGCTCGTCCGGGATTTGAACCCGGGACCTCTCGCACCCTAAGCGAAAATCATACCCCTAGACCAACGAGCCAGCTGACGGAATGGCTAAAATAGCTATTCTAATGCTGTGACGTAGTGACGTATGCTTCACCTTTCACTAGTAGTTGACAATCTGGGTCACACACACGATTATCAACTTTATTACCACGTTGAATCATTCTTTCGAGCAAAAACGGTGACTCCGCACATATTCACAATGTCTTAATAATAGTTTATAACAAGGCGTGTGATCTACTGAGCATGTTAAGAATTTATATTGCAACATTATATTTATATTATATTAACGCGGAAAATTTTCCGCGTTAATACCCGCGTAATTAAATATAATGTTGTTAAGATGAAACGCGAAAGTTTAAAAGTTAGTATAATTTATATTGCAATTACAAAGTCACACAGATAATCAAGATAATATTTCCTTTTGGATGATACAAAAAAAAAAAAAACAAAAATACGTATTAAAATATATTTTTTATTTTAATAACATATTTTAAGTAATACTTTTGATGTTCTCGTATACCGCGTATATTCCGAATTCAAACTGAGGATTTTTATTCCGGGTCTGGGTGTGATGAGTATAAGAAATTGGATGTTCGTAAACACACCCAACAGTACAGGAGAAAGCACTAGTGTAATAAACATTAAAAAAAAAACAAAACGTCACCCAGACCTGGAACAACAATTTGTGGATTACACAAAGTGTTGTTCCGTGCGGGCATCGAACCCGCGACACATTGCACTATAGGTAGGTAGTGTTGTCTAGCCACTGCGCCAACTATTCAGCCAAATTAGTACATATAGATAATCTACATATATTTAGCAAATTGTCAATAAAATTAGTAATCCCCACGAATACCTTATAATCCCCGACAATTACAGTTATCACGGAAGTGTAACACCAATCACCACGTAATCGTTATCAAAGTTATTGAGTAAGAGATAAGGTGGCTGGTAATTTGATCGTCCCTATTACCGTTAAGAGGCTTGCTTGAGACCCAATCCACATTACCGTGCGACAATCCATTTGATAACGAGATGTTGGTGATAAGCCGAAGACGAACAACGTGTGAATGTATCGAAGAAAGAGACAGTGGTATATACCTTACCTGCTTCGTTTTGGCGAGGCATTATTTTTATTTATTTATGTAATATCTTTATGCACAAAACAAATGTACAAAGGTGGGCTTAATGCTATGGGCATTTTCTGACAGCCAAACCTTTGGATGATGCAGAGATAAATATAAAGGTGCACAAAACAAGCATCATCAGAGACGTTATAAATACATATTATATACTGTAAGTATACATACATATACTTATATATATATACATACATACTATATATTATTTTTAATATTTATTCTAGAATTTTCTCCTGTGTCTTCTTTTCAAATCAAGTAGCCAGGGTTTGCAAAGCGTGGCGTTCCGCGCGCGCCTCAAAGCCAATGGACCACTATTGACGGGGCCCTATAGGGCTGATGTTCAGCCAGGTAAGCGCAATGAGTCACCGCGGCCTCGGCCCAGCCAGGAGAAGGAGCGGGAGGGTTTTTAGTCAGTAAGAGTCTCACACTCTCTCTCGCCTAACCCTGGGCGGGAGACGTCATTTGATGATTTTCCCCTGACAAAAAAAGGGTTTGCAAAACGCAAAGTTGAACCGCGGCTATGAATAAGTTTATTATAAACGTGATCTGGAATAAGAATGGGTTTTTGTCAGTAATAGTATTATACTCCCTCTCACCTTAGCCAGGGCGGGAAAAGTATGCAAGTGCCTTTCTGACCAATAGGGGCTCCGGTAATCTAAATCTTACGGCGAAACACAACGCTGTCGTTGTTACACGCTAGTTTTCTGTGAGGCAGTGGTATCACTCCGGTCGAGCCGACCCATTTGTGCCAAAGCTTGGTTCTCTCCAATTTAAAACGACACGTGCCGTATGAAATTTTATGTTTTTTGTCATGCACGTCACCTATAAAATTACATAAAATAAAAATTAACTACTTACTAACTAATAACTGTGCGAAACTAGTTTTTCTCAATTACACACGTGAGCAACCCGCAATTTTTAGTTAATTTAGTATGTCTCACGATAGTTATTATAAAAACCAAATAAAAATTACCAATATTGGCTATCAACAAAATTAAAGATGAAAGAAGCTTAATCACATTACCGATCCTTGAGATGACTTTATGGTCATTGAACAATCAGCCACTAAGGGTAGGCAGTACTGACACAGTTACTTAATATTATTTAAATTGATGCAATTTCGTAAAATATTAAGGAATGTTTCTCTCAACGGTTGTTGGGTACTTTGGCGCAGTCGCCCGCCCCAGTAATTATGAGATGCTTATTATCATAATGTGATTATGTTCTCAACAGACCGACTCCGGATAGGAGCTGGTTGTTGTTATTCTAACCATGTTAAACAGACATCTATAAGATAAAGTGAAATGGTGATATGTATGGTTATTAAAACAGGTTGTGCTGAAAACCGACGCCGTGGGCACGAGCCATCGCACTCGGGTCACAGCAATTGAGTAGTTTTGACTGCACGGTTGGTGCGGCGGCTGGGCAACTGGCTGCCGTGCAACGTGTCGCGGGTTCGATTCCCGCACGGAACAACTCTTTGTGTGATCCACAAATTGTTGTTCCGGGTCTGGGTGTCATGTGTATGTGAAATTGAATGTTTGTAACCGCACCCACGACACAGGAGAAAATCCTAATGTGGGGCAAAGTTTTTTTTTTTTAAAAAAAAAGAAGAAATGAAAGGAAAAAAAAAGTTTCCTAGGTCAAAAATAAATTAATTCGACGTTTCAATACAATAAAGTATGGAAAAACTTTATAATAAGAATATCTTTAGCATTTTTTAAGGAAATGAGTAAGCTATTTGACGCAGAAATACTATGACGTCATAATTTACAGTTCCATACAATTTTCATAGGAAAATATCAAGTATTTAATTTGACTATTTGGGAACTACCGTATTGTCACGGTGCAAATAGGTAAACTTAATTCTTTCTTTCTTTGCAATTTAAGATAAGTGTTTTAAAAGTATTAAGGAAGAAATCAGTCATCACAAATCTCAAAAACTTATCGCATGCGACTAGTAATATAGAACTAGGAAACATCAGGCTACTTGTTCAATTTTATTTCTAAAACCACTAGTACTTATGTACAACGCAGGTAGATGCAGACGATCAAGTGTAGAGTGGTCGATCACGTCAGAGACAATGGCCAGTTGTCCACAGTTTGACCCAATAACTGCGCTCTGATTGTAATGCCATTTAACAAGGTGCTCTCGCCACTATACCAGTATTGTGAAACACCTTAGCTAGCTTGTCTAAATGAGTTACCGGTTTGAATGGCGTTTAAGATATATTTGACTGCACGGTTGGCGCGGTGGCTGGGAAACTGGCAGACGCGCAACATGTCGCGGGTTCGATTCCCGCACGGAACAACTCTTTGTGTGATCCACAGATTGTTGTTTCGGGTCTAGGTGTGATGTGTATGTGATATTGTATGTTTGTAAACGCACCCACGACACAGGAGAAAATCCTAATGTGAGGCAACGTTAAAAAAAAACATATATGTATCTGCGAATATTATATGATACAAAATAACCCTTATAGTCAATGATAAGGTTTAGTGGACCGGAGTGGTTAATTACCACGGCTTAACAGAAAACCAGCCACCAACCATGATGGAATCCCACGTGAAACAACCAAAAGTCAAAGTCAAATCGTTGTAGTCCGCCATGCCTGATCCTTTTCCTCCTTCCACCCCTACCCAATCCCTAAATCTCCAAAACGCCTTATCTCTAAAAATCTGACACTTGTAACTCCTTTGGTGTTGCGGACTAGCATGGGCGAAACCATCCGGTTTCTACGTAGTCCTAGGAATTTTAATTTTATTTCAACATTATTGGTTGTTAGTAGGAAAACATTACAAATTATAAGCGTATTGCTGCTGATCGCGATACTATTTTAAATATTACACAAGCATATCCCAAACACCAACCAAAGAGAATTATTAAAAGTATGATTTTTGATACTGCTTGTCTTTGCTAACCTTTAAACCCGCTTAAAATTAACGCTGCTATAGACCTTATTTATATTTATAATCCTACTAATATTATAAAATTTGTGAAGGTATTTGAATGTTTGTTGCTCACGCAAAAACTACTGATTGGATTTTGAGGAACCCCTGCAGTAATGTAGGCGCCTATCTTGGCATTCCCACGGAAACGGGAATCACCGCACGCTGTAAACTGTAGTCCACGCGGTCAAAGTCGCGAGCAACAGCTAGTATTACACTAAATTCATAATAGTAGTTTGAATAACACCAAATTGAATATCCATTCGACTTAAACGGACACGGCTAAATAGCAAAAACTTGTCCCAAGTAAAATTAAAGCCAAGAGCCGGTCAGCCCCGATTATTCGCTCAACTTCATCTAAATACTTGGCCGGAGTTAGGAAGTTTCGCCATGTCCACCACATGACTCGCATCGGTCATTCGACTCTACGGTTTAACGGATAGTTTAACTATTAACCAAGTAATATATAAGTGAAGGACGTTAGATAACTGCTGGTTAAGAAATATATAGCTACTTGTCATATGTTCACGTGTGGGTTGTCACATGTATTTCTGTTGTGTAACAAGGGCGGGTATGACAGAACCTATAGATGTGCTATGGGTATATAAGTCATTGTCATTTTAATTTTAAATAGAAAACCAATCACGATGATACTTAAGTAGCTGTATTTTACGTTGAAGCAATTATTACTTATAAGAATTGTGCCTTTTTCTATTATATAGATACACGTTATATGAGCACCATTTAGCGCATAGAAATAACAAAGTTCTTAAAGATCGAAATTTTTTTATTACTTTACAACGTGATATCTTCTGTGTCGCGTATGTCACACATACCCAAACTAGGTACAATGAGTTTTGGTCACACGAATTGATCACTATAGTTGATCCTTTTTTGGGTTCCAGTTCAAGTTCAAGTTCTATTCTTAACAATTTCCTTTCGAAAGGCTATCCTTCATGGCTACAACAAGGTTATTAACTCTTAGTACATAATTCGTAATTTGCTTTCAGATTGAGAATACCACATCATGTGAAATCACTAAGATATACATAGACATATAGAAAGGCACTTAAAGCAGACCCAGGACGTGTTCTCAGAAATTAGCCTCGTATTTACCGACTAATGTTTAAGCACTTCTGTTTGTACCTAGATTTTGATACACTACTAACTGACCCAGTTTAGACAGAGCAATTATTATATCTACATAGGTATTTATATACCTTCATATGTATCTAACAAACCGTTCCGTCTTTTACAACACACAAAATTGCTCTGAGCATGCCCACTGCCCAGTCATTAACCAAACAGAAATGTAAATATTTGCATACATAATGATCTTGTAAAAAGTAAACGAAACTGCTATTACAGTGGGGCTGCAGTGTAATCTAGCAGGCGACCGCAGCGGTTATAGCGCCTCAGGGAGCGATGTGCAGCGCTGCAGCGGCTGACTTTACACTCCAATGTTCTCCGTTAGGCTGGTATTTACGAGCGGCGACGTGAAATATGTACCGTGGCCTGTACTTAAGCATGAGAGACAACTCTTTCAATTCTTTCTAGAATAAACTGCAATTTTAAGTGGTCAGTTTATGAATTGATGATTTACGTATTTTTTTCTTCTTAATACCGGCATTCTCTAATAGTCTACCATAGGGTTGTGCAGAGAAATCAAACGGTTGGTGCGAAGCTAGGGCACAATGTCTTAGAACAAAAATATGAGGAATAAAGACAAAGATTACTTTTTATCACTTAATTAATGGATCACATATACACATAATATTATAAAATAAGTACATGAATACAATCTGTAATACACATTACAACAGATATACATATGTACCGGATATAGGTAAGTTACATAAGGAACATTAACAGAACTTAAGTATTTTAAAAACTTTATCTAGATTAGCTAACAGAATAATTTTGTCACATTACAAAATAAAAATACGCAAAAATTTGAATTTCAACAACATATTAACGCCGATCAATTTTCACTTAGGTAGATTTAGTTTTGTGCGTTTGTTACCTAGTTAAGCAGGTTCAAGACTTCTGTAGTTTTCTCTAGACACGTGTTTGCAAGCAAGTGGGACAAGAAGTTGGAATGGAAAACACGAGAGACTAAATGGAAGTAATTTAAGACTCACAAACTACCCCTATTCTATTCTATTTGCAGCCAAAGCTTACATAGTTTTTCCTGAAGATTTCCTATTTTTGTCACGAATCCAATTCCGCATGGCAATGTGTCTGAACTTGTTAAACTATGCTAATTAGTATCGGGCATCCATTAACGAGAACTAATTCCGTCGACCCGGATAATTTAGAAAAATAAATTTAAAAAAATCACACGTACTACGCCTTTGAATTTAAATTTTTCCTTTTTCCCTTGCCTCTTGTATTGCGATCCTGGGATTCTTTCGCGTTATACATATTGATTAATCTGGACAGTAAGAGTGCGTTTTTGCAATTGGAACAGTGCTTACTTGAATACAAAATGTGATTTATTGAAGCTGAACCTTTGGTTGATAATTTGAACAGCATGAGAATGATTTATTGGAGTCAAGCTCTACTAGTTTTTTAATTTACGAGCAGCGTACCCACGATGGCTAATATTCAAAAATAGCTTGAGAAACTTAATACAATGAAGGAGTAGGTATACACATTTTGCAAGCGCCCCGAGTTAAGTGGCCCCGAGGCTCAGAGAAGGAAAACCAACAGGGTGATTTTTATTCAATAAGAGTCTGACACTCTCTCTCACCCCAGCCAGGATGGAGAAAAAATTTAATGAATTTTCCTGCCTCAAAAATGAAACGGTGTGCTTGTACACATACATTATGTACTTATTTTGTAGGTACTTACGTTTTTTTTTTTTTGTGAGGGGAAAATAATCAAATGACTTTTCCCGCCCAGGGTCGGGCGGGAGGGAGTGTCAAACTATTACTGACTAAAACCGCCCCGTTCCTTCTCCTGCTCTGGGCCGAGGTCGCGGTGCTTCATTGCGCTTACCCCGCAACCCCGGCTGAACATCAGCCCTATGCCAATAAGTATTCGTCCTTCAAGAATTTTGTTACCTCCATGCACATAACAATGTTTGCAACGTGTACATTATGAGGAATAATATAAATAAAACATACTTAAAAGATAGCCAAATTCAGTGACAGTTGCAAATGAACCTAAAATACAGCTACTTACGTATCACAATCGTAAATCGTAGTTTTTCTCTAGCACGTGGTACGTATGCAAGGCGGCACTTCCCGAGCGAGGCACTTTCACCGTGTCGCACAGTTGTGACGTCACGGATGATAAATGGTGACCATGATTGATGTCTAAATACGTATCACTGATAATGTCCCACTGCTGTATTGGATTAAATATCGTGAGCCAACTACGAGAAAAATTATGAATTATACTTTTATGAAGGGAACTGATAAACAAAAGAAGTTATAGATACAAACATTACAGGCTTCGAAACTCATAATTCTTAAATTATTTATAATACACTCACTATCTTTCTATATATATTATAATTCTGGTGTGTATGCCATTGAACCTCCTAACCGGCTTGACCGATCTAAACGAATGCGTTTGAGCGCTGGATGATTTAGTTTCACAAATCAGCACAGTAGGTGGCGTCTAATGATTTCGCTGAAATTTGATATATGGGGATTATTGGGGAGTTTCAGCTAGTATACCTATAAAAATAGTAACTCCTCACACACATAGACCGCCTAACATTACCTCCTAAACACAGTTTGTGAACTCAAATGAAGCGCACCTTTGTAGGCTGTACCTACCTTAAATTAAATTCACCGTTCAAAAAAGTCCAAACGCAATTACCTCTCGGCGTACAAAGTAAACAAAATGGAACCCTTCTCCAAACATCTAGTCCTTCCCTTACAAGTTTACTTCAAGAAAAAAAGAAAAAAGTAAACAAGAAAGCATCGCTCGGCTACAATTAATTCGGTCCCAAAGCAATTAAAGCTAAGCCAAATTGCCATATTTTTTAACTCACACATTTTTTGCGTCGACACTGAAATTTCCTCTCGCTTAATTTATGCTAATGTACAGTCGAGAGGGCAGTAAGGGGCTAAGGGACCGGGTTCCCGATGGGCGCTAAAAATAGGAAGGTTCAGATATTAAAATATGGCGGTGTAAGTGTTATAGTCTTTTGCTTTTAGGTACAGGTCGGTGAGACGGTTGGTCATCACGCTAGGCACCTTGATGGTCATGTAAAAAGCCACCCTAAAATGTCACGTGGATGTTGCTTTTATCATTATACCTAAATCACCAAATGGTTCCACTTGGGTAAATGCTACATAGGTACTTATCTTCTATACTAATATTATAAAGAGGTAAAATTTGTAAGTTTGTATGAAGGGGGTAATCTTTGGAACTGCTGGTCGGATTGCCAAAATTCTTTCACTGATAGATAGCTACAATGTTCCTGAGTGCTATAGGCTATAAAAAATCACGCTATGATCAAATGGAGCTGAGTAGCGGTTGAAACCGCATGAGAGTAGCTAGTTTTAAACATATGTATAGGTACTTAAATTTTTACGTCGCGGTGGCCCGTGTGATGGGTGCCGGGGTGGTAACGCGCCCGCATGAGAAGCAATGTGATTTTTTCGAAAATGTCGTGAGGAAGCCTGGACTTAACTTAATTATAAGCTTGAAATCGCCTATCCGCCTTGAACAAGGGTGGTGATGAATACTCAAAACTTATCTGTGTAAGAAGAGGCCTTTGATCAGCAGTGGGCATTTATACTGATGATGTGTATGTGTAAAAGTAAATAAACATACTTAATCCTAACATATTAGAGGTTGAAGATTATGCATATACTGCAGTGTTTCTTTAGGTACCTACCCACCGTCTGATAATATTTGGCTCCACAACTAAAATATTATTCCAATTTATGCATTTCCCAACATACGGAACCCAACCCGTCTGTTTGTTTTGTTTAACTCAAGTCGACGCGACAAGACGAAAAAACGTTGACTTAGTTAAACTCAGTTTTTCTACATTTAAAACTGTCTTAATAAAGAACTGTACCTCTATACTGGACATTGGCAAGTTTTAAAATAAAAAATATACAGTAGAGACGCCTGACAGAAAAATTATAGCAATCATTATTACTAAGGGGTATTGATACGACTAAATCACAAGGCACTAGTTTTTATGACAAACATTTTGTTCAAGTTTTTTATCTATCTATCTATAAAAAGTTGTGTCCTTAATGGGAATGTTTAAAAAGATTTGATGTTTACCAAGTAAACCTCTTAAATGTGAGTACTGCACTTGCATACAGTGCATCTTCTGGTGTTGCAGATGTTAATGGGCGGCGCTAGTTGCTATTCATCAAGTTAAATGTCTGCTCGTTTTCTTTCTTTTATGTAATAGGTCGGCAAACGAGCAGACGGATTACCTTTTTTTTTTTTTTGTCAGGGGAAAATCATCCAATGACTTCTCCCGCCCAGGGTAAGGCGAGAGAGAGTGTCAGACTCTTACTGACTAAAAACCCCCCCGTTCCTTCTCCTGCTCTGGGCCGAGGTCGCGGTGCCTCATTGCGCTTACCCCGCAGCCCCGGCTCAGACGGATTACCTAATGGTAAGCAATCAACGCCGCCCATGGACTCACAAGGTGAAACACAACGCCGTGGTTGTTTCACACCGGTTTTCTGTGAGGCCGAGGTATCACTCCGGTCGAGCCGACCCATTCGTGCCGAAGCATGGCTCTCCCACACTTAGCCAACAATTAAAAACATAGGTAATGTAGGTACTTTTTCACACCATTGTGTGTCTTTAAATTGTAAATGGTTCCAGGGTGGTGTTTTGTTGGTATATTCATTTATGAAATATTAAATAAAATTTCATTGATGCACGTCAATAAAAAAAAAAAAACTTAAATGGCTTATTATTAGTTTAAACTAGTAGGTACCAGCTGGTTCAGGTAGTTAAAACGTTTATTACCGAAACTAGTGTTGCTAAAACAATTAAAACGAGAATTTAGCGAGTATATCTTGAGTAATTAATAATAAATAAAGTTTTTATTGGCTATAAAACAAATTTAATTGATTAAAAATAAAATATTGATCAGTGTTTTTTTAAAAAAATTGTCTGTTCAATTTGCATACCTGCATACCGTTCACTTTTCGAGGTATCAGGCAGATTTAGGGTAAGGCAAGAGAGTGTCAGACTCTTACTGACTAAAAACCCCCCGTTTCTTTTCCTGCTCTGGGCTGAGGCCGCAGTTACTCATTGCGCTTAACCCGCAACCCCGGCTGAACACCAGCCCTACAGGGCCCCGTCTGTGGTGGTCTATTGGTTCTTTGAGGAGAGTGGAACGCTACGCCCCGTACGCTCGAGTCTGGTTCAGGTCGGGTGGCGAGCTACTCTGACTAGCCGTCTGCAGATCCGCGCTTAAGGTGGCCGGAGATCATCTGTAAGTTATGTGCCTAAATTTAACATTTAAGACACGTTTAAGCCGAAATGTATATTCCTTGACAAACACAAACCAAATTATCAAAATAAATGCAACGTGCAAAGGAACAAATGCATTTCTTCGTCTGCCATTTTTCGTTCCATATCGCACCATTTTATCATTCACGCCACACTAGCAGCTCGGAGCAGTGGACGTTATAAATAACGAGGGATGCACAGCACTGCCCTCTAAATTAGCTTTGTGCAAGATTTTGCAGTCAACACTGGGGAGAATGGAAAGAGGCTGAGTACGTCCATTTTGGATTCCATTCTGGCTAAAGCGTCATACTTATCTCGCTTAGCGCTTTTAAGCTTGTAATGTGGATATTAATTGGTTTCTTTGTATCCCTCCCGTTGTTGCAGCGTTTATTTCACTGTCGGAGAAGGAATGCAATTTCTTGTAGTTTGCTTTATCTTTTGTTTTGATGTTTTTAAAGTTTCGCTTTGTTTGTTGAGTTTTGTTATTGGAACTATTGTTGGAAAGTAGCTGAGGTCAGTGCTACGAGTCTAGATTAATATGATTTATTAAACAAGTTAAGAATTGAGTTACAATCTAAAAATGCCTTAGTATCGTGCAGTTTAAAAGTTGTTAAAATTCCAAATACTACAATTTTCTTTTGAATACATTTTATAGATAAATAAAATATAATATACGAAACATCACTAATCTCAGAAAGATAAAAAGTACAACATATAATTACGTGGGTATTAAAGAGAAAATAATTAGCAGCAAATATAAAGCAGAGTTGAGGTTGAGTCTGCTTGTGACCACGACCTGTGCAACCAAGTCGAAACGTCAAGCCTATTAAGGTATTAAAATAATTATTTTTCGCATTAATACCTGCGTAATTATATGTTGTAAATATGAAATGGAAAAGTGCAAAAGTTTGATGAAAACTAATCATAAAATATACTCACACACATACTACACACTAATATAACCGAGACGACAGTCCAAATCCAATAAAAATGTTTGAAGATCAATATTAAAGCCAGCATTACCTTCCAAACGAACCTGAATGGCTGGAAGAAGTGGTCAAACGAGCTGGCTTTAGTTAGGCGACGGCTCAAAGGTCTATCCTAATACTTGGCAACGGAGCCAAGTGCAATTTCAACGCGATTGAGCGTCCCCAAGGGATCCTACCTACGATCGGGATCACCTTAATTCTTTACTTGAACGTCGGCAGCTCGTTATGGGATGCTGTTTATAGCCAATTGTGTCTGTTACCGAGTTAAGCGGAACTAGATTTGGTAAATTAAGATATATGTCATTTTAAGCTGTGATTTTGTACGGCGAATTGGTTGGGGTAATGAAAGGAAGACAGGTTACACTGTGTCTAGATATAGCAGAAGATAATTAAAGTACTATTTTTTTCTAACACGGATATTATCAAATTACTTTTCTGGAGAGGGAGTGTCAGATTCTTACTGAGATTTAAAACAAGTTAGGTGCAAATTTTTAATGCCACGTGTGGTTGTACGCAATCCTGTAGCCTAGTCTATGATCTAAACAGGGTTATGAAACTAGCGATTTACTTACAAAAAACGATTTTTGTTCCCTGAAGGCTTCTTTAGCCGTGTCGGTATTCATGGACGGCGGCGATTGCTTAATATCAGGTGGAGCCATCTGCTCGTCTTCCGACCCATTCCATACAAAGGAATACCAACATTTTGTACTAGTTAGGTCAGTCAGTTCTTAAGTGACAGCCAGCCCACTGCAACTGCGCGTGCGCAAGCGTGCTTCTACATTGGGCCAAGAACAGAATATACTTACTTCTGTACATTTCAGGCATATTTTTAAACTCCAGGGTATTAATAAAAAACCCGGTACTCTTTAGCCTCCCCCCCCCCCCCTCTCCCCATATCATCACTCGATCAACGAACGATCTTCTAATCAAAATTAAATCTGCATTCGGTTGACGACGAAACATTTTGAAATTACCAAACACTAACAGCTACGTTTGCATCTAGTCTAACTCAAGGCAAAAGTTCTAAACAACATGAATATTGTATGGAGCGGTGGTCTCCGGGGCCGTACGTCGGTCGGTTCGTTCATACATACTAGTGTAGTGGGACGTCGCGCATTACACGTGTGAACTGTCCATTCACAAACATTTTGCGTTGAATATGTTTCTCTACTGGATGTGGTACTCCGGCAAGCGATGTTGCGGTCCTGGTATTTTGGACCTGGATACAGATTCTATCTTAGTTTTAGCTGGAAGATGTCCACTTCCTAATAAACGCTTATTTTTTATGATAAGTTCCATATTGGCGTGGCTGTTAAATTATCTAAAGGAAACGGAATGCCTGTCTACTGTTTCTCGTTTTAGAGCATAACGCTGAATGTATTTATAATTTTTTTTTTATAAAAACGTTTCCCCACACTAGGATTTTCCTTTGTGTCGTGGGTGCGTTTACAAACATACAATTTCACATACACATCACACCCAGACCCGGAACAACAATCTGTGGATCACACAAAGAGTTGTTCCGTGCGGGAATCGAACCCGCGACACGTTGCGCGGCTGCCATTTGCCCAGCCACCGCGCCAACCGTGCAATTAATTTAGTTATAGAATTATGATTGGAACTTGATACTCCGAATATTGATATGGAAACTAGACATAACCGCTCACATTTAGACAAAATTTAAATACATGAAGAATTCTGTTACGATGACTTCGAAGGTCAATAACAATCCCATTCAGATTTCACAGTCAGTTTCATGGCCCCGAATATTGTGGGTTTTAGTCCGTGTCAATAAAATCTACACCAATTCTGTTCGAAACTACACTCAGAACGGTATTGGGTTTAAAGTGCATAGCATTTTTAGGCTGTGTGTTTTTATTATTTGTTATCACAGGATAGCAATCGAAAGTGCAACATATTTATCCTACATGAAGTTGTTGAAGCTCATTTTCACGCCATTGTCGTTCAGAGACCAGGTAAGTATCGATAAATGATGATCAAGTCAATCGGCCCCGTAGACACCCGCATACCAGTGGAGCTACAAGTGCGTTGCCGGTATCTTGGATATTTACGGATGGGGGAGACCTCACTCACAGGGCAAAACACATCGCTGCGGTTCTTTCACGCCGGGTTTTTGTGAAGCCGTACGGCTCACTCCAACCGGCCCTTTCGTGCCGGAGCATGGCTCTCTCAAATTTGAATTATACCTATACAAGTATTAGTATATTTACATATAGTTTAGGGTTATCGCATAAATTTTCAATCCAAAACCCTCCCTGGAGAAATGACAGCGAATTCCCACTTTAAAATGCAAATACATACACAAGATACTTTGATCTATTAGTTTTAAACTATACGGCGTGTCTGTTTATACCCTGAGGGCGGAAGCAGGGTAGTATTATGTTTCGTCAGTTACGTCCCAAGTAACATTTATCGGTGTTATTTGTATATGCCTATGTCTCATCGCGATACATCTCGATTGAAATGGTCAGAAATATTCAATAATGAAAATCCAAGATTGACATATAGGTAATGTTTTATAACTTGAATTCTAAGTACCTAAATGTAAACCTAAATATGATTTAAACAATATCAAGAATTTTAACATTGGCTATAGAGTGATTATAACAGATAAGATCATTGAGAATATTATAAAGGACCACGCAAAATTGCGAGTAAAAACAGAAACTCACATCATTACGTCCCATGAGTACGTAGAAGTTGCAGTAATAGAGGAATGACAATGAAAAAGCTGACGTTTCATAACAAGCATAGCTTCGTAATTGCAACGCCGCGCTGGCTAGGACACCATCGCTGGGCTCCCATTACGTCGACAGGCCGACATACCTTACATGACATCCACACATCTTACATTCGCTTTCTGTCAGATATTTTTTAATTAAAATTTCATATTCTGTCATGCGGGGACTAAAAGGGTTGGGTCGGTACGTAAAGGAAGTTGAGTAAATAGATCTTGGAGTACTCTGTCTTGCTATTTATGTCTACTAGTTTTATTTATTAGGTATTGGCTTTATTGTTTTGACTAATTAAAATAGCTTCAGGTAAAATGATATTTTTGAAGTGAGAGGGCGGAAAACGAGCTGACTGATTGCTTGGTGGTAAGCAATAGGCGCCGCCGATGGACACTTACAACACCAAAGTGTGTGTTGCCGTTCTTTGGTGATTAGAGTTTTGGAGATTTAAGGATTGGGGAGGAAAAGGATTGAGCCTCCGTCAATCTCTCTCACACAGGCAAACGACACGCTGTGATAGTTTCACGCCGCCTTTGTGTGTGTGTGAGGATGATATTTGTAAAAATTAATGGATGTACCTATGCAATACAAGATAAAACATGAGCAAAGCGAAAAAATGATTCTGTGATAACTATCTATCAGCACTTGATTTCGGATGCAGTGACAGTTTAAAAAAAATCTAGCATAGTTTAGCAAACTAAAAATAAAAACAATGACTCACTCCTGTATTTGTGAGTGCCAATTTGTATTAAATGGTGACAACAAATATTTTAAGTTTTCGCAATGATCACTTCATTTACTTACTCACCCATGTGCAGTAGGTAAGGTTCCCTTGATGAATTGCTTCGGTCACTTTATTTTGTGGAATATAGGTCGGGCGAGCCCTGTCTTACCTGGCTTATGTTCGTGGTATAACATACATACACAATACTAAGTATACGCTACATAATGTATGGAAATGGGGCCCTGAAACATATTCGTATAAAAATTCCGGAACCCCGTTTACCCAAAATAAAATTGGTGTAGTGGAATAGTTTCATTTTTATAATCAATGAGGAGTAAGGAGGAGAGGAGAAAGGAGTAAGATGAAGGTATGTATTATAAGTTGAAGGAAAACATCGTGAGGAAACCTGAGCTTAATATTTCTAATTATTGGTTTGCAAGAGCAAGCGTAGTGATTAGTGAAAAGAGGCCGTCAGCAGTGGGCACTTCTAGGCTGATGACATGATGATGTGTGATGTATGCTAAGTGTTTCTGCACCGTATCAAACTCATTAATGAATATTCGGTGTATTAAAGCCCACCCCCTAAGTTCTTTACATCGAACGACAAGTCGCCACGTGCATCCAATCCTTCACTCTTCATCCTCAATCATCAAATCTCCTATCCTTAAATCCCTCACACTTGTAGAATCTGCTTTGGTATTGCCAGTGTCCATGGGCGGCGCTGCTGCTTACCATCAGGTAATATCGTTTGCCGATCTGATAAAAAAAATCATATCGTACGGTATAGAGAACTTACAAGTGGCACATCTGGAAAGGATTGTGGAGATAAGTAAGTAAAGTAAGTAAGTATACATTTATGTTTAACCTACAAAATCTTTACAAGGAATTGACTGTAGTCATTATAAATAAATAACTGGCAAAATGACGTCAAAAATCAGTCTATCAAGATTAAATTAGAATCAGAGTGTAGGGCAATATATTTTTTCCAATTGAAAAGAAACGTCTAACCAAATTGGTTTATAAAAAAACTCTGCCTTTCACATGTGTTTTAAAAACTTGTATATTTTTTATTGCTAATCGTTGTCGCTGAATGTTTTTCTTTCTAAGTCACTCATTCTTTTTACCGACTTCCTTTCGTAATTAATTCGTTTCATCACTACTACTTTTTAGTATTTAAATAATGTTTATCTATAATGGTCTAATTGGTTTTTTTGTTGTTTTCAGATAACTTACTACGCTTTATCATTCATTGACGTAAGAAAACTAGTTTTTTAAATGTTTACCTTAAAAAACTATTCAGTATATTTAAATAAATTAAGTGTAGGTACGTCGTTTTTTCAGTTAACTGTTGTATTTGTAATTGCGGTGAGTTGTTTTGTAATTATTAATTACTCGATCTCTGAACTACCTCAATGTAATAGCACTTTCACCCATCGTATTATGAGTTCGTTTTAATAAGGGGTAAAGAAAAAGCGATGATAATTGGGTATAAACATTAAAAATCTTTAATCCTGTGGGCCCGTAGGTGTGATGTGATTAAAAACCTCATTGTATAGGTAAGAAAGACATTTATTTTATTTTTTCATAGAAGAAAAGATAATGCCAAAGCAAAATGAATTTAAGTTTTGACGTCAGTCGGTAAGGTATAAAGTAGTATAAAATGTATAAGGTCATGTTCACGTGAAATGATATTCCAAAGCCATATATTATAAGTATCAGATAAAGTAAGAATTCGAGAAGTTACGCGATATCTCCTCATTAATAATCCCGCAGTGTCATAAAAGCAGGATGGGTTGAGCACTCGTAACTCTCACGTTTATAATATTAGACACAGACTATTAGACAATAGCAGATGCTATTGCTGGTGTCCATGGACAGCGCCGATTGCTTTCCATCAGGTCACTCCTCAAATTGCCGTTCTCTCACTTTAAAAAAAAAAAGAATCTCAATGCAGTGAAGCTCTGGTTGAACAGATTGTGAAAATGTGAGGTCAAGAATCGAGAATATTTCTTCTATCTACCAATGAAGCCATTTTTAACCGACTTCAAAAAAAGGAGGAGGTTCTCAATTCGATTGTATTTTTTTTTTTTTTATTTTTTTTTTTTATGTTTGTTACCTCAGAACTCCGTCGTTTATGGACGGATTTGCAAAATTTTTTTTATGATTGAAAGGATATGCTTCCAGATTGGTCCCATTCTTTTCAAAATCAAGTTTTGATGATGGGATCCATGAGAAATCGAGGGAACTCCTCAAATATTATAGGCAACTATATAGTAATTTTAATATTTTCATAGAGCACTCAAGCATTTACAGTCAAAAAGTAATGTTTGATGAGGTGGAACTGGTGAAGAAGATCAGAAATGGATGATGAAACTTGACACTCGCATAGATATCACAATCAAGGTAGTTCAGCAACTATGAAAATGCACTGTAAACCAATTATCTTAAATAATTATGTTGGAAATGTTATCATCGAACTGATTTAATGATGATTATGGAGCTGGAAGGTAGGCACTGGAACTGCGTACCTAATTAATATATCCTAGCCGTGTTTGGGCTTGTTAGAATTGTTATAAGATGCACTTTGGCTGTAAGGTACTATTGAACTGATGTGATGATGAAGCTGGAAGGTTGGCATGGGGCCTAGTATTGTGTAAGCTTATTAGAGCTGTCAAGAGCAATGGAAAGGGCTATGCTCATAGTTTCCGTGCATGTTCGAATCAGAAATGAAGAAATCCGCAGAAGAACCAGCGTCACCGACATAGCCCGAAGAAATGCCAAACTTAAGTGACAGTGGGCACGGCACATTGCTCGTAGAACAGATGACCGATGGGGCCGAAAGGTTCTAGAGCGGGACCGCACACCTTTGGGGGCGGAGTTAGGCCTAGTATTGGCTATTTTGCATTAGTCCACGTGGACTGCGTTTACACATTAGTGGTGAAATGCGTCATTGTGTTCTTATCGTTTTCCTGGTAATAGGCTAAGAGAATTAATTGGCATTTTTAACAAAACAGTCGTTTTAAATGGGTTACAAAACAATAATTGCGTCGTACAAAACAATAATTGTGTTTCTTTTGTGTGCACATATGTAGATAATACTTACTTAAAAAAGGTTCATACATTGAATGAGTCATAAATGTATATTTACAATAGCGATGGTCTTTTATATTTTTACCAACTTGTCTATATATGAATGTTCTTAGTAATAACAAAATAGTATTCTTCATTTAATGGGTTACAATTGATACAAAACAATAATTGCATCGGTCTTTTTTCTATGTACGAATGTATTTAATCATAGATACTAAATTAGATTGCATTTGGTATCTTTGAACTTTATCTGTCTGTTGATGAAAATATCTAGTTTTTTGTTATTTGGCGAGAACTAATATGAATTTATGATAAGATTATTATTTTATTTTAACTATAAGTCATAAGTATCTCATGCATCATATCATCTCTCCTCGAGATCAAAACGATTACACAGTAACAATGTACTATGATATGTATTTCTACGTATAAGTATGACATTGGTAACTTTTTCAAAAGAAATGTAGGAACGATATTGACTTCTTTGCCATAACACATTATAATAAAAAAAAAAAACACTAAACGGCTACAAATAAAAAAAAATTTTACAAAATAAAAAAACCGCCTTCAAAAAAAGTCAAGCAATAAAAGTTCCTACACTAAAAAGTAAAAAATAACAATTTGAATTACTGTAAAAAAACTTAATTTATAGGTAAACTTATTTGATATTAATATTTTGCAAATATTCAAAATTTATTACTTATTTTTGGAGTCGGTGCCAGCCCATGCAAGGAAATACAAATGGGCAACAATCCCTTGAAAAACTACCTCTTACTTAATTATAAAACTACTTAATACCTATTTGCATACTCAAATATAGGTATATTAATTAAGACATAAATACAGATTAGACTTCTCTACAAAAAATGTCCGATTTGCACATTTTTTTAAATAAAAAATATGTACTTACAAAAACATTTTAAGTACATTGAAAATGTTTAAGCATTATGTACGAAAAATGGCACCGGATATTAAAAACCTAACTAACATTAAGTTTCAACATCAAAATGCTGGCACCGACTCCAAAAATAAGTAATAAATTTTGAATATTTGCAAAATATTAATGTCAAATAAGTTTACCTATAAATTAAGTTTTTTTACAGTAATTCAAATTGTTATTTTTTACTTTTTAGTGTAGGAACTTTTATTGCTTGACTTTTTTGAAGGCGGTTTTTTTATTTTGTAAATTTTTTTTTTTAATGAGTTTGTCGTAGCTCCTAGCTTTTTTTGCCAGATAACTGTTATAGCAAGGATGATATAGAAGACTATCTTCTAACACTACTCCAGGCATAAAGAAAATATCGTAATGCGCAATAATACTACCTACTAACGTACTTTTATTATCTAGCAGTGGGCGGATAAAATTATCGCACAAAAGAATTTGATTCTAATGTCTAAAGTTAATCTAAAATACGGATATTAAAATTAAATTGGTCACGATACCTATTGTAATACACCGAAGACCAATCCAAACTGTGATAATACTTACAGAATTTCTTTTAAAACATATGTAGAATATCTTTAATTTTACCATGAGCCACTTGCTTCCTTTCTATCCTCTAATTAGCATTTAAAAAACCAAATAAAAAATGAAAAACAACGGCCATTTACGTAGTAAAGCTAATATTTTACCCGATAAAATAAATAATGTGTTTTAACAAAATTATTTAGCAATGCTTTTGTCAACACAGATGTTTTAAAGAAAAGAAGTTAAGTACGGTGATAAATTAATATGTTGCTATTACAAGTAGGTATACTTATTCATTTGTGGATAATATATATATATATATATATATATATATATATATATATATATATAAGTTTATCTTTAGTAAGACTTTTCTGTCGATGAATATTAATTGAATGATCATAATATCACCTACAAGGGAAGGAGAAGGCCTTCCCTCAAGACTTAAATTTTTAAGAAATCTTCATAACTATTTTGTGAAAACCGGCAAGCGAAATTAATTTAAAAAAACTACTAGTTTGGTTCAAGGAAAAACGGACAACATTTAGAAATAATACTTAAAACTAAACCGCGGTTTCGCCGCGTGGTATGTTGATAAAAAGCCTATGTCCTATTCCGGGGTGTATCCTATGCATGTGCCTAATTTCATCGAGATCCGTCCAGCCGTTTTGGCCTGATTGAGTAACAAACATCCAAATATCGTAACTTTTGCATTTATAATATACTTAAGTAAGATTAAATTGGCTACCAAGAAAGCTAACACCACAACTGGCTAAACGTTTCAATGAATAATGAACACCACCCCTATTTTTTCGTAATAAAAATTGCAGATAAAACTCTTTCATTTAATTTTCTAGCTTTATTGTTATCTGTATTTAAATAATTATTTTACGTCCCAAGTAATCGCTTCCACCTAGAAGAATAAACACTTTAGTGGCTATTTGCATTTACCGGCGCGGACTATATAAAAATATTACTAGACTTTCAAAGATAAATTTTATTTCGTTCTGAAATCATTATTATTTTAAGTGTGGGAGAGCCATGCTTCGGCACGAATGTATTACGCAAAAACGGCTGGACCGATTTGGGTGAAATTTTATCTGTAGATAGATTAACACATAGGCTACTTTTTATCAACATAGCACGAGGGTGAACCGCGAGGACAAGCTAATACATACATTTTCTTTTTTTATATCGTTGTCACGTATCGGTGCAGGTGGCTTTAGAGTCGTGTCTACATTGACCGTATAGCGTGGTGTAACAGATACAAGTGTGTACAAGATACACTTATGAATTAATAGAAGAGTTGTCTTATACATATTTTGTATTATAATAACTACTATTAAGTAAACTAATTTTAATAACTTAGCGTCGTTGTGATTTCTTACGAGTAAGGATCCCGGAATGTCTCGAAACGAGTCAAGAGAGACTCGTTCACGTTAGAAAGTCATATTTTTAGTTAGCTAATGAAAAAGACAAGTTTAAGTAACTTGTCTTTTGTAAATGTGTAATAAAATTAACTTTATTAAACTGTAGTATTATAGTGAAAGCATATTTCTGTGATTTTCGTACATGTGTACTTAAAAGACCGTGAATTGTGCATTAATAATATTTTTGATTTTTTTTTCAATGTGACATGTGTGGCACCTTACTAGCTCAAAAAATATTATTATTATTTTTGTACCTGATAGAACGGCAAACGAGCAGACCTGATGGTAAGCAATCAGCGCCGCCCATGGATACTCGCAATAACAAAGGAGTCACGAGTGTGTTGCAAGGTTTGGAATACCTAGGTATTGGGGAGGGATTGGTGGAGGAGAAGGATTTGGCCCCCCGGTTACCACCTCATTCAAACCCAATGCTGTGGTTGTTCATGTCTTCTGTGAAGCAGTGGTATCACTCCGGTCGAGCCGACCCATTCGTGCCGAAGCAAGGCTCTCCTACACTTAATCTATTTTAATTATTGCCTATAACATTTTTTTATTAAAATTCACACACATACAAACATGTTTTCATACGCTGGAGGTAATAAGCATATAAAATGTAAATATTATTTTTAAATTCTTTTAATTGTCAAAGAAAATGTTTCAAAATAATATCAATATCAAATAATTAATATTTAAGTAACATTATTTATATGATGAATTAATTTTGACAGTCATTGTCTATACAGATCTGTGTATTTATTACTGCAAGAAGCCTAGTTATTACATGGCCAAGTCTCGCTGAAGGCAGTCGACTATGAATAGAATAAAATTTAAAGTGAATGGCGTCGAATATTCAGGTAAATATAAAAAAAAAATATTTATAATTATATATACTTATATTAAAATTGTGACTAGTAGAGCTTTTCTCAATTTATACACGTGAGTAACCCGCGATTTTTAGTTAATTTAGTATGTCTCAGGATAGTTATTATAAAAACAAAATTGTGATTCCTTGATTTCGTTCTTTCTAGTGAGTATTTTTAAGAGATAGATCTGACGAACAATTATTAACTGATGGTATAGAATCCGCATCACCACAGGAATTGTAAGTGCGCTGTCTGCTTTTTGGTGGTTCAGGATTTGGGATTGGGGATATGAAAGAGGGACTACTCTGTCTCTGGATACCTCGCTCATGCGGAGAACCCTAAAGCATGCATAGTTACACACTGGTTTTTCTGTGGGACCGTGGTATCGTTGCGGTAGAACCTGTCTTTTCCTGATGAAGCACAGCTCTCACACATATTTTTTTAAATCAAAAAAATAAAATTCAAAAAATAAAAACATTTAATTTGTCACGACCAGAACTGTCAGTAAAATTATTGATGGTCTGATCATGACTCATATATCAGATAAGAATAGTACCTACATTATAGCATGCCATTCACTGCAGCTTTTTAAAACCTTATATAGAAAACTAAAATTTTATAGTTATAGTTTTCTATAGAAAACTAAAATTTTCCTATTAAACTTATTGATTGTTAAAATTTTTTTTTGTCTCCAGTGGGATGCGACTTTACTTCAGATGTGATGCTATTGGACTATTTGCGAGACCACATCGGTCTTCGCGGTACTAAGTACATGTGTCGGGAAGGTGGCTGTGGAGGGTGCGTGGTCAGCGCTTGCTCACCTTCATCAAAGCCTTATGCAATCAACTCGGTAATTATTAAATAGTCTTGAACAAACATCGTAAGATAAGGTAACTTTATGCTTTGATCCTCATAGGAATTCATCTAATGTAAAATTAATACGGTAGTTTCCATCTAGTCAAATTTATTTCATTTTTGAAAATGTTTAAAACGACAATTTTCTATTAGTCTTGTATGAATAAGGACGAGTGGTATCATAATATTTTATATCGAAACGTATGTAAGTATATCGAAAGTTAATGAATGCAGGTGTGATTATTTTTGAGTATTTTTATGGTTGTATAAGAAGAAATAATTTCTTATTAACAAAAGAAACTAGCCAATTGAGCGGTCCACGGCCATAATTCAGGCATAATCCAGGTCTAAATAATCGAAAAATCCAATAATGCGTTGTGAAGTCCTTGATTGCGATCATTTGAGAAACAAGACAGAACATTCTTAATGAGGAATGGAGGATACAATAACAGAGTATTTTTATTAGTGTCTAAAACCAGTCACGTCGTGCCATGGCTGGGAGATCACCACCATTGAGGGTTTGGGCAATAGGAAGAAAGGCTACCATGAGCTCCAGACGACACTGGCGGAGAAAAATGGCTCCCAATGTGGCTACTGCTCACCTTCTTGGGTCATGGCCATGAACAGGTAAAGTCAGACATCTAAATACGCCAATTAACATTATGCAATTTCTTTCGAGAACTGACTAAGATGCCATTCGAACAAATTAATATTATCACTCAAAATTTTATTGTAACAGCTGGTATGATAACATTTCGAGTTGTTTGTCAATGAACACTTAAATAAACAACAGTAACATTTGGAAATTGTATAATTGAAATAACTTCCTGTTCCTCTTTATATTTCACTTAGAACTTCTGTAACATCCATATTTAATTATTATTTATGAATCATGAATAAGGGAAGACAGTAGCTATTATGATTACCTTCTCGAAAAAAATCTGTCTTTTCCATTGAGCGTAAGGTACAAATGATTATAAGATTATTCAGTAAGTACAAATAATTTATGTCGTCGTAGGGCCGTGGTGGCCCGGAGGTTAAGGAGCCCGCTTCTCATGCATGAGAGTGTGGGTTCGAAACCTGGCAAGTACCAATGTGACTTTTTCCGAGTTATATGTACTTTCGATGATTATTTAGACGCCACTGACATACGGTGAAGGAAAACATCGTGAGGAAACCTGGACTTACAATTTCTAATTATGAGTTTGAAATCGCCAACCCGCATTGAGCAAGCGTGGTGATTAATGCTCTAACCGTCTCCGTATGAGAAGAGGCCTTTGCTCAGCAGTGGGCACTTATAGGCTGATGATGATGATGATGAAATAATTTATAATGAACTAGCTACTCTCGCGCGGTTTCACCCGCTGCTCTGCTTAAATTTTACCTCTCTATAATATTAGTATAGAGTAACAAACATCCATCAAGCATGTTCTCCACGTATCACGTCCTCTCATACAAATAAATTTTCGCATGTATTGTATTAGTGGGATAAACATGCTTTTTGAGAATAATTCAAAACGGATCGTATTCATTCAGTTTTATTTTATGATTGCAGTCTCCTTCAAGCTAATCCAAATATCACGATGTTGGAAGTAGAGAAATCTTTAAGCAGTCAGACTTGCCGCTGTACTGGCTACAGACCTATACTAGATGCTTTCAAAAGTTTCGCTGCAGATGCTCCCAGACAAATCAAACTCTTGGACATAGAAGACCTAAAAATCTGTAATAAAACAGGAGAAACTTGTAACAAGGGTAACAGCTGTGAAGATAATGAGTGGTGCTTCTTAGATCAAGAAGACAGTAATGACGTTATTGAGATTCAATTAAAGGACGATAGGATTTGGTTTGGAGTTCAAAAAGTCAAAGACATATTTAAAATTTTCAAAAGGGAAGGCGATAGCTCTTACATGCTTCTAAGTGGAAACACAGCTCGAGGCAAGTATCCTATGGTAGCCAGTTATGATTTAATAAAATAAAACACAAGAACGAGAAGTAACACAAAAATATTATTTCAGGAGTGTATCCAATAGATGAATACCCTCGTGTCATTGTAGACATTAGTGGAGTCCAGGAGCTAAAAGGATACACGCTTGACCAAAACCTTATTGTGAACGCTGGAACAACGCTCACAGAGTTTTTACAGATACTTAAGACTGTGGCAAAAGAAGAATACTTTGGATATTTGCAGAAAATTTACAAACACTTCGAAAAAGTTGCTCATATTCCAGTTAGAAATGCAAGTAGAAATACATTTTTTTCTTATTTATTCCAACTTAAAGTAACTCTAACAAAATCTCTTAACAGAAGTTTGCTTTGCATTTGGCCTGTTTTGTAATTTAGATCTATCTTATTTGAATACCTAGGAGTCCTGAGAGCTTCTCGGCTGACATGTATAATGTATTTGTAGGTGGCGACGATTGCAGGCAACCTTATGATGAAGAACCAACACAACGGGTTCGCGTCAGACGTTTTCTTGCTTTTGGAAATGATAGGGGCACAAGTCAATATACGTAAGTTGGGCTCGTATTGTTTTTCTTCTTCTTCTTCTTTGTAGAGCCATGTTTATGTTCTGTATATATTTTGTTTATTTTAGAGAAGAGTTTGTTAATTAAGAAAACGTTAACGATGCAAGAGTTCCTCAAAGTGAATATGAGGGGATGTGTCATACGTAACGTGATGTTACCACCTCTTAATGACAGTCATCGTATCTTCACTTATAAGGTAAGTTTGTTTCAAATATTATTTTAAATTCGCTGTCGTTTTCAAGTATGAAGCACTAAACATTTTCTCAATTTTTAGATATTACTTTAGAAACTTTAATTGATTAGATTTATGTAGTGTAACCAATTAAATGGATATACCGTGAATTCGTTAGGTGTTTTATTCATTGGAATATAATAGTTAGAATATCTAGAAGGCAAACATTATTAATCTTAATATCCAGCAACTTTATGTGATTTTTGAACGCTTAAAAGAATGCTAGATTGAAATACGGCTGATATATTTTCTATTAAAAAGAAGTTTAGTCTTGAATATTTTCTGAAGTATCACTCAATTTATTATCAAATTAAATGTGACATAAGTAAGAACTTTGAGAGTGTTGTTTTAAAATTTTGAAATATGTTAACATTAATTTTGCAGATAATGCCACGGACGGCGAATGCTCCCGCTTTGGTCAATGCAGGTTTTTTGTACAAGTTAACGAATAATAATGTGGTTCAAAGCGTAAGGATAGTATTTGGAGGACTTTCACCTAAATTCGTCCGTGCTTCTTCCACTGAACAGTTCTTAATTGGAAAAAAGTTGTTCACTAATGAGACTTTAACATCAGCACTCAAAATTATGCAGCAAGAGCTGGTAGTTGAAGAGAATCCTCCAGATCCATCAGTGGAGTATAAGAAGAAAGCAGCTCTGGGGCTATTTTATAAAGTAAGATCCATTTTAGAGTATGTTATTGTTACTATGCGGTTTTGTTAATTATTCGCTGTGATTTTTGCAATTCATAATTTAAAACAGTTGGAATATCAATATTTCACCTATTGATTCATTAACCACATTTGATTAATTTTTATTTTGTATCAAGTATCTGCTATGGATTTTAATCATGTATAAAATCTATTTAAACTTTAATAATATTTTATTCTAAACATGTGACATTGTCATGTCATTGTTACTGGTGTGATATGTATGTGGAATTGTATGTTTGAGTTGAAAATACTAAAGTCGGGCAAAGTATAAAAAAAAAACTAAATTTACAGGGTCTTCTAGCACTCTCACCTGAGACTAACTTGAATACTCGCTATAAGTCGGGAGCAACGAACTTGCATGATGAGCGTCCAGTTTCTAGAGCTGCTCAAGTTTTCGACACCAACACAACGGTCTGGCCTATTAATAAACCTATTCAAAAAGTGGAAGCTTTGGTAAATATTAGTATTATTCAGATTCTCGTTAGTTCCTTCTTATGTTTTTGATATTAAATTTCATATTTTTTCTCATATTTTTATGCAGATACAATGTGCAGGGGAGGCTTTCTACACTGAAGATTTGCCAAATTTTCCTGACGAAGTATACTGTGCTTTTGCTCTGAGTACAGTTGCGCTCGGAGATATTGTTTCTATTGATAGCAGCAAAGCGTTGGTAAGGTTGCTTTGTGTTTTTGTATATGTGTCGCCAGTAATATATACTTAAATATTGAAATCTCCTTAGGCATACCCTGGAGTAATAGCCGTCTACACAGCAGAAGATATTCCAGGAATAAACTCCTTCACTCCACCTGATTCATTTTTGTATTCAGCCAATGAAGAAATATTAGCCAGTGGTACAGTCAAATATTATAACCAGCCAATGGCCATAGTTGTAGCCAAGAGTCGTTATATAGCTGACAGAGCTGCTAAATTAGTGACAGCCACTTATGCTAATGTTAAAGACCCACTGCTAGATGTAAAACAGACTATAAACAACTCTGAAAGGAGTACACAATTTACGAACATTGCCGCAACAGATACTGGTACAGATGTCGTAGAAGTAATAAAAGGATTCAATGAGGTTCATGGGCAGTATCATTACGTCATGGAAACTTTAACTACAGTTGTGAAGCCATCTGATGAGGGACTGGAAGTATACTGTTCTACCCAGTGGATGGAAGGTGTGCAACTAATGATATCGAGAGCTTTGAATTTGAGTCAAAACCAGTATGTACTTCTTTTATTTTATCACTTTTTTAAGAATAAAGAATATAGTTTCTTTATAATATATCGTATTTAATCAATAGGGTTGATGTTCACACCCGTCGCTGCGGAGGAGCGTATGGTTTGAAATTATCTCGTAGTAGTCAAGGAGCTATAGCTGCTGCTCTCACAGTACAGAAACTAAATAGACCTTGTCGATTTATTCAGTCTCTGACTACTAACACCAGAGCCTTGGGTAAGAGACTGCCAGCCTGTGCCGATTTTGAGGTAAGTTTTTAAATACTTTAAGTATAGTCAAACTACAAGAATACAATTAATATTGCAAAATTACTGATTCTATTACTAGGCTGGAGTAAACAGCACCGGAGTCATACAGTACATTAACTATGAAATACACGAAGACAACGGATATAAAAAGAATGAACAATTTACTCAACTTGGAGAGGGCCAATTTAATAATGCCTACAACAGGGCTCGTTGGAACTATACAAGCTTTGATTCTATTACTGACACTGCGAAGAATACATGGGCAAGAGCACCAGGTCTGTCTTTATACTTGGGATGCATTTTATTTTTTTATTGTTTTAATTCCATGCTATAATAATTATTGTTTTCAATTTGAAGGGACTTTGGAACATGTTGCGATGGCTGAATTGGTGATGGAACAAATAGCTTACGAGATGAATCTAGATCCTCTAGATGTAAGGCTAGCTAATTTAGATTCACAATACGCCAATGATATCAAAGAAATGGTTGATTATTTAAAGATTCATGCCGATTATCCAAAAAGACGCGAAGCAGTCAACAAATTTAACACTGAAAACCGATGGAAGAAAAGGGGTCTAAGGTTCGCTCTTTTGCGATGGACACCAGTAGGAGGGATAAATCTTTACATTAATTTATCAGTTTATCGTGGAGATGGTTCTGTAGTAATAACACATGGTGCCATAGAAATGGGACAAGGTATCAATACTAAGGCAATTCAAATTGCAGCTTACTTGCTAAACATTCCTGTAGAGAAAATTATAGTAAAGGAGAATAACACGGTAATAGCGCCAAACTGTGCCCTATCCGGAGGAAGTATTATGAATCAGAATGTTATACTGGGGGTAAAACGAGCTTGTCAACAACTTCTTGATAGATTAAAACCAATAAGAGACACGATGGATAATCCTACATGGGAAGAGCTGATAACCAAAGCGTATAATAGTAATGTAGATTTGCAAGCTCATGGGTTTACTAGGACTGATGAGGCGTATCCTTTCCCAGTTTATGGAGTAACTTTGGCTGAAGTTGAAGTAGATATATTAACTGGGCAGTCTGAGTTACTTAGAGTAGATCTCTACGAAGATGCTGGACAAAGCGTTAGCCCAGAAATTGATATCGGTCAAGTAAGTTCGTTTTTACAAAAATTTATTCGGTACAGTTAATTTCATTGATTAAGATTTACAATTTATTTTATTAGGTGGAAGGTGCTTTTATGATGGGTGTAGGATACTGGACTTCAGAGAGACTAATTTACTCTCCAACCGGAGAGCTCCTTACCGACCGGTCCTGGAACTACCATGTGCCCTTAGCTAGAGATATACCTCGGGATTGGAGGGTCTATTTCAGGAAGAATTCTTATAGTGCAGATACTGTTTTCGGGTCTAAGTGTAAGTAGACGATTAAAAAAAATCAACATGATTCTTAAGCAGTGGATTAAATATTGTACAATTTTCTGTTGACTTTGAGTGCCATTGCATCAGAGAATGTGTCGGCGGAAGCTAATATGTACTTCAATAACTTGACAATAAATTCTAGTAAGTACTAGTAAGATCAAGAAACATGCTCAAAAGTACAAGTGATACTTAAAATAATTGCACTTTTAGAAATTAATTTAGGGAATTAGCATCGCGATTGTTTATAAATGGTAATAGGCTGGCCATTGTCTACGAGATCTTTGAGAATTTATGACCTTGGGTAACTCTTATCATTGCCCTCCATTACGAGCCTGCTGTACTTAATTTATAATGGTTAACATTTGAATTCTGTTTTAATCTCTCCTTTATTTATTTTACTTCACTGGTGGTGATGTTGGCGTCAAATTCTTTAACTGTCTTATTATTTCGAATTTTGTTGATACAGTGTATCAAATTGAAAGTTTTTTAGGTATTGGCGAGCCCCCAATATGTATGGCAGTTGTTGTGGCTTTCGCTCTGCGGGAAGCTATCGTCGCAGCTAGACTGGAAGCAGGCATTCCTACAACGCAGTGGTACCAAGAAGGTATATTATAGCACTACTAAAATCAGTTACTTGTATTTTATTTTAACCTTGGTTTTATCACCGCCACTAACTGTCGTGGATAATTTTATTTGTAGATTAATATATTTTCAACGGTCTTTTACTTTCATTTATGTTTTTTCTTTTGTTTTTTTACAGAGGGACCCTATACTGTTGAACGAAACTTGTTACTGTCGTCCACAGATATAGCTGATTTTAAGTTTAATTGAAGAAACATTTGTTAAAAAGCCTTTTTATTAGAATTAAACTGTAACGTATATAATTATTTTTATTCTCTTAAATAAACTTTATTAATATTGTATTTTTTTTATTATATGTTTGTATGTTTGGATCTGAAGGTTTATCGCATGGACATAAAATATAACTAATATTAAGCTAGTAATTTCGGTGGGTGCATAGAATTTCCCGAAGGACCAATCCTTCCCCCTTTCTGGTACCAATCCGCAAATTTTAACAACCTCCAAAAGTGCGATAACGCAGACTATGTGACTCTTCTAGAGTTTCGCATATACAGCACAGCAATATTGGCAACGCTGCTTACCACCAGTTCCCGTCTCCTTGTTTGTGCACTATCCCATAAAAATGGTGTAATACACATCCAGTTTACACTATAAATGCAGAATTATTTAAACCAAGTAACTATTTATTGCATTGGTATTGCTTCGTAACAATTAGTTGAAGCAGGTCAACAGTCGAACATGGGGAAGATAATATTTAAAATCAATAGATTGCAGTATTCAGGTAGAAATTGTTTAGCAGACCTACAAATTTTTGTTGAAATAATTTTAAAAGATTTGTCATACTAATCTCTAGCACTCTGTAGTACAGTATAAATTTCATTTACTAATAAGTATTGACTTCTTATGATTTCTGAGCTCTTTCTACCAATATCATCATTGACAATCTTTGAAGTTGTTCTTAGTATCAATAGAAATTTAATTCTTAAAAATCAATAAGCGGCTTAAAAATCTATAGTGGGATGCGAAGTCAGCTCGGACGTGACGCTGATGGACTACTTGCGGCTGTATTCCTCAAGACTGGAGAATATATTTTAGGAAGAATTCTTATATGGAAGATATCATTTTTGGCACAAAGTGTAAGTTTTAAAAATGTTATAATAATCGGTATACAAAATGGCATGAACATTTATTGTGATCGTACTCTGTGTTTTCGGTTCTGTGTAGGTATTGGAGAGCCACCAATGTGCATGGCTGTCGTTGTTGCTTTTGCCCTGATAGAAGCCATTGAAGAAGAAGAAGTGTCGTTGGAATTCCCGACTCCAGTCTAGCTGCGAATTGTCGCAGCTAGACTGGAGTCGGGAATTCCAACGACACAATGGTATCAAGAGGGTAATTAAAACACGTTCTGTTTAATTACATCAATACTTCGATTTAATTTTGAGATTCTCTAATATTATTTTTTCTTTCTACAGGCGGCCCCTACACAGTGGAAAGAAATTATTTATTTTCATCGACAAATCCTACTGATTTCAAATTTAATTAGATGAACGTTACAATTAATAACGAGTGTATTAAACTAAGTTTTGTTAGGTTGTATTGTAGACTGACAATTATCTACCTATATTTTATAAATTAACGACTTAGTGAGCTCTTTAAAGATAATTCACGTTAATTGTGACGGGCACAAAATTTTAAGTTTTATATCAATATATTTTTAACTTTATAACTTTATTTCATTATGCCGTCAATGACACAAGGTAGACATAGTGGTCTGAATTGTTGTTAAAAAAAACTATTATATTATTACATGAGCGAACAAACAATTTCTCACACTCACACATCAGAAACTCAACTGGAATAAAAACTTGTGGATCACACAAAAAAAGTTCTGTTTGGGAATCGACACGTTGTACGAGAGACGGTAGCCCGTGTGAACTTTAAACAAAAATATTCTGTACTGATTAGCCCAGGGAACATTTCTACTTAACCTCTAAGAAGAAGTATTTCAAATTTTCAACTCATAACACAATTAGTTTGAACCGGAAATCTGTGGATGCTTTCATCAATTCTGAAGCTGACAGTTAATTACTACGTGAAACAGAATACAATCAAGTTTAACTCGGAAATAATTGATTGTCAGTTGAAATATTGTAATTATGATAACTGTTTCTGAGAATGTATTTAACTTCGTCCCTGTGCAAGATATGTTAATTATTTGGTACATGATGTTAATTAGTACCTTAACAATTATGCATGGAATGTGATGCTTATTTGGGTTGTCTTCATATACTAATAATGCTTTCCTAATTAACGCTTTTCATTTAAGTGTCTTTATACAAATAATTAATTCCACATCGAATTGTACTGTTAAAAAACTAATAAATCACAGAAAAATGCTAAATATTCGATTCAATAACCAACAGAGCATCGTGACCGTCTTCATTATTTTGATGAATTCGATTTGAACGAAAGACTCGGCTCAAGGTCGAGTTGGATTGAAATTTATTTGATTTCCAATCTTATTGTGAGGAAAACCTAAATGAATCGGGAGTTAGTCTCTAAGGCACGTGATCTCAATCCAATACCAGGATACGGCAAAGTTATAGCCAGAATCAATACTGCTTAACCAAGCTTAATTTCAATTACATTCTTTAAAAATAAATATTTAGGAGAATCTAAAATATGATCACTTCTATTCTATAGAGAATAGAAACCACTTTTAAATGAATCATTTCAACCATTTTCATGACTTAGCTGTACCTATTAACGTACCATGACAATTTTCAAAGTTTTGTAAACCTCTTGTCTAAAGTTTGGTGAAATAATTCATATCTATTGCTTTACTTTATCATAATATCCGACGATAAAGTTGATTAAACTGCAGTTTTTATTTCTTCTTCTAATGTCAATTAGTTTCCCCAATGGGGGTGCAGTTTGGAGTTTGTTTACAAACACGCACCGTTACTACGATGTAAATAGGAGTTAGTTTTGTGTAAATTTTTAAGAGGGATCCTGCCAAAATGTGCGTAAGTCACTCATAAGTGCCAAGGTCAGTAGGACAATGGCACTTTACATTCACAGATCTTTTTACGTTTCGCGGATTTAAGATAACGGTTGTTTTACGCGGCACAGGATTTAAATAATGGGTGTAAAGTTGAACACGATGTGCTTCATTGTCAAAATGTTTCGCATCTTAGAATAGAAAAATGTATTAAACTTTAGTATTTTTTTTCGTCTCTAATAAATAAAATTGTGAAAACATATAAATATTGTTTTCGTTTAAGATGAGTTATACCTAAGACACCTAAAGACTAAAGAAATAAAATGTACCTATAACAAATTTATTGGGAAATTGGTAAATGAAAATTGGACAGCATGGGATGGAGTTATCGTAAAAACTAACTAGCTATAAAGAAATGGTTCCCGCTAGCCAAGAATGCGAAATTAAAATGATCGCATAAAACAAACATCATCCTATTAAAGTTTTATACCTCACGTATTTGGCGGTGTTCTCAGACTACCTTTTTGTGGATAAAAGTAAAACTTTACTCACGTTTACACCCGGCCTGCACGCGACTCTAGCATTTATATTGGTGTAATAAAAGCTCTTTTACTGTAAAAGGCACTTAACTTAGAAGTAAAAGCTGATTTGGACTTTATTTAAAAGAATGAGAGTTGACAATTGTGTTGTTATGATCGGCGAGTAACGTTTAGAGCATTATAATGCGTCGTGTTTGCCGAGGATTCGTTTTAATTCAGTTGGTTAATCTGCTAAGAGATTTGATGATCGCACTTTTATTACTTTTCCTCTATCATCTCTTAATTATTGAGAAACGTTTCGTCTCTCAGAGATGCTTGTCAGATAATTGAAAATTAGTTCTGGGAAATATGAGCGGCTTGTGATCTTTCAAATACAATATGCCGTGATGCCTGCCTTCTTGCTTAGGTTGTAAAATATAATAAGGAACAAAATTAAGAGTTGGAGAGCCATGTTGATATACTACAACCTCTCAGAAAGCTAGCGTGAAACCTTACCATCATTTTTGTAATGTGATCTGAGTCCTGCATCGATGCTTGATAATTTATTATTGAAGTGTGGGAGAGCCACGAATAGGCCGGCTCGACCGGAGTGATAACACGGCCTCACAGAAAACCGGCGTGAAGTAGTAAGTAATACTCACTTTGTGTTTCACCCTCCCTCCAATTGCTCCAACTCCTTAAATACCCAATAACCTTCAAGAGGTCGGCAACGCACTTGTAACGTCCTGGTAGGTACTACGAGTGTCCATGGGCGGCGCTGATTGCTTACCATCAGGTAATCCATCGGCTCGTAAAAAAAACTCTTTATTAAAAATATCTGTTTAACTACAGGAAAAGTCACTCAATCCTACTTACAATACATCGTTTAATGCTTTTTTATTGCCAAATGGCAATATCCGAACGCTTGACTCCTGTTTGCACAAACACAGCTCCTGGAAATACCTAATGACAAATTTACTGAATTCAACCCCTTGCTATTATGACCGCATTCATGTGTTGGTATGCTTAGAAGACATAATGATCATCGTTATTTTACGTGATAGAAAGGCCATTGAAGTAGATCACCTGATGGTAAGCCACCTGGTGTGACCACGGACTCCCGCACGTATAATCCCCTCCTCCGCGCGTGTAAGAGTTAAGGGTTAAAACAGTGGTGGATTTGGGGATTTGGATGATTTTAAGCTGAATGCTCGTTGCATGTTGATATTATAACGAAAAGGCATAAACATTTTTAAGACAAATTAATACACTATGGACCACGTATTTATCAAGTACCAGGATTAAGTATTTTTTTTATTTTCTATTATTCTTTGATATTATTACTTTTCAAGACATTTGAATTATTTTTGTCTTTAAAAGGAATTTGACTTGTTTTGTTATATTAAAGGGTTTTAATTTAACATAACTTTAAAAAAAACATTTCCCCACACCAGAAATTTTTCATGTATCGTAGGTGCTTTTCCGTTGTATTGTATCTGTGGATCGCAAAAAGAATCGTGCTAAGGAATTGAACCGCCAACAGTTGCCCAAGCATCGCGCCAACCGTGCAGTAAAACAATTCCCTAAAATATAATGGTTAACTAAATCAAGGCAAAAATTGTTTTCCATTTATAAAGTTTATTTTTAAGGCACTGTAAAGAGAAAGCTTACAATATTCAGAAATGAAAACGACATTTCGTCTAATATAAGACCTTGAAATACTTTTTTAAATTAAATTTAACAAGTTGCACCTTTTATCTTGCTGCTACCCTACTTATAACAAGCTGGCAGACTAACAAGTACTTAGAAACTTATTAAGTTGGAGCCAACGCTAAATAAATATCAAGCTCACTTACTCCGCAATGTTCTCTGGCCTGAGATACATTTCACAAGTCCAGTGTTAATTGAAAGAGAATTAATGTGGCCTCTTAAGTGTTTAGTAGGGGTAACTACTAGTATTAGACAATATGGAATCTCATTTATATCGAAAATCGGTTAATTGACTATTTACATCGCCATACAAATTTGGAGTTCCACAGGCACTGTATTAGGCCCAACCTACTCTTAGCACTAGAAAAAAGTGAGACATTTGATTACAATGCGAAATTAAATGTAAATTAACTAAAAAAAAACATTTGGCCAAATGTACTGAGACTTTGTGACTTATCTATTTTACTTGTTAAATGAAAGTTTGTGCTACCAGCCAAATGATTCCTGCTATTTTTTATCCATTTTTATGCAAACAATTGTCACTATTTCATAAGTAGTAACTATTTACTTTGATTCTAATTTTATAGATTTTTTTCGTCTTTGTAGTGTTGAGTTATATTGTTTTAGGTGAATTTTCATGTTTATTTTTTTTACATTTATTTATTTTGGATCTCCAACAAAAGACATATAAAATGGCAGTATAACATTAACAATAGGTATGTTGTTAGTGTATTCCTTCAGTTATAGGAGACCTCAGCATGCAGAAATTTTCTTAACAATCTTTACTATAAAATTCTATGACCACTGTTATTTTTATAAATTAGGCACAAATATCAGGAAATAAGGAAACTGATAATTCTAATTTAAAACTATTGAATCTAAATTATTTGTTTTTTTCTACAAAATAAATATTAGAATAAAGATGTAGATTGATTGGTTAATTCTACTCTTATTATTAACCGACTTCATAAAATATATTAATTTACTTTAAAAAATATAAGTTAGTGCTACAGTTTATATTCATAACGATTTTAACGGCAGGTAATATAATGTTTGGGTAAGAATATATCGACAAGCTTCCGAATTCCACCTTTGTTTTATGAGCCTACGAGTATCGCTGAAATTCCTTCGCGTACATGAGGAATGTCATATCTTTCAAATTCTTGAGAATAACCTTTAATAAATAAATAATAGTTTCTCTCTTGAATTTCATCCCTTTTTCAACCCTCGGGTTTGTTTCAACCCGTCAACTACACAGGCTGCACACCTCAGGTATGACCTCAGCCTAGTCCCTGAATATTCATATGAAGGCTAAACAAATTCGGAATATTAATGCAACGGCCACTCTCGGACGCGGCATCATTAGCATTACTGTCAAATACTTTGCATTCGCTTTGGCGATACTGTTTGAATATCCATGTTATATTTATATTCGGGGCTGTAAACACAGGTTGTGTGTAATAAATGTAGGTACCGCATTCATTTTTAATTTAGTTTTTCCTGGTCAGGCAGTCTAGAATACTTATACGTAAGAAAAAGTTCGGTAAGAATTCAAAGTTGCTTAGAAAAAAAACTTTCTAATCTTTTAACGCTTGGAAGGGCTTTGATAGATGTTTGAATTTAAAACCTTTTTCATGTAAATGTAATTTAAGGGTGTTGATAATATTTGTACTAAAAATATAAGTAGTTTAACTACTACATAATTTTTATTATATTATTTTTCATTCGGGCTCACTGCAACACAGTTCTTTACTGAAAATAAGCTATTCAGAGTATGAGAAGATGGCTGTTTTAGCATCGTTAAATAGGTCACCAATGATTCCATATAGATTTTTATTTCAGAGTATATCTTCAAAATTGTCATTAGAAATCAATATCGCTCGCTACAACTTCGGAGCAGTTAAATTGCCTGTTGATACTCATCCTATTTCTACAGCCACTTACCATTTGACACCAGTAGTATAAGTTTGTACCTCTGATACTATTGAAACTGCTACAAAGTTATAAATGGAAATAATTTGGTGAACGGTCAGTATCATTTCATTGTGGAACTTTGACTTCCATCGTAATGAGAGACTTTACGAAGGTATACCTATCAACGCAGAGCATAGAAACTATACAATGATACATTTCAAAAGCTTTGATTATGTATATAGTTGTAAATATGTGCGTTAAATTGGTTGTAATACATTTATGACAAAACCGAACAATATTTCAATGTAAAAAATATACGGCTTAGTTACTATTCATCGACCGGAGTGATACCACAGCCTCACAGAAAACCGGCGTGGAACAGCCACACCGTTGTGTTTCGCCGTGTGAGTGAGGTTACCGGAGGCCTAATCATTCACCTATCCCAATCCCTAAATCTCCAAATTCATAATTCCCATAAGGTCGGCTACGCACTTGTAACTCTTCTGTTGCCATCAGGTAATCCGACAGCTTGTTAGCCGAGCTATAACATAAAAAAATATATTCACTTTGGGAGAAGCTATCAATGCAGTCAGGCCGGAGTCTAAGCATTTCTACTTCGCCGGCTACACCTAGTTTTTTTGTTAATAAAATTTTGACGTACAAACTTATTCCGTTATGGTTCATTTGCCAAAATAAATTCATTGTTTACTACGTATTGTTTCAGAAAAGGCCTGAATGTTGAATTGAAATTTAATTGTTGTTACTCTTTTGTTTCTTTTATAAGTGAGACACATACACTACAGATGATTTTAAGTCCAACAAATTATTATTATTATACAAGAAGCAAAATCATCGAAAATTTTATTAAACATGTATGATAACCACTGCTGAAGCAATTTAACTTCATTAAACTCCCAAACTTAAAAAAAATAAGTGTGGGAGAGCCATGCTTCGGCACGAATGGGTCGGCTCGACCGGATACCGTGTCTGAAACTATGTTTTCAATATTAGAAGTAAAATATTTTCGTATACTGTACCTGAACCACTACAGCCGTGATTGTATACTTCTTGATGTATTTCTTGAAGCGTTAGAATTGTCCTCACTACGTCGTCATGGCCAGAGTAAATGGTTGTGGCGACTGCTGCGCGGTAGATACGAGTATTCCAGCAATGCTACTGTTATATGTAGTCATAGTATAAAGCAGTTGCAATTTCATCCTCAAATAAATTTGGATAATATTTTTAGTTGTCTTGTGTGCGATTTTTTTTTCTAAAATATTGTACTAAACTCTTAGTAATAAAATGTTGTATGTAATTAAACTTAATATTTCTTAACCTAAAACGAACAATGAATATCATCAGACATATTATTACAATCGTATAAATAAGTAGCCTATGTAAGTGCTTTTAAATAAATTCAATTCATGAATAAAATTGTCAACTGAATTTTATCTTCACAAACGAGCTCAACAGCCTGCGAAGAGCACAAGTATTTGAATAAATGTTGCCATCAAACTTTATATTTACTTTAAGTATTGCCAGCTCAAAGTTATTTCATAAATGAAATAAATACGGGTCGGTTCTCGAAGTTGGTTCGCAACAAAAATGTCGGATGAAGTTTCTTAGTTCCTACAAAAGATTGACCTTTGTGATACGTTGTACAATATGGTGTTGGCGGGAAGTTCTTTTTGAGTTACCGTATCACTCATCTACGCTGTGTGTGTTTTTTATGGAATAGAAGGCAAACCAGCCTACGAATCCCCTGATGGTTAGCGCCGCCCTTGAACTTCAATGCGCGTTGCCGGTCATTAAAGAAGTACGCTCTTTTCTCGAAGATTTGAAGGTCGTATCTAATCACTTAGAAATCATTCCAAAGCTTTGCTATATTACGCAAAAAGTTTAACAAAAATCGAGCATTTGTTGACTGACTATTATCTATGTGATGGGGGTAGAAATGTTATCGCGTGGATTGATGGCTATAAGTTGTGTTGTATATGTGATAGGAAACTTTCAGAGGAGCTTCATTCTTACGCAGTATTTTGATGGGTGACTATTTTTATGACGCGTCTAACACACACAAAAGTAGTGTAAGGTTCAGCTAGATGAAGTGATGATATTTGTGATGTAAGATGTGTTCATATTCATGTTTAACTCTGAATATCGAGCTCAGTGGCGATATTTATATTTACATCCATCAGTGGACGGAAACGAAATTGTGATGAGAATTATGGGATTTTGTTTATTGACCAAGACATAGAACATAGATAAACTCTACATCAAGATGAACTTGACTTTGATTAAAAAATGTCAGAAACACCAAAAACACCGTAATAAGTACATACTTGTAACATTATATAAGTATCTATTGAAGTAGCCACTTAAAAAATATCCTTGAACACAATACCCCCTGCAAAATATTGTCCTGCATAAAATATAATTAAAGTTATCTTCATTTTCCCTCGGCCCGTGCTCTAAACTCATTACATAACATATTTTCTCTTCATTATTTCGTGCGTTGGACGACATTTTTCCACCACGCCCTAGACGTGAATAAAATTCATATTAATTATAACAGTTAATTGAGTTCATAGTTTGTTTGCACAGACTAATTAACTGCCGTGATGGACAATTTTGTATTTATTTGAATAATACAGCATTATTTAATGTTGCTTTTTGGCCTGGAATGAATGTTAGTGGGAGTATTTAAAGTGTGGGAGTGTCATGCAGAGAAAATTCACTGCATCAGAGAAAAATGACGGGAAACATCCCATCATCAACACCAAATAAATAGTTCAGAATACATCCCATGTAATTTAAGATCAAGGTCACGGAAGGTAACGTTGCCAAAAATATCCATAGCAAAAAATATGTTTCATAAACTAACTCCGTAACTTTTGAAACAAAAGATTTTCTTTCAAAGAACTGTGGGATAACATTGTTTAAAAGTGTACCGTGTATCGTCCCGCGACCCTCCAGGTGGGGCGGCCGCGTTTATCCGCGCGTTGGTTATGCTAATTTGTCTTTGTGGTACGCGTTGATAATGTTGTGCTTCGTGCGTCATGGGCACGAAACTGCAATGGTGGAACTCATGTTTTCAATCGAGAATCGAGAGATCATTTGTTAAGTACTGTTTCAGGATCAGTTTGTTTCAAATTGAATTGTCTTAGGCAGCGCAAATCATTAAAAATAGTAGAGTAATAGTAGCTATGTCTATTATTTCCTGTATCTAGTTCAGTCTTTACAGTAATATTGATTGTTTATTTGAATGTTATATTACGCTAACATTATGAACTATTTATCGAGAAAGGCTATAAAGCACCATAGCGGATGAAACAGAACGGAAATAGCTAGTAAAACTTTACCACTTTGAAGCATATTTTTATTATACTGTTACACCTTCAATGTTAACCAGAACACTGTTCATAAAGTTGAACGACTAAAAATCTAAACACCATCAATTGTCAACAAATAGTCTACAGTTCAAATATTTAAGAATCGTAAAAACTGTCGAGAGATCCCCATACAGCTGCACGGCTTTACACGAGGGCCGTACGTCCTTGTTCGCTTCAAAAATGCAGGGCAATCTGCATAACAGATCACATGCGCTTTGTTAGCGTCATTTTTGAACGCTAATTGCCCGGTTCAAACGGTAATGCTATTTGCTACTTGAATACACTTACAATGCAGTCTGAATTTAAAACTGGTGTGTGGTTTTGTAATGAGAATCATATAAGGTCATCGGATTTGTACTAAGTTGTTATAATGGCTTAGGTATAATTTATTCCATGATTATAACAAGTCCAAAACTCTAAAAATCCAAAAAATTGCAAAATTATGGTCATCTCATGTGATCTAAATCAACATCATCATCTAAATGAAAACTTATAACCTGTAATAACTGTAATGCCAACTTTGAGCAAGTAGTGATGAATACTCCAATTTTCTCCGACTGACAAGAGAAGAAAAGAGACCTTTGCTCTGTACTAAGCACTGAAAGACTGATATTGTGACGTTATGTGCTGTTAAAGAACTAAGACTTATAATAATTTATAATAATTTCACTTATAATAATTTTATTATAATAATTAATTTTTCACTTATAATAATTTTATTGATATTGGCTACATAACGAACTGAAGATAAAGATTTTAAGGTAAATTGTTTAAATCATTTAAGTGCATTGAAGAGTGAGATGGTCTGCACAACGTCTCCTAGAGGTATTGTTTGTTTTGGTACATTAGGAGATTTCTTAGAAAAAAAAGGTTCAATAGAATATAATATATTATATCAGTAAGTATTTCTATGTATATGCCCCTTTGTTGGTAACCTAGGAATTTGTTTATCGAACATTATTGTGTCGAATATCTCAGATAGCTTTCACTTAGCGGCTCTTCACGAATACCTTGCGGAATCCGCGGTTATTGGAACATTTTGCGGGATATTCTAATGTAAAGGTGAATTACGGTGAATTATGACATAACTAATAATACGTGTTTTAACATATTCCCTGAAGGAGTTTTTGGAGTTGTAGCTACATCGTGAAACTCATTATACTATTTTCTGAAATTATAAAGAGCTATTGACAATGATCAAAACATTAACGTTTCTTTTTTTGAGGATCGAAAATTATCAGATGGCCTCTCTCACCTAAAGTATGGCGAGAGGAAGTATCAGACTCTTTTTTTTACTGATTACCTGATGGTAAGCAATCGGCGTCGCCCATGGACACCCGCAACAAAGAAGGAGTTACGAGTGCGTTGCCGACCTTTTAAGGATTGGGATTTTGGGGATTTTGGGATTGGGAAGGGATTGGGGTAGGGGAAGGATTGGGCCTCCGGTAACCTCACTCACACGGTGAAACACAACGTTGTGGTTGTTTCACGCCGGTTTTCTGAGAGGCCGTGGTATCACTCCGGCCGAGCCGACCCATCCATGCCGAAGCATGGCTCTCCCACACTTCAGACTCTTACTGATTTAAACCCCCTCTCCCCTCCCTGGTCTAGGCCAAGGCTGCGGTATTTTATTGCGCTTAACTGCAACCCCGGTTAAAATTAACGTTACACAAGTTCTTTAAATTATGTTTGTAGGCATTTATTAAACGTCGAATAAAACTACAATTGTATAGTTTGAAAATTATATTATCAATTTTCTGCTCTATAGGAATGTAAACAAGCGATTTTCTATTTGCATGTCAAAGGTTCATTAGCTATTGATTTATTTATCATGTGGTTTACAAAACACCAGGTGTTTTCTAAAAAGTTCACACAGTAATTTCAGGTATCTAAATTTTTTGCAATAGTTACCTTTGTGTTGAAAATATTGGCAAATAAAATATTAGTCCAATGAACACGAATTGGCTTAGTTTTTTTTTGTGATCACTTGTTTGCGTTGGTAGATTAGAGAGATGTATGTGCTACTTCTAAAATGAAAATGTTTTATCTTTTATTTTACTATTAAATTTACAATATTACTATATAGTACTATACTGCATAAAGAAAAATGCACTTTCTCTCTCTTTCTCCTCTCTCTCTATCTCTATATATATATATATATCTTTGTATACCTACTTATAAAATCTTTAAAACTACGCAGCTGATTTTGATGTAGTTTTCGTAACAGATAGAGTGATGGAAGAGAAAATTTGTATGTATAATGTAACATCTATTAAATTGTTAACTTTAGTTTCAAAATTGCACATGTGTGATGCTGAGTTGCTAAAGTAATAATGTCTTTGTTAAGTAAAAATTTACTTATTTCTTGTGAATTTCAAAAGTAGAGTGATAGGTAGCAAAACGTCTTAATAACACTTTATGACGATAACATTTACTTACAGTCTTCTTCATACTGAGAAAAACAAACAATGTTCTACGCATTCCATAACTGTTTCCCTCAGCATGAAACAAAATAAAAGATCGCTCCTCACTTCCTCAGTAATTTACTGGCACTCTTGACCAAACCACGTTGTTTAGCCCTCCCTAAGGAAACTCTACGACCTCCCTTAGGTTCAGTAATTGATAATGAAAAGTAAGGAGCTCGTTTTGTTCCCGGAGGGGTCCTAGATTTGGTGAGATACGCAGTTTCTGGAGCTGTTTGTATTTTCGCTTAAAGAAATATAAGCTATTTCACTGAAGCCTTAGAAAGGTAAGTATTAATAAAATTATAAGTTATAGGGAACTTAGTGCATACGTACTATAACTCAATCAAACTGATTGTTCAGAATGATTTGACAAAGAATTCTATAGATTTTTTTATTGAAATGGACGGTGTATGGACGGTGAATAAGTAGATGGATTACCTGGTGGTAAGCAATCGATCCCCAAGGTCACGTTCAAAATCAGACGAGTAAGTGTGTTGCCGGCCTTTTAGGGATTAGAGTATTCGGGGATGTGGAAACAGATGTTTTTGGAGATTTAAAGAGTTATTGCGTCAAGGTTTTAAATAGAAAACCTGAAATGGCCTAATAAGGCCATATTATCGCTCCGGTCGAGCCATCCCATTCGTGCCGAAGCATGGCTTTCCCATATTAAGTATTATGTATGCTTTTATAAAACACAATTTCATCAATATGATAAAACTTTTGACCATATCTATTAAAATAACTATCGAAAACATATCTGTTATCCTCCTACAATGAAAAATGATTTTAACATTCTCTCTAACAAAAGCATCTGTCCAAAAACCTGTTCAAAACTAAAACCGATTATATAATCGTAGATCTCATAGCGCAGGAAATCCTACTCGCCTAGTAGACTCGGCTGGGAAGAATAAATTGTGCCCGAGTGAACACAAGATGGCACCACTCCCGACACAGATGTGTGAAACAAGCGACGTTCATTTAAATACGCTAGTTCAGAAAGACACGCCAAAAGTGCAGAAAAATATCCCACAACAACATAGGAGTTACAAGTACGCTGCCGACCTTTAGGGGATTTGGTGAGGGGAAGGAATGGGCCTTCGGTAACGTCACTTTCACGGCGAAAAACAACGCTGTGGTTGTTTCACGCCTGTTTTCTGTGAGGCTCCATCAGCTGAAGGAGATTACAGAAAGAGAAGGAAAAGAAAGTTTATACTACAACATTAAAAATAAAATTATTTTGTTATTGTGTCCATCGTAAGTCATAAGGGTTGATGTTAATGGGAAAATATGCCATTTTGACAAGTTGTCACTTTACTATACTCGTGTATTACTAGTTTATTCGCACATCCATGTAGGGCGCGTGCTCACTGGGCGGTAATCTGCGATAGTTCTTGCGAATGCATTTAATCCTAGCTGACAAACGCTCAATGACAGGCTCATAGATGCTACTCCCGATTATGACGTTATTTACTGCGCTTTTATGAAACTTATGGCGATCCAAACTACTGATATCAAATATTACTTGAAGTTATTTTTTATTTTCTAGCATTCTTCTTTTGATATCGGTCTAAATGGCTATTTATTTTCAATAATCAATAGAGGGCTCTAACACTGTAGTAAAATGTGTCGCATTTTGTAAAAATGTTTCAAATGTTCAAAATATTTAAGTAAAAAAAGGACTTTTTAATTTGAACACCAACACACCGTTTGTGTTTTGGGTTTTCCCATTCCACAAAGAAAAGTTACATTCAAAAAATAACTAAACGTACATTAAACAAAATATAAAATTCTGCGAGAGCAAACGATAGGCTTTTTGGCACACAAACCTTCAAAATTGACCTCCCGTCTCGATAATGGTCGGAGGGCTCCTAAAGAAATATTCATAAATTATGTAAGACCTTAGTTGGAATTCATAATGGACGGAACGAACCTTCCAAAATATTTAAATATATACCTTAGCATACTAGCTTCCTGCCCCGACTTTGCTCAGAAACAGACACATTTCCAAATTTACTTCTTTATGCAATTTTATTCTCAAACGCCACACAATTCTGTAGCCTGCGGCTGTCAACGAAATTAACGTTTACGGCTATAAGTTATACGAAAAATCATTCTGACATATTTCGTATTCCTTTGTTACCGATGTGTTTATTGCAGACTTTACTCGTCACTCTTTTAATTGACTTAAAATCATTTATTTTTTATCACCAGTAAATTTTTTTTTTGGTCAGCCCAAAAAATAAAAATACAGATAAACTTACCTTCCCTTTTCACGTAATTTATCAAGCTTTTAAAATATCCAACGTATTTGAGATACTTTTAAAATATGGCACAGATATATTAGGGGATGATCCCGGGTGAATTAAACGCAAGATGAAGTTGGTCTTAAGGGATTCTATCGTACATAGAATGGTTAATGGAACCCAACGGCTACAAGACAAGATTTTTGCGAAATCGTGTAATACCTGTTGCGTTTTACTGACGTGTACTGTACAGGAAGCTATTCCGTGTTTATGTGGTTATGTAAAAGGCGTTTTAAAAATACTTTTGTACCACAAGTGACAGTTTATTTAAATTCTATGTGACATTTGTTTTGTAAAAACTTATTTTGAAAACTTATTTAGTTCTGTCAGGTTTTCTATCTATTACTTTTATTACACATAATCGAAGTTTTGTTTTTTAATTTAAATAGGTTTTGAAAAGTGGTTTATTAATTTTCTTTGGTTTATTCGGTTACAAAAATTGAAATTTAGAGGTCATTTCTTGTTGTGGACTACTGTGTTCTAAATTCTATTCTTTATTTCAACTTTTTGCTCGGGCCTTTCTTTTACTGTCTTGGATCTCGCGACAAAATAAATTGGAAGATATTATTTGTGGAAAAGAAAAAAAAAAAACAAATAGTTCTCACTTCTTTCGGTAAGTACTGACTAATGGGACTAATTTTAACTGGGAGAAGCCCAGTCAAAAACATCACAAAAAATACTTTTGTAATGGAACCTATGGAGCTGCTATACTCGTTTCCAGCAACAGGCAGGAAAAGCACGGAAATTTGTTCTATTGCTCAGGCCTATTAAAATCAGCCAGGGCTGCAGATCCAAGTATTCAAAGCTGAAGTAGGATGTGGACGGGGAGGTTATTACTCAGTAAAACTCTGAAACTACCTCTCGGAGCGGGAGCCGTCATTTTATGAATTCCCTTCCCCCAAAAGGGCTTATTACAACGACGTATTAAAAAGTGGAATATTAATATATTCATAATTAGTTCCCCATTAAAACCGATTAAAACCTTCGTCGTCCCAAAAGTTTAGTTTACAAAGTTTATTTGACGAGCCATTAACTCCCTTGGGTACAGAATGGGACCAAAAATAGATATGCGACCTCATTACTCATTCATTATGACATTTATATGAGTTGTGTGAGCAGGAATGATGTTTGCTACAGTTATTGTTTTATTTAATGTTACTGATGTCACGTCACGCTTGTCAATTGCGTGATAACTAGTGTATTCGTTTTAATATTTATTGAAGTGCCATTTAATTGTCAAGGTAGGTATACTTTTTAATATTTTTGTTGTGACAGGATGGTCATCAAATGACTTTTCACGCCCAGGATGAGACGAGACTCACTGATTGAAAACCCCCGTAACTGCGCTTGTCCCGCAACCCCAGATGGACATCAACCCTAATAGGACCCGTCTGTTGTGGTCTATTGAGGCGTCTATTGAGTTTATGAGGCGCGCTCGGGTCTTTCTGGTCAGCTATCGTACCCAGTAAGCACCTGCGTCAGGTGGAAGTTGAGAACACTATAACGTCTCTCAAACCACTCCTCAAAGAGGGGTATTACCAGTGTTATAACAGCGCGCCCGAATAATAGTGGTTTAAAAACCTAAATAATACTTTTAATTCACACGAAGATTCGCCCCACCAACAGAGTAGACATAGGAGTACCAGTGAATTTACAAAAATAATCCATCAAACGTGTCATATTCCACCTCTCTCAAAGGTGGCGTTCAAACACAATATAATTATCATCTGACACGAAGAAAATTGATTCGATCATGAACAGTCGACGCGTACCTGCACGATTTGATGTGACAAGTCTACCTTATTGAACTCAATTCAAAATTTATTTTTATTGGAACATATTGAGAGACTCCAAGTGTTCAGTTGAAAGGGATTTGAGGTGAGGTGTTGGTTAAGTACGAAGGCTCGTGTTCATTGTTGAAGTGAAAATTTTTTTTCAATGTTAATTTCAAACCTCAGTGTGTACTTTAAGGTTTAATTTGGGAAATCAATTATTTAGGCTATCTGACTTCATTTATCGTGTATGAAAAATCTTGGTTTATACATACAGCACACAGGACAACAAAGCATTTATAAAATTGAAGTACACAGGTACCATATTATAATTCGCAACTAAAATTAGGTTTTTATTTAAATGGTCTTTGTTATATTACAGACTAGCTACTCTCACGCGGTTTCACCCACTGCTCGGCTCCTTTTGATCGTAGCGTGATGTTTTATAGCCCATAGCACTCAGGAACATTGTAGTTATCAATCAGTGTAAGAATTTTGTAAATCCGACCATCGGTTCCAAAGATTACCCCCTATAAACAAACTTATAAACATACAAACTTGCAAATTTTACCTCTTTATAATATTAGTATTACAGATCAAGAACCTGTAAGAATATACTTTGTAGAACACAAAGTATATTCTTACAGCTTTATCAAAAGGTATGCGTTTCAAAATATTAAGTTCTTACTGTGTCCACAAACGTGGACAAAAGATAAGGCGTGGGAGAGCCATGCTTTGGCATGAATAAGCCGGCTCTACGGGAGTGATACTACGCCCTCACAGAATGCGGGCGATAAACAACCACCTGCCTCACTCACATGGTGAAATTCAACATGAGTTTTAAAACTGAGAGAGGATACCGGAGTCCCAACACTATCCCAACTCAATAGGATCCGAAGGGGATTTGAACCCTTCCCTATAATGCCTTGCAACTCCTTTTATGTTGCGGATGCCCATTGGTCATAATTAGATAACCTGTGTGCTCTTTTGCGACGTATCACATGAAAAAAAAACAAATATTTAGTAACTTAACGAAAATTACTGAAAATTCTACGACGGGGAAAAAACGTCTCAATTTTCAGCTACTTAGAAACGATGCGTCTCTCTATTCCTCATTTTTCCAAACATTTTGTTCAACTCGTCTCGATGAAGACGACAGACGGCTGGCATCCACTTAAGCCTAATGAATTTTTCGCATAATACGGCATTCAGCTCCGGATTATACTATTCATTGAGAATTACAACAGGTGAAGGAATTCTGTGCCCATTTTATTCCGCTGCATAATAGTAAACTTTGTTTATGCTGATTGAAGTTCTGAATTATTATTTACTTTTGTTTCGTGTATATATTTATAAAGTGTGAGGAAGTTTCTGAGACAGAGAAGTTCTTAGAAAAATTATGTTAGATTGATATTGCCAACTTTAGGTTTTTCTACTGTGTAGTGGGTGCATTTACAACCATACATTTTCACATACACATCACGAAACCGAAAGAACAATTTGTGGATCACACAAAGTGTTGTCCTGTGCGGGAATCGAGCCCGCAACACATTGCATTACAGCCAATTGCTCAGCCACCGCACCAACCCTGCAGTGAAAACTTGATTGTTTCGTTAATAAAACATTTCTAATTACAACTGCAAAACCTTTGGTTTAGCCGGTTCGGACTAAATAGGGTTTTTACTATTTTTCTATGCATTGTTATACCTACATAATATATGATGAACCTTTATGGATAGGTTTAATAAATTAATATTATTAAATAAACTGTAAAAAATCACTATTATTTTTAAGTTACAATAGGACTCTTAAAGGGACTCCAGTCATTAATGCGTTATTCATGAAAATCCTTTTTTTTAGTCCCATTCTGGCTTGAAACTAATTTAGCATTTCCCATTCTCATTCGTGATATTTGGCGAAAATCTACAAATTCATAGCATCTTTAAATTAATTAACTACCCTTGCATAATAAAACTATTTATCTTCATAGAATAACTTCCCTATCCAAATATACAACCGAATCCTTTCCCCAGGAAACCATAGTCACATACATCACAGCTCATATACGGCAGTCGGTGTTAATGTACCAAATATGACCTCAGAATGTTCCCGAACATTGCGTAATATTTCAACACCAGGGTACGAGAGTCAGACGCGACGAATTGACGCCCATGATAAATTTCTTACCAGCAGTAGGACGCCAGCATAATACTAATATTTCAACAGATTTACGTGCATTGAAGAGGTTTGTTTTAAATATCGTTCGTTTTTCAATTTAATTCTTTATGCCTTGCGTTCGCGATAACATATTTATCATTTCAAATAAGTGACTAGTGGCAACTTCCAATCTTAACTTATACGAAAAATATAGCGTGCAGGTAGCTCATACCCTAGTAGGAAAAAAATTGTAGTGCTGTAACAAGTGAAAACTGATTTTTCTTCTATGTCTTTGTAGATACACAAACAAAATATTTTTGATGTTCGATGTCACCGCAGGCACAGCTAGTCTAAAATAAACAATATAATGCTAAAAGTTCGAGAAAAAATCTTTCCGTATGGAACAAGTTACGTGTCTGAATCAAAAAGTGCAACAATAAGTTAGTTCTAAGCGAAAAGTTCTATAGAAAAGCAGTTGAATTTCAAAAGCCTTCAATATTATAGTGATTATTATCTGCATCGCTGAAGAAAAGGCTCAATTCTCCGGCGCCTCCGTTCAAATCAGGCGGGAAGACGCGCCCCTTTCATACCTCTTTGTTAGAACTGCATTGTCGGGGCACAGCATTGTGCGAAATTAAGTTTTGTGCCTACGCCTGTATTTCCTCTGTGAGAACTCTATATGGAGAATATATGAAAGCCTCCTTTTATTATTTAAATACGAGATACAAAGGTATAAGACTGTACTTTTATATTTTCAAACAAATACAATACAAGTTTCTTTCGAGGGCAAATGTATGATACTTATATAAAACTTTGAAAACATTTCCAATTTAACAAACTTGGATTCCAGTTACGAAAAATACACTATAGTTTTAATACTTTGAATGTCTGTTAAGTAACTGTCTAGACCAAGACTAGTCAACGAACCGCTGTAATAAGTAAAAGAGCGTATAAGGCGGCACTTCTTCAACTTAATACCGTCCAACTTAAAGTAACAATTTTATTCACGCTGTAACTTAATTTTATTCTTTGCTCACTTATTCTCAGGGCGATTTAACTCTGAGTTTATTCTGTGGCTCCTTCATTTTATATCAGCGTTCTGTGAAACTGGCGCTTCTGCTCATTTAACTCATAACTCGACTGAAGACTATGGCACGGTGTCTGTTGCGCGTTCGTTAAGGACAGCTTGGAGATCTTTTGACGAGCTGACAGCAATGGATGCGGTTAGATCGGATACGATTGTTATCTTGGGACGAGAGTTGAAGAATAGTTGAAAGGAATTGTGCAGTACTTTAAATTGCATTTCTCGTTGAATAAGCGCGCTTTATTTCGAATGCTCATTGAAAGTGGATGAAAGTTAAATTTGTGGAAAGTTGAAACTGTAGCGACAATACAATAGTTTTTTTATGAGTATACTTTACTATGAAGAATGTTTTTAGACACACTCCTTGATTCAACAGCTTATTTAGTGAAGATTTTTGAATTGTTTTCTCCCTAGTAACGGTAATATTTTAGGTGACGTGTGTACGTTTTACGATCCTATATCGAAAAACCCGACGTAGGTCCCCAGGTGGCGACCCGAGGGCTAGACAAGTGTCACTCTAACTTTGTTTTATTTGTAAATTATACATGTTGTGTTTATAATTTGATAAATGTTTATGTCCATTTCTGGTGAGATATTTATTATCGTCATTATTATTTCATCCATTTTACAATGGACATTAGAAAGAACATTTCTTTGAAAAATACCCCATTTTGTTTGTTTATGTGAAGATACTTAAGAACTCCTAAGCGGAATTTAATGCAACTTTTACGACGTTTCGAATGAAGATAATTTAAAGCTCTTGTAATTGAATCATTACATTGTTTACGTAGGTCATTAACCTAATTATTTTATCAACATTATATTAAAAGTCCTGATGAAGTGAATTGTAAAACTGGAAATAAAAACGCCTATTACTTAAGATTAGGTTTTTGTAATTGTCGAACATTGAAGATGATTATGATACTTTTAACTATTATCCGTAAAGAAAGTTTCTCATTTTTGCTGACTTCTTTTCAAAAAGCCTATTTGAAACAAAAACACTATAATTTAAAGGCACGTCTGTACAGACGATGTACTTCTGTCCAAAGTTAAATAGAGCCAGTTGAAGACATTTTCTAATAAAATTGTGTAAAAGTACATTTAGCGAGGGTCCCGGGGGATCGGATCGGCCCTTTCTGCCTGGACAATATGCCGGGAATTGACTTCGGGATTCGAGACAACTCGACCATTATCCGTGGTGTGGTATGGCGCAAGGTACTAGCGAATCGAGAGATTAACCTATTTATCGAAGATCCACGTAGATATAAATTGATATCCAAATAGTTCTGTCTATAAGAATACCCCTTCAAGACTTGCTGTAATGAATAAGTAACAACTTTACATTTTTTTTTTTTGTAATCTTTATTTATTTAGAGGCTTTTGCTTTACAAAGGTATGTCAGCCTAACTTTACATTTGCAAAGAACCTATTGATATCTATTCCATGTCCTGCTTAAGCTTCTGCGAAATCTAGTTAACTGTTTTATCTTTATAAAAGCGTAGCCCAACATTGGGAACTTATCATGTGTCGCCGATGGGTTTACGAATTTACAAATTCGTATAAACTACTCACCCACACCCGAAACAACAATTCTTAAATCACATAGAGTGTTATTCGGTGTGGAAGTCGAAACCACGACACGTTGCACAGCAATCAGTTCCCCAACCAAGGCGCCAACCGTGCTGTCACCGTGTTTGAAGAAGGAGTATTTATATCATCGTCACATTGTGAAGTATTTATTGATTGCCCTACTTACATATTCTACATCACTCTGAGAATACCTCAGCATTAAGTGCTTAGTGATTAAATTAACTAAAACAAAACAACACTAGCGGTTCCACATCATCAGCCTATAAGTGCTTACAGCAAAGCAAAGGCCTCTTCTCAAAAGGAGAAGGTTCGAGCATTAATGACTTAGCTTGCTAAAGATGGATTGGTGATTTCAAACTTATTATAATTAGAAATTTCAAGTCCAAGTTTCCTCACAATGTTTTCCTTCACCGTTTATCAGTGTTGTCTAACGTCCGGTTCCTATAATTGAACGATCTGTTTTAATTACGAATAGTAGTCGTGCAACTTACTGACGGTTTGCAACTAACGGATATCGGTAAACGAATCGTATGAAGATATATTAATATTTATAGGAAAACCACAGACACCATATTATGGTGTCTGTGGTTTTCCTATAAATATTTTAACCGTCAGTAGACGGTCAAGATAACTATTCGTAATGTCATTTGGTCGTAATGCGTATACAATGACGATTCGTTAAATATAGGAACCGGGCATTAATAAATAATCATAGAAAATACTTACATATAACTCGGAAAAGTAACATTGGTACTTGCCAGGTTTCAAACCCTCAAGCATGAGAAGCGGACGCCTTAATGTTCAGGTCACCACGACTATAGCGTTTACGCTTCATCTTATCACATGGATCACACATAAAATATAAGAGTTTAGTGTTAGTGCGAGCCGCTTTGTGTCGCGTACAATGCTGCGGCGTATTAGCCCCACCGCGCACTGCCTCCTACTACACCAGCAATCACATACATCTCGTATTACTGACCTATGAACCACCAGCTATGAGCTATATCATCTGTTTTTGAGGTATTGTGCCTGTAAGGAGAAATGAGATTATTATTATAGAAGACTTTCCTTAATTCTTTTGTTAGTTTAAACTTAGGTTGAGATTAATAGGAAGTAATAGGAATATAATTATTCAAGTAAACTATTCCTGAAAAATTTAACTAGTTTTCCTTTTCTTTTTGCAATTAGAAAACCGTTAAATATTATTTGTATCTGAATGGAGCGAGAGGAAGTGTCATACTCTTTTTATCTAAAACCACTTCATTCCTTCTCCTGGCTTTCTTCCTCCAAGCCAGGGCAGGGGTGTATTATTGAGCTTGCACCTGCAACTCAACAAGTTTCTTTTTTTTTTAAAACGTTGCCCCACCTTTTAATTTTCTCCTCTGTCGTGAATGCGGTTACAAACATACATTTTCACATGCACATGACACTCAAACCCGGAACAACAATCTGTGATTCATGCTAAGAGTTGTTCCGTGCAGGAATCGAACCCGCGACACATTGTACGGCAGCCAGTTGCCCAGCCACCGCACCAACCGTGCCGTCATTGGTTTATGATGATTGTAACTTATAACCAATTGAATTATTTAATAATTTCAAACAAAAAACGTTTAAATCGTCTGCAAGAATCGGCTGTCTAGACTACCACTACTACTACTAAATAACAAAAGTCATCTCTTTACTAGAATATCTTATATTACGTAAGGAAACATTCCATCTATATACTAGAAAATCAAGTGATTCTAATTATACCCAAACCATTTGCCATCAATACCTAAACATGTACAAGCTAACAATCTCGAAACCTTACATAGAACTAAATATATCAAGTAGATAGTGTAATCAATCTATCAAATTAACGATTAATAGATCAGAGAGCGATTACTTGCCTCAAGGTCGTTAACCTCGCTAAATGAAGCTGAAAAAGTTAATAAACTGTTCAGCTCGGCCGACTGATCAATGTGGCCTAAAAATAAGTTCTTTGAAATAACTTGTAAGTTTCTAGATCATGTTACAGGGTGCTGTTCAAAGGTCGCGTGAAGGAGAGGCTCCAAGGAGGTGCAAATGTGTTTTTTTTTCAGCTTGTTGTTGGGTATTAATACCGGTTGTTTGAAGGTTTCTATATCATTTAAATTGGAGAAGTTAAGCTTATCGCGTTTTGCATTTCTGCGAGTTTCATCTTTCCCTGTGATAAGATGGGAAACGAGTTGATATTTTACCTGATGGTAAGCAATCATGGACACCCATAACGCCAGATGAGTTGTCAGTGCCCTTTGTAAATTAGGGTTTCGGAGATTTAGTGATTGGGGGAAAACCAACCTAATATTTTGTCTCAAAGTACTGACATACGTCTTTTGACATATTCTAAAAGTCTAATAGTCCTTTATATTCTAAATGCGATCCTCAGCTACATAAAATACGGTTAGCCACAATCTCCATTTTCGGTGGTCGGTTAGAAATATACCGAAATAATCTATTCTACTGTGCCATATATTATTATGCCACTTATACATTGCAAAAACAAAAAAAAATCGGGGTTAACCAAGTATACTTTTACTTAAACCAAAGTAACAAAGCAAAGTTTTGTAAAACTACATGTGAACAACTTACAAACTTAATCCTTTACATATTGTAACTTGTCTACTCATACAAAGCGAATACATTCTAACTTTTACCTCTGAACAGGTTTTAACAAGCATGTTTTAAAAAACCCTGTTCTGGTGTGGATACCACGCTGAAGAACATCTTCCAGCTATTTTATTGCTAGAGTGAAGAATATTTGCAAGATAGATATCAGTATTTGGATGCTTAGAACTAAAAATTAAGCTCAGTAGCGGGTAAGGGAGGCCTACGTCCAGCGGTGAGATAATAAGACATGGGTTGATGATAATCATGATGATGAATTAGTTTGAAAAAATACGTTTGCCATAACTCAACACTCTTTCACTATTATAGATAAAATATATTATAAATAAAATTTGAGGTTGATAGAGCATAATATTCAATTTTGGATCTAATGCATTTACATACAGTAACATTTTAGCATGCGGTGAACAAAAGAAAATACTGGAGTATATAATAATAGGTTAACCATCTGTAGGTCAAATAAAAAAAAAGCCTTCTGAACTGTGACAAATCACAGACGGTATCGAGGGACAAGAATTCAAAATTAGATTTGAAAGTTTTTGGGATCAATTGATGATTTCATATACCTTAGAGACTATCGTCTATATCTCCACGTTGGTAATAGACATGGATCGGTTGTTAAATAATTTTACAATTTAATTTAGTTTATAAATCACTAGCTAATCTCGCGTGGTTTTACCCGCTGCTAGACCTCATTTCATCGTAGCACGATTTTCATAGCCTTTCTCGCTAAATGGACTATCCAACACCATAGGAATCGTTTAATTCTAATCAGTAGTTTCGGAGATTAGAGCGTTAAAACAAACAAATAAAAGCTTTATAATATTAGTATAGATTATGAAACAAAATGAAATTTCATTTGTTTATGTGTTATGAATTTTTTTTTGTTTGTCCTAAGTGTAGCAATAGATATTTCAAAATCAGTTCAAGGTTCGATGGATATTTTTTCGTATGTAATAAATTTGCTACGTTTTCCATCATCGGTACAGTAGTGTAGAAAAACTTTAGATTTAAACTTTTAATCTCACTCACACGGCGAAACACAACAAATTTAACTTGTGTTTTCTATGTCATCATCATCATCAGCCTATAAGTGCCCACTGCTGAGCAAAGGCCTCTTCTCATACAGAGAAGGTTAGAGCATTAATCACCACGCTTGCTCAGTGCGGGTTGGCGATTTCAAACTTATAATTAGAAATTATAAGTCCAGGTTTCCTCACGATGTTTACCTTCACCGTATGTCAGTGATGTCTAAATAATCATAGAAAGTACATATAACTCGGAAAAAGTCACATCGGTACTTGCCAGGTTTCGAACCCGCATCCTCATGCGTGAGAAGCGGCTGCTTAACCTCCGGGCCACTACAACATCTTTTCTATGTATCATTAGGGAAATATTAGCCAAATAAAACGATTGTATGTAAAAACAGAATATATTTAAATCATCATCACATTTCTCGCATAGAAAGATAAAACGCTACATCATAGGACCATGGCGTCCCTTTAAACATATCTTATACTTTGAGTACAGTCGGTAACAAAAGTATAACTTCAATAATATATTTTTTCAAAACTAATTATATATATACTATTATCGAATTTGTTTGACTTATTTTTGAGGTAATTGGTATTTTTTGTAATAATAAGAAGCAGAATAAATATTCTTTTACTTTATCTCATTTTTTGACAGATGGAATGTCACGAATAAACTCAAATTTTGGTTTTATAATAAAAAAGAAACTTTCTATCTGCTTGATAAATTTATTATTTTACTACTTTTGTTATAGACTGCACCCAAACAGCGACTAAAAATAGATCAACACAAACGTTAAAAAATGTTTAAATTACTAATAATACTTATTGCAATATTTACATTTTAACGTTATATAGATTTATTTAATAAAGGGAACTCTTCAAAGTATATTGATATTGGTTTAATAGAATACCGTCTACTTTGCAAGTACTAAAACATTCTATTAAGCCCGATTTTTAATAACATTTTACTTTATTATTTATAAATATCCCTCTATCTATGTTACAGATACGCTATAGACAAAACGTCTTATTATAATAACATTAAAATTTAAAATTGTTTAACTAACAATATTTATGATAAAACGATTAAATATACGGATTCTTACAAGGAACCCTGTTGTTTTTATATACATGTTTACAATTACTAATTACATAGATTATAATAGACAGACATCTAATATTATTGTTTCGTTATTATGAGTATTGCTTAAACAAATTTACATTGAGCCGAAAGACACAAGAATTTAGTTGAGCAACTTAAAATTACTTTATACTTTTTCTAATACCCACGTGTGGTGTGAAAAGAAAAAAGATTTTAAACTTACACATAAGTTTACTTTTCTAATGTAGCAGACTCATTAAAGTAACTTTTTAAATTTAACTATTTTTACAACATGACCGAAAAGAATTTGCTTTTTATATTGCTTGGATTAAAATGAGTACCTAAAAAACTTATTTTTCCGACGTTATAAGTCTGGACATGGCTGTACTAAAAATCATAGTCTTACATTTTCTTGGCTGTGATAGGCAGACGGATTGAAATGAAATAAATAATTGAAGATTTGATTCGAATAATATAATCGATTAAATTGAGCAAACAATATTTTTGGTAGGATCAATCACATCTACGTTTGTAGCCACCACGCAAATAAAGAAATACTCTTTTAGTGTATTCATATTTAGATAAAATGCTTTGATGATAGCATTTAGCGGAAACAAACAAATTAACATTATAATTCTTTAAATGAAGATTCTTCAAAAGGAAAAAAACGTATCAGTAAGTCCAATAGTACGACTGCCTTTTGGCACAATGTTTCGCTGAACATAATGTAAATAAATTCTCAGTGTGAATAAAATAAAATGGAATGTGAATAAATTCTTACGTATCACGCGTTGTACACGTTACTTGTTTAAAATTAAAATATATTAATTATATTCTGTAAACACCCAATGAACGTAAAAGCACTTGATTAATACTTTTCTTTTGGAAGATCATTGATTGCCACATTTCATTTATATTTGTTTTAATATTTATCCTACAAAATAATCACCTATTTATCAACTAGAAAACAATTTTTGATATGATATATCGTGTTAATTATTGTGCAAACAGTGATCGTTGAGTAAGAATTTATAATTATTTTATTTATTTATTTATTTAAATATACTTTATTGCACACATACACCAAGTAGCAATACATATATTATTATTATTATATTATATCTGTATAATATTCAATAATATTTTGAGAATACTCTATGAATATGTCAACCTATATTGTATCATCTGTAATTTTTTAATAAATGACAAATTGTAATAACAATTTTGTAACAGACTGTACTTACTGTCAAATTAGGTATATGTATTTGACTGCATTCGAAATGCGACTTTAAAACTTTACTTGTATTGTAAATCCTTACTCAACCACCACTTATTGCTTCGAATAATTTTACTAACATTTTCATATAAATTATTTGGCAAGTTATTTACAAACTACCTTGTCAAATCTCGCAGTGCATTGTCTTCCATCGACGTTGTCATTCGTACAACTAATATTAATTATCTATTTATTATATTATCTATTACAACTAAGTAACTAGAAAGGGTGAGATATCGGGAGAAATGCGTGGACGGAAAAAGGCAAGAGAAAATGAACAGAGAGATAAACGTTCCGAGTATTTAAATAGAAAATTATTCACTTATATACAATTAGGTATTACATAAACACTTTTGAGCTATTTCACTTCAAAATTAACAAAGATTTACGAATCATTATACACATTATTCACATTAATGAGGTCAAAATAAATCTTTGGTTTCTTAATTATTTCACTACATTGTCTTTTTGTTCTATAGTTACAGTTGATTTTAATTATTATTTTAATAGTACTAAGAATTTCTTGTCGACTGTACATTATACTATGGTACAGTTAGAAGAGAAACGATTAACGATAAAATTGAAAATTAAAATAATCACAACCTTAAAATAACTAAAGCTTAGTAATATCGCTTCTAACCTCTTTGGCATATAATACTGATGACTAGAATATTGTGAGCTGTAAGCAAGCTATACAATACTGATACATTTTTACAATAAGTATCAACAATATTAATTACTTTTTAAATACATTTTGATATGCTATGTTGCTACGGCTAACACACGACACGTTTATTGGTTTATCACATTAAGTATAAACACCATTGTATGCGAATGTACTTTGTACAATTTGGTCGTCCAGTAGATCTCTCAAATATATTATTTTATGAGAAGAGTAAAACATTTTGTCGAAGATTTTTTGATACACATTATTTAGGTTGCCTTTGGCACATAGGATCAAACAAGCAGACAGTGTAAACAAATTTTAAACATTCTTTGTTTTTCACTTGCTTAGACAATTGTTTATCCAACTTCCAAAACTATAATTTGTATCCAAAAATCTTTCCAACAAATCGAGATCTACTGAGTGAAGACGACCAAATAGTCTGCGGGCTAGGTGCCGCAATGGAGTATTTTCCTAAACGCCTTCCTGAACTCAGGGTTGAAGATGGTGTAGATGACGGGGTTGAGGAACGAGTTGATGTAGCCCAGCCACGTGGTTAGGATGAACACCGTCACTCCAGGGTCGAAGGAGAGGCCGATTTTGTCACAGATAGCGCCGAGGACCGAACATGTGAAGAAAGGCGCCCAGCAGAAGAGGAACACACCTAGAATAATGGACAGAAATAAGCGTCATCATTACATTAAATATATGTAAAACAGAGGGCCTACTATGACGTGTTAAATTGAATCTTTCGCGCGAGAAAGAGGCATGGTGCTATAAAAGGTTTATAGCTCCATGTCTCTTTCTCGCCCGAAAGATTCAATTGGGTAGTTTCCTAGGTCAACAATAAATTATTTCGACGTTTCAATACAATAAAATATTGAAAAATAATTATACTTTTATTCAACGATCGATCGATACCCTAATTTTTAGATTTTTTTAGCTAATTATTAAGAAATAAGTAAGCTATTTGATGCAAAAATTTTATGACGTCATAGCTCAATTTTTCATACAAATTACATAGAAAAGTATCGTTTTTGACATTTGGATAAAAGTATTGAATTTGACTAGTTGGAAACTACCGTATTACTCAGAAATTAGTAAAGTTGGTCTACTTAACACTCTTTCAATATAAGTTGTAATTTTTACCTGATTCCCATTTTGTTATATCAAAATTCGAAACCATTTTGCTCGTAGACATGTTTATATTACTAAAAGGTTGATTGTCAGAAAATGTCCATGTTTTATTCATATTCTTGAACATTCGATTTGGTAAAACTGATATTGTGATTATTTTGGGTGATTTGAATAACATGGTCAAATATTATGTTTGATTATTATGGTTCTTACCTAAAACTATAGCCAAAGTCTTCGTCGCCTTTCTTTCTTTTTTTGCAGAAGACTTCTCCCTCTTTTTCTTGCTTGCTTTATTTGCTTTGTAAATAGTGAAGCGAGCAGTAGCTGCACTAGCTTTTCTTTCCTTTTTGGAGCTGGAACCGTCTCGAAGGTCGAACTGGCTGGCTGTGACATCTTCCTCTGATCGCAGTGCTAGTGACACGTTTCTGTGAAAAGATTACTCTTATTAGAAAATCATTCGCCTACTCTATGTTAGGCAGATGATGCAATTATTTATAACAAAACGTTCATTTTTATTAACAAAGGGGAGGGGGGGGGGGCTAGTAAACAACCAAATATTTTTAGGGTGTTGAAATTCTGTCCAATTTTTAGTTCTACTCTTAGATGTATTTCTATGTCATTAAGTATTGGAAAAAATAATATAGAATGTTATAATTTCTCTCACCTGGAATCTGTAGATAGCTTTGAAGTTTTCCCATTCTTCTTCCACTTAGAACTATCGCATGCCATGTTCTTCAGAACAGTGGCATCCTTCAACCCTGGTGACCCTGGAGGCGACACATGTTCTCTGATGGTGTCTTCAAGATTGGAAGGAGCATACCCTGAGTCGTTGTTCCCATTTGGGTCTGGGGTAGCTTGAGCTTTGATATTCTTTTTTGGTGTGCTAGGAGAAGAAAAAGAAATTGGTGAATGAATATAGAACACAATTATAACTTATAGTTTTGAGATTTAATCAAAATTCGCAACCTTGCCTTGAAATGAAATTAAAGATTTTAAGCCTATCAAAAATATACAAAGATTAATATACAGTATTTAGGGTAAAATAGGGTGATATTAAATTAAGAATACCTTTTACGATAAAAAACAAATTAGATTAATATTTTGGGAAGCGTCGCGGCCATTTTGAATTATTGCAATCGTCACTTGAATGATGATCCATTAATCACTCGGCAGTCCATTCATTATTGTTGTTCCCAGTTACGTCAACATTTCAACAGATTCAAAAGAATTTCAAATGAAAGCAGTTATCGTTGGGTTATTATATTTTCTGTTTAATTTCAGCATTTGTCAAAATATAGCACCTTTTGTCGTTGGAAGGTTTTGAGGGTAGTGTAGGTTTTTGAGGGAGAAAATGTTTTAAGTTTTTGTTTGCATTCGTTAATCTTTGAGTGAAAGTGTGTGTGTGTTGTGTTTCACAATTTAACATTTAATAACAGCACCCTAATTGTAAGTCTAGGTTGCGCATAGTTAATATGCAGAAGTCAAATAGTCCTATAACAATCTCAACAACTCCAACTCTGCTGGAGTCAGCTTATTAACGCATGGGCTGAGTCGTCTTGCGTATAAGAAGGAGGCTAGGTTGGGTTATTTCGCTTCCAAAAATGGTTGTATTGTTGTAGATATGTAAGGGTAACGTGTTAATTCTACAAAATAATTGGCCAATTGGAGTATGTAAAATCGTTATTTTTGAAATGTTAAGTTTTAATAATGATTTGGAAATTGTATGACAAGCAAATTCAACAAGTACAATATTTCAATACAATCACAGCATAGTATAACACAAATTTGCTTTCTCGGTCCTTATATAATTGTTTACTTATGTTTTCTTAAAACTCTGAAACTACGCAACGGATTAGGGTGCGATTTCTTTTAAAAGATAGAGTAATTAAAGAGGAAGGTTTAAATGTAAAATAACATCCATTAAATAGCCGAGAAATTTCGTATCAGCATCGCACCCATGTGAAGCTGGAACAGATCCCTAGTATTAAATAATTTCATCTTACGTTATTCTACAGAACAGACCTACATTATAACAAGCTAGTAATACCTTTACTTTACTAAAGCATTGAGGCTTTTTGAATAATTAAATTAAAGTAATCAATATCATTGTGTTCCAAGATATTTCCAATGTGTTCACTTCTGAATTAATAACTCACAGACAAAGATGTCGATCCATTATTCATATTCTTGACTTTGTGATAATAGTTATAAAGGAATTTATATTATATCGTATAAATACTAGAGCTAAGGAAATTGTTAATTTGGGCTTTACAGTATTTATATTATTTAATAACATAACATGAAGTCTTTTCATCTTTAGACTTCTAATATTATAAATACGAAAGTTTATAAGTAAGGATGGATGAACTACTGAATGGATTTGAATGAAAATTGACATCTAGTTAGATTACTGCTAGTTTGCAGAGTTGGTCGGTACTGCGGCCTGGAGCAGGAGAATAAATGAGGTGGTTTTTTAGTCAGTACGAGTCTGACATTCCCTATTGCCTAAAACTCGGAAAGAAAAGTCATTTAATTTTTTTCTCAGTTACCCAACCTCCGCGCAACGTATCGCGATTTCGATTTGAACACTTTTCAACGTCAAACAAATATAAAAATATCAAGTGACAGTCTGTCGGTCAGTCCTATTAGTGAAGCTATTCGCTCGTTCCAAAGTGTAGATTCTAATAGATAAAAACGAGCAAAAAACTACTTGATTACATAATTAAATTGGTTCCATTATGTCAAATTTAGTCTATTCTGGTTTTCAGGGGTAAAGCAGCAATAGAGCACACAGATTGGTAATAAGCAATCAGCGTTGCCCTATCGACATTCGCTTCACTAAGTTACTACTTATTGCGTTTCCGGAATTTCAAGATGGGCACGTCTAGAATCTAATAGTATGATACCACGGGAGTGATACCATATGACCTCACAGAAGACCAGCGTGACAGAATCACAGCGATGTGTTTCACCGTGTGAGTGAGGTTACTGCAGGCACAATTCTTCTTCCCCGCCCCCCAATATTTAAATCTTCGAAATAGGGTTTATATACACATTGCAGGTGACTATGGGCGAGCCGATGGCTTGCCATTTAGTACAATCTATGACATAAAAATAGATATAATAAAGTTTATTGCCATCTTACTTAGCTGTCTCCTCCGTGACAGTGGCCAGCATGAACTCTGTGGACTTGTCGTTCGGGATCACGTGGCATTCCTCCGCGTCTGCCTCCAAATCCGCTGACCTCTTGTCGAAGCTGTTTCAGAAACAAATTATTATTTTAAAAGTATGTTTATTCCTAACCAGTAGGGCAGTAATTATCAACAGGGGGGTTTTTAGTCAGTAAGAGTCTGACACTCCCCCCCGCCCGACCCTGGGCAGGAGAAGTCATTTGATGATTTTCCCCTCACAAAAAAGGGCAGTAATTATAGGTCATCATCTTCCTGCCCTTGTCCCGTTTTATTTGGGGTCGGCGCAATATGTTTTTTTCTTCCATTCTGTCCTGTCACTCGTCACGCTATCGCTAACTCCTCTGTCTTCCATATCACTTCTCACACAATCCATCCATATTTTCTTTGGTCTCCCCCTCCCTCTCCATCCATCCACATTTATACTCATGACTCTTTTTGTTACATGCTTTTCATCCCTCCTTTTCACATGGCCATACCAAGACAAACGGTTCCCTTTCAACTTTTCAGTCACTGGCGCCACTTTCAAACTTCCTCTAATATACTCATTTCTCACTTTATCCATTCTCGTCACACCACACGAAATTATAGGTAATCTACCAAAAATATCCCCAAAAATAGCGTCTTGCAGCAATAGGGTATTGTAAGTCCTTTCCACTGGATAGGTCATTAGCTTGTTTACCACCGCAGTTGTAATAAACAAACAGGTTTTGAGAGATTTAGAACATTTTATAAACATTTTACATAATATGCTGTTGCATATCAAAATTCATTTACGAGATTCAGAAAATCTTCTGTTACTTTTTTAACCATTAATTTGCACAAACAAGTTTTGGTATATCAAGTTTAGTTATTAATAAACTAATTATACAAATAACTAAGGCAGAGGGTAATAGTACCTAATATTCCTCGAGACCCTAGCGTCTTTAATAAAATACTATTTAAATTACACAATTGTCCTCGTCGCCTGTAGCCATTTCTTGTAAATAAGCACCTTGTGAATCCCACTGTTACGCTCGAATCAGCGTTGAAATAAATAGAAACGTTTTTCCAAATTACGAGCAGCATTCTAGTCTAGCGTAATTTATTATTAAGGTGCTGTAATTGAAACGGAACTTTCATTGTAAAATGAACCTTATTGCAATGTACTTGAGTTGTGTAGCTGACATAAATTTCATCAAATCTTCCAGCAACCGTATAGATCAACGTTTTATGAATACCTTTTGTCATCAAGTACTTTGGGCGGACAATTCTCAGGTAGGTGCGTTGATATTGTACAGCAATTTCAAATGTTTTGTTGATGCTTTTGATCCTGAAAGCCTTATATTATTTTTCCTCTTAACAATTGTATCGGTAACTTTGGTTATGACAATATATAATCACTAAATTTTACTCCTGTGTGCGTGGAGAAACTTTGTAGCTATAAATTGAGTCACACACATCAGAATGATAAGGTAATAATAATTAAAACTGTCGTATTTAGAAAATTAAACCTTAAATCAAGTATAACTAAGTTCAATGTAGCCGAGCGTCGTATGAAGATAGAAATAGAGATAAAATTACAATAACAAAACAAAGGCAATCCTCCGTAATTAAGAGGTGAAGCTTCAACGGGAACGTTCCTCCACACGTGTGTTACAGGTTATTCCAAGACTTAAGAAAATAATTATATTAAACTCTCCAACCCTTTGGCGAGGCAATGTTCATTTTGAAGGAGCTTCCATATTAATTTCTTTACTAACTAGATACATACTATAAAAGATAATTAAATTAGCTTTACTTTTGATAGCAGGTACATTGTTATTAAGTGTTCTCTTATAATAACAGTTGAGCGTATAAACACTTCTTATTTTTTTGACGGTCATATTTTTGAGTCTTTCTATTGTTTCTTTAGTATCTATTTTTCTTCGTTCTTTAAAGTTTTTTTCGTCCTTCCTATTGACTAATCGAACTGCACACAAACTCCTATGTCTTTGTTTTTTATAATTATATTCATAGGAGAGTACATATCACCTAACTGTTGGTTAGAGGTCCGTTATCGACCCTTTACAGATTCGTTATAAAACCCAAATTAGAATAAAAACGTTGGGTTTTTGTGAACATCTATTTAAGCATATGTATGTGGTCCTCACCTGTCTTCATGATCATCTTCATTACTTCCAGACCCAGTGTTGGTAGGTCTGTCGTCATGTAATGCAGTTTCTGCCAGCCTTCTTGTTTGAGCCACATTTTCTATCACCACCGCTGTAGTAGCTCCTGTGTTGGGGTCTCCAGCTACTGGTGGCTTTTTGGCTGCTCTCTGCTTTTTTGCTCGGTTTCTTAACGCCTGTGTATGTAGAACAAATTTAGTAAACGTAATGTTATTGACTTGTAAGACTTATACATACATCGTCAGAGTATCTTTCGTCAATTTTCTACATTAGTACGTTAACCTACGTACATCGTCTATTTCAGCTAGCTTCAGTCTAAACGAAAATAATAAAAGCATATAAATGTCTACCTGTTCCAGAGAATTCGAACGTAAAATCTCACACGTGTTACGAGTTCGACCTACAAATTTTGCCAGTTTGCAAAAATCCGTTACAACAGCATCCTGTACACATGTACAGTATGTATATTGTAACGTGAACAACAAAACCGGGGCCGTGCCAAAACGTGTCTACGACACATGCTGGATACTACCCCAATAGGTTAGGTATGCCATATTTAAAACTTCGTTGCTTAGTTATTAAGTTTCGGTGCTATGTTATTGAATTTTCCCCTAAATAGAACATCGGTCGCTTTTTGAATTTTTGAATAGTTCCCAGTAGTTTAAGGGACCGTTCATTGGTCGCTTATGTGCCTTTTATTGCTTGAGTAGTCTTGCGAACGGAAAAACATGTTAGTAATTATTTCTACATTATTTAGTTGTATAGCATAGGTCTGTTCCATTTGTATCACTGAAAGCCATGCTCTAGACTAGAAAGAAACAAAATGGATAATTATTTTTTTGAAATAAATTGTTCTAGCAGGGACTCATTAGCGATCAATTGGTAAACTATTGAGACAACAATATCTTTCAGAATATCTTCTGGATGAGTAAAAAATCGTCGTTATTTTCGTTGGCCACACCATTAAAACTGATCGCGAGCTATTTTCTGATGTAGTAACTAAATGTGGTTTTTGACAAATATTTAGGTCTAAATAAACCGCATATTTTATTCATTTAAATTGAAAGCTTAGTGTAAATAGTACCTAAAGTTATCTCACATTAATTTCAACCACAATTTTAGCAAGTATCTATTGGTCAAATCCACGACCTTAAGCCCATTAGGTTGTCATTTTGGAATTTGAGTTAAATACTCAGAATATATTATTTATGCTTGTCTGGACAAACCAATTGAGATGGGACTTAATACCAGTCTCGAATATCGAACCTAATTCCAACTTGGAGGTCACATATTTCGGGTCTAATTGAAACTGGTATGGTAACCTTGTTAACGCTAAGTGATATTCCGCCATGTATACGTAGACATAGAGGTGTCATTCCTTCGTTATGAAGTGGTGAACGTTTTAGTACGAGACTAAGGAAATGCATTCTGTGTGGCAGAGCACGATTTTGTTAGGTATGTTTTGTTGGGGTAATTCAAGTTGTTCTGAATAAGGAAGAGAGAATTCTCTGTTAGAATAAGATGTTCTGTGGCAAAAGCTCTTTTCTGTTACAACAAATATGGCAGTACTCCTGTGTTACCTATGAAAGGTACCAAATCACGGGCAAAGCTGTAACGTCTTACAGCTTACAAATAATACCAACCTTAAAAATATTATAATAAAGGAACATCATCATGATGCAGGGGATATAGAAGGATCCTAGTGAGGAGTAGATGACGTAGTTCTGGCTGTTGAAGAGGCACTCGTCGAAGTTCCTGTCAGGCGTGTCGTTGAGGCCGAGGACTATGGGAGCACCAATAGCTGCGGAGATCAGCCAGACCAGGACTATGGTGAACCAGACCCGTCTGTTGTTCTTATGTTTCGCGTATTTTATTGGTTGTGTTACTGCAATGTACCTGGTGGAAAATATGATGAAGGTTAAGAATTTGTTTAGATGTGATGAGGATTTTTCTTTTATAAAATATATACGTGCAAAATCGTATAAATCTATTTAAAAAAATTGGAGATTCGGAATTTTCGTTTGTTTCTTATAGAAAAAAATATTAGCATTATATCTGTCTATAATCGACCCTTAGTGTCTGAATTTTTTTTTGTCATACACGTAACATATCATATCAGAGAGATTTCTGGCTAGTATATAAAGATTTCAGAACATATATTTCGCATTCCTAATCCTGAAATCGTTAAAATTGAAATAATTTGATCAACAATCATAAATTATGATTCCATATTAGTTGAATTAACAAAGTTAAAAACAAAATGTCCTTCAATATAAATATCAATTGTGCATTGTAAAAGAAACACATTCGGATCTATCGAAGTGAAGCCCAGTGAACAAGCATAGCTGACACAATTCGATGCGGTTAGAGAGCAATTGGCTGCACATATGCGGAATTGATTCCTGAGCGGTGGAACAGGACGCAGGCGGAGAGCTCACTTCATTTTGCTGTTTGTGTTTATAGAAGAGCAATTTTTAATAAAAAGTTAATCGTTAAGTTAATAAAATGTACAACGCGTTGAAGGTACATTTCAAAAATTATTTTGTACCTAGGACTATTCTCCGTCCGATGTCATTTGCATTTATAAGTTTAATATAAAATAACTTACAGTATTAAATAAAATGAAAACAAATGTGATTGTGACAATGAGAATTATTATTCTGTCAAATTAGGAAGATTATTGGGAATCGAGAAATTGGAAATGTAAGGAAGATTTCCTGGTAAACCTAACCTAACCTACCGACCTGCCCGAATGCTATGATAAACCCTTCTTATTTAAAGAAGTCCAACTATAGACGGTGACAAGTAGTTGATGTTATTGAAGAAAATGATGATAATCACAATAAATATTTCAGACTAGGTACTGACCTATCAACAGATATGGCGACGAGGTTGAATATGCTAGATGTAGAGGAAGTGACGTCCATTGCGATGTAAACATCACACACGAAGGCTGGTAGACCCCACGAGCCGTTTACCTGGAACAAATCAAATTGTTAGTTAAATTATGCTTATCATCATGGAAAAGGATCAATACACGTTTCTCCCCATTGCTTGGTGAGCGAGAGGAAGACTCTTATTGACTAAAAACACTCCGTGCCTTCTCCACCAGGCTTTGGTCGCGGTATATTATTGGGCTTGACCTGCAACCAAGCTGAAGAAAATCCTTCTGAACTTTTTAGTGGATTTTAATTAGATCTGCAAACCTGTACATTATTTTGTTCTGTTATTATTTGTTGACTGCACGGTTGGTGCAGTGGCTGGGCAACTGGCTGCCGCGCAACGTGTCGCGGGTTTCATTCCCGCACGTAACAACTCTTTGTGTGATTTACATATTGTTGTTCGGGGTCTGGGTGTCATGTGTATGTGAAATTGTATGTTTGTAACCGCACCCACGACACAGGAGAAAATACTAGTGTGGGGCAAAAGTTTTATTGAAAGAAAAGAATTAGGAAGTATAATGAACTTTTAATGTGTCATAATGAATTATTACTTTCAAATAATGCTGAAAAACCTGTTGTCAACCTACTACTACGATCTTCGTTTACAGGTCTTGGTATAGTGATAATAATTATTTTTTATTTAAAGTATAATATTTATCTTATAAAAACCTAAGTCACAAAGGATTATACAATTAACGTATTTTCCTGAATTTCGCTGAATAGATTAAACCCTTTTTATCTTAGATTACAGAGAGCCTAACAAGTACGGCAGTCCAATTATCCTTCACGAATCTTATTTACTTTAATGCAAATAAATAATTAATATAAAGACAAGAAAACCGCGATACTGAAACGAGGTAGAAGTCACTGGGAAATCAGATTGCACCCAGAGATAACAACCTCCTTATCACAAGGGTGTCCTAAATCCAGAAATAAACGCCTCCAGTCTGATATTTAATTTAGATTAAACAAAACGTGTTTACAGTATGATATTGGTATCGTATTTCCACTTTGGTTTGGGCGTGTTATAACAAATGTGACCATCTGTCACGCTCCGTGATTTATGTGAGCGACGTGATGCAGCGTGTCAAGTACGCAGCGAGTGACAACAGATCATGTGCCGTCCCGTTTGGAATCAGATGGTAATGTTTTTCTAATAAGTCTTCGTTTTAATATCATCCTGTAGGTTCTAAGTAATCTGTACTAATATTATAAAGAGGCAAAATTTGTAAGTTTGTATGTGGGGGGAAATCTTTTTCAATCTTTTAGCAATCGGCGTCCCCCATGTACACCGGCAACACCAGAGGTGTTACAAGTGCGTGGCCATTCTTTGTCGATAAGATTTTCGGAGATTCAGGAATTATGCAGGAATGGAGGGAGAAAAAGAGTTTGGCTCGAAGGAACCAAACTTATACGGTGAAGTGAAGTTTTACATAACTGTAATTTGACTGCACCGTTGCCGCGGTGGCTGGGTAATTGACTGCAACAAGGGCTGGAACAACTATTTGTGTAATCCATAAATAGGTAGTTGTTCCGTGTCTAGCTTTGCATGTATGTGAAATTGTATGATTGTAAACGCAACCACGACACAGGAAAAATCCCAGTGTAGGGCAAAAGTAAAAAGAAAATTGATATTTTCATTTTGATTTTTAAAAAAGAGGAATAGCAAATTGTTACAAAACTATGCATTAACTTAAACTCATAAACCTGTAAAACTATAGGGCAAAAACTCCATCAACTCAAGTAATCCATTAAAATTGAGCTGTTCAAAAACAGCTCACTGGCCCAGCTCATTCTTTCGCGATTAACCACATATTTACGGAGCTTACATCGGCGTGCAGTTGGTACACAGTTCGATGCCTGCGCATGAATATTCATGATATTGATACGACGCTGATCCATGTGATCAGGTTGCGGGGAACGGCAAATTGGAAAAGTTACATGTGTGTGTGTGTAAGTGTGATATTATCGCGTGCCTGTGTGTGTTTTGAGATGTGGGCTGCTTTTATAGATCTGTAATGATATTGGTTTTTGTTCTAGTGATATTTTGACCTTCAAGAAAATTATACAGAAGTGTGTACATATAGAATTCTAAAAGATATGTTAGCGTAAGGTTGAGTAAACAGTTATAGATTCTAGACATTATTTTGCTCAACAACTATTGACTTGAATCCGAAACCAAAGTCTTATAACCACGATCGAAGGTATCACAGCATCAGGCTTAAAATGCCCACTGCTTGCAAACACCACTCACATGGTGAAGGTAAGCATTAATAATCACGATTGTTCAAGGCGGATTGGTGATTTCAAACTAATAATTATTTAAATTCAAGATGTTTCCCTTCACTATTTCACACTGGTTTTTTTATGTAATAGGTCAGCAAACGAGCAGACTGATTACTTGATGGTAAGCAATCAGCGCCGCCGCAGCAAACAACGTAGGAGATACGAGTGCGTTGCCGACCTTTTAGGGATTAGGGATTGAGGAGGGATTATGGGAGTGGAAGGATTGGGCCTCCGGTAACTCACACGGCGAAACACAACGCTGTGGTTGTTTCACGCCGGTTTTCTGTGAGGCCTTGGTATCACTCCGGTCGAGCCGACAAATAATCAAATCAAATAATACCTCGTTAAACAGTATCTCGACCGTCAAAAAGTATAAAAAGTTATAGTACCAAAACTAAGGTAAACAATGAAACTAAAATTCCTCCATGAGGACAATTGAAAACAAGCCCTACCATCAATGACAAAGGAAACATCGATTGGAGTTTTAGTAATAAAACTGACAAAACTTACAAACTTATTTGTTAATTTCCAAAATTGTCCGCACTCCGTCATCCCTCTTCCGACCTCCCATTTCCTTTTCCGGTGAACATAACGTGTGCCCTCTGACCTCTGTCTTGTCCTCCTATTTTATTAGTTTGTCCTCTCTAAGGTGGCAAGGTACCCTTTGTACTGAACGACACGGAGACGACACGATTTGCTTTTATTATTTGAGTAGTTTTGGTAATTGTGAAATTGCAACGTTAATGTTGAGCTCTATGTGTGTTAGAATAAACCTTATTTTTAAGTAACTTGTTTGTTTTTGGTAACGTCCAATGTACAGATCATAATTATAAACTTGTAGATAGAATACCCGTATCGAACAAATATTTTTGTATGAACCCCAAAAGGTTGTTGTATGATATGTGTAAGCCAAATTACATAAGTATAGGTTATCAAGACTGAAGACGCAGGAAGAATACCTATTAGTATAGAAAACATAAGAAATGTTCTCTATACTAATGGATATTTTATGGGTAATAAAATAAAATATTTTTAAGGATTTTTTTTTATGAAATAGCTCAGCAAACGAGCTGATGGATTATCTGATGGCAAGCCCTTACAACGGAGTTTTAGGGTTTAGGGTTTTGAGATATTTAAGGAAGTTGAAGGATAGGGAGGTGGGAAGGATTGGGTCTCCACTAACCTCACTCACACGGCGGAACATCACGCTGCGGTTCGTTCACGCCAGTTTTCTGTGAGGTATAGCCTCGCTATGGTATAACTCTGGTTGAGCCAATCCATTTGTGCCGAAAGCTTAGCTCTCCCATACATAACCAACTTCACCACTTCACGAATAAAGTAAATCGTGTACTATAAATAGATTTAATAAGTGAACATCTGACGCCGAGCGCTCACTGCACATTATAAACGGGCTGTGCCGGACAGGCGCCGATGTGTTTTCTCGAGCACCCGCACCCGCCATTACTACCGCTAGCAAAATGGAAAGAAAACATACATTTATAATGTTAGGTAACTATGTGGCTGTGTTTTCGTAACAAACCTATGTTCAGCCTGTTGTTTCTCATAGGATATCAATCCTGATATTCGAATATTAGAAGCTTATATATTCGCTTTCTAAGTGGTTTCAGTAACTATACATTTAGTAGTCTTTCTTTTGCAATATTTCAATATGTTTATTACGTAGCCAACTGGTTAAAATAACTATATTATATAATTCTTTTTAGTGAAAAATAATAGGTACCTATGAAATTGCCTTTTTGCATGAAAAAATTTAAACGAATTTTAAATTTGAAATGCGATGAGAATGTAACACTAATCAAGAAACAAATGACTACTTATGGAAAAAGAATCCCATGTTATTAAAACAAAATTAATTAGCCTTAGCCTAACAAAAACTATTTTGATTTGAAATGGCCAGTACTGCAGAACGGCAATTTCATAGGTAAAGACCTACCTATTATAATGTAATTTAAATTGGACCTAGGAAACAACCCAACGCAAGATACCTGTATAACCTTGCCTACGAAGAGTAAAATGTTACCACGCTTACCAGTTCCCAGATAAAATGCAGATCGCATGCATAACATTACATCAGAATAAATTATAATGGATGAGACATAAAGTTTGTTTGCTGGCGAATGAAATATGGCGCATCCAGGCTGCTTTCGTTTCTAATATCGTGGGTAGGCATGTGACCTCCTTTCTTTATAAATTACACTAGATCGTCTGTAATGTGTTTTCGTGAGGGCACGCGCGTCGCACGGATTATATTTGATACCGCATCTATTTCCTCCCTAAGACACGCCTATTTATATTGAAAGATAATTATTAATAGGAATTACTTAGATAGTTGATTGAGATCTAAGTGTTTGTTGTTATTTGCTTAAGATAACAGCGGTATTGCTATTGTGGATTTGCTTTGATATAGCTACTAAGGTATAGGATGTGTAAGAGTACGTTATTGTTAACCTTAAATCAAATTTCTGTCCGTTTTCACAGTCACCAAAGACTGGAGACATTAATTATGGGATAGCCATGCTTCAGCACGAATAGTTCTTCTCATACGATACCACGGGCTCACAAAAAATTGGCGAGAATCAACCAGACCTTTGTGTTTTGCCGTGTGAGTAAGGTTGTTGAGGACCCAATCTTTCTCTAAAACAGCTTATCCCCGAAAGCCTGGCAACGCAACTCCTCTTTTGTAGATGGGCGGTGCTGATGGCTTACTATCAGATATTGCGTATGCTCGTTTACCATCCTATGACATAAAAAAAAAGAATCCACAATCTTGATTGTGTAAATTCAAAATTTCAATGACACTCAGTTTCGAAAGAATAAGCCAAGTAGAAGTTTTGAAAGCCTTCCGTAAGTAATGGTGAATGCAATAAGGTGCAAAACCTCAACAAAGTTACCTTCCGACACAGATCGAACCTAAGGTTTCTTAACACACGGATTTATAACAGAGCGGTCTCATCCCACGTAAGCCATTTAGTAGTTCTGTATTAATTGCTATCTCATAATGTATTAAACAATTATTGTTCCACAAATCCACTCAAAACTACCTATATGTATATGCAAACAATCTCAAATAGACAAAAAAAACATCTGCCCAAATTACCTACAAGTAAAACACGACAATATTCGTGCAAAAAACTAACCAAAACATCAAAATAAATTACCAGAAATAGACACAACATTCTTTATTCCCGATAAACAAACCGCTTACATCGAGTAATATGATAAAAACGCGGTTCCCATTGACGCTCACTCACACTCAGTTTATATGCTATAAACGGGAGCCGAGGAAAAATATACCAAAACAAAAGGAGATCTTGCACAAAAGTATCGGGACATACACACTCGGTTACGGAATAATCGGACGGTTATCAGCTCGTTCGGGTTACCAGGGCTGCCGCGCTTTTCAAAGATGGCCGCCACAATTTATGGCGGGAATTTTGGGAAATATGGCCGATTACTTTAAATGATAATTTTGATGAGAATTAGTAATGTGATAGTGATTTTTTATTAAGTTATTATCACTATTTTTTTGTTAGGTATAATGTCTATGTATTTATTTTATGTAGTTTATGTTTTTGTATTGTGATATTGTTAGATGCATGTGTGTCGTGCATTTGTTTTATATTAGAATGATTTTTGTATCAAGGAACTTAATTAACATTATGTTATTAAGTTAAAAAAAATAATCTGATTCTAAAAATTACTACCAACATATTTTGTATTTAATTACGAAGTATATACATGTTCCGGAAATTATAATATTCACTAAAATAGTAATATGACAATAACGGCTTTACTCAATGCATATAACTATTAACTTACATAATAATAATAAGCGTTGATTGACAATAAAACCATGGATTGAAGCACTAACCCTTTTAATCTTTCGTTCAAACTGTGGAGCTGTACCCAGGTTGACCCCCAGTTAAGAAGGATCGGGGTCAACTCATCCAGTGACCTTTAACTGCGAACAGTAAACCACAGGATGTTCCAGGCAGTGATATACATACATACGTATTAATGTATATGGTATGGGCAGAGTGATCCAGTCCTAAGTAAACGCATATCGCCCGATAAACACATCATAGCTAGCTAAGCTCTTGTCTAACATGTTTTTCAAGTATTTTGTATGCTTTATATGATAGGTCATCGAGATGATAGGTTTTTGTGGTGATCAAATTTTTATTTACTGAGACTATCTAGTCTAGTACGAAGTTTTGTTTTGTTTGGCCTTCGCTGCCTTTAGCTCGGCTGTTATTAATGCCAAAATCTTTCAATGTTTCTCTAGTGATTCTAGGATCATATTTGTTTCTAAGACTTGTACATCTAGGTTTACTTATGGACAATAGGGCTGACACTTAAGTAGATGATACTACATAACAAGGCTGGTTTGAACTGGTTAAATATTAAAAACAACTACCTCTGCTTACCTCTTCAGAAAACCAAACACGTAATGGCACGTTACGTGAACTCGTTAAGAGCACAAGCAGACGAGTAGCAAAATAATTTTCAAATAACCCCAACATTTCCGTCACCTCACCGTAATTTCGAGCAGTGGCAGCCCTAGCTCCCGGCCCGTATATCCGTCCGGGCATTTTCGTCTACAACGACCGGGTATGTCACCGCCGAGTGGACGACGGATTATCACTGATAGATTGTGTGCGCTATTGCTTATGTTGTGCCACGGCTCCGTATTATCCCCACATTTTATTACAAAATAATATGAATTATCGTCTTCATATTCCGGAATAACGTTCAGATTAAATTATAACGCTTATCCTATTACTTTTATAGGACTTTGATTTAGATTTGTTGTAGTTACATGTGAGGGGAATACATAAAATGGTAATAACATCCCAAATATACAAATGGTCGAGAAAACGAAACAAAATATTTTTGTTCGTACAAACAATAACATAACAAAATGAAGTCGAATCCTTAATTCTTTATTCCTAACAGATGCGACCGACTCTAGGACAAAGTTTGAATACAAAACACAAGTTTTATTCAACCTTTAAAATGGCGCGAGCTACTAACTTCTAAATCCCCACCGCACCGCCATATCACTTAAGATTTTTTCATATTCAACTGCCGTTATTCCCGGAGCGGATTGCATAAACTTCTTAAGAACTTATTTCAAGCGAGTTTGGACTCTGTAATCGATGGGATAAGATTTGAAGAGGGTGAAAGAAAAAGTTTGTTAAAGCGTTCCCTCTGTGACAGCCAATCGTGGTTGAGTAGAAACGCTCTATGGCAAGCTTGTGTTACAAGAGGGCTATCCTTTTTAATACAGCCTCCATTTTTACCCTTTGAATTTGAAATAATACTGTCACGTGGCGAAAGCGTGATCGGAATATTGTGGTTAGGGTTGTGACTGCGGATATTCTGCTAGGATTCGGTTATGGTTGCGGTTATTCGGATCCGAGAAGGGTTGCATATACATATATTTGTCAAGTAAGGGATTCGAATTTGGATGCAGCATTGTAAATGTAAGCAAGCACATATTTCTTCAAGGAAAATTTGCCAATTTAGTATGGTTTTTTCGAGTAACTACCGTGTTCACAGAGAAATTTTTCCCTCTGTCCGTCTACTGGACACCATAATTAAATGAGATCGTTACAATAACAACATAGGACTCTTAGCATGGAGCTGCAGATTTTATTGAGGATAGCTCGCCATCAGACTACATATTAGACTAACAAGTCCATTAGGGCAGATATCTGCCAGGTTGGCAGACAAGGTTTGTCATTTAGATACCATAGCCAGGGAAGAACTAGAAATTTTGATATGAATGATATTGGAGATAGCCTACTTTGTTTAAGATATTAGTAAATAACTTACTCCATCAAACTCCAAGCGAACGCCGGCGTTCGCGCACCTTTTTTTCCTCGAATTAGCACGAATGAAAGGTTAAAATACTTTTGGAATACTCACAAAACATTTTTAAAACAAAACTTGATAAAATATCATACTTACAAAAAAAAAATATGTAAAACATAAATGTAAGACCTAAAAACAGGTCTAGTCCACTCTGAAAGCCCTAATCTTATTTGGAAATCAATGTCTACTTATAGTGGCGACATTTTGTAGAATAAAGTTGATCATGTAATATCGAAGTTGGGCCTCGACGTAGATCTCGGTGCTTTGGACGAGCTCCGAATTTTTACTGGCTTTTCATACAATATTGAATGTATTTTCACTTGCCTTCTGTAAACCGGAAATGATGTTATGTGTGTTCGAAGAAAAGGGGGATGGAATATTTTGTATCAAAATGTCTGAAGTGTTAGATTTACATAACACTACTCCATATCTTTTTTCTTGGCATCTGTAAATCAATATTTAAAAAAATATGTCTTTTGGGATTCGGCAATTGCCAGTCGATATGTCACCTGATACACCTAAGAGCATGAAGTCCCGGAGGCCTTTGCAAGAAAAGCTGGCCTTTTTATCCTTACCTCGTAGTTGTGAGCGTGAAAAAGGATAGAACAAATTCACTGAATGATTTTCCGCCTCAAAAAAAACTTGTTAAGCGTGAACCATTTAAAAGCTAACTTTAGGAGGATCATCTACGAATGGGTCGGCCTAACCGGAGTAATACCACAACCTCACAGGATACCGGCAGGAAATTACCATAGCGTGTGTTTCGCCGTGTGAGTAAGGTTACGGGAGGCCCAATCCCGCCCCTTCCCCTATCGCTTCGCGATCCTTATATCCGCAATCCCTATCTCCAAAAGGCCGGCAAAGCACTCGTCACTCCTTTCTTGTTGCGGGTGTCCATAGGTGGCGTCGATTGCTTACCATCAGGTAATCCGTCTGCTCGTTGCCGACTTATACCCTCAGAATACAGGTTTGTTCTGTATTCTGAGCTTATACCATAAAAAACCTATTCTCGAATGCCCTTAATCATTCCTTATCCCCAATAAAGAAAGCACTAGTATTGGTGTTTATGTTTGGTGCCAATTACTTACTTTCAAATGTACCACACATTTGTTTATCGCCCTTCTTCTTAAAAATAATCAACTTATAACAGTGTTTGGACAACCTCAGTAAGCAAATCAACAGATTGATATGTTACTTAAACTTATTGAAGGACTAACACTAGAAACTATACGTATAGGTAGCCACTTTATGCTAATCATCTGCTCAAATCAAACACAACTCTATTTGATGTGTCCTTAGCCGTGGCTAATTGACAGCTAATGCAATATGTACGTATTGATTGTCAGTTGTCAGTCCGTCTGTCATATTGTCAGTACAATAAGCTAGTTTCAATATAACCGTATGTTTCTATGAAAATGATCCACTTGAGTGAACTATCCTCCAGCGAGGTGATCTGACGATGAAAAAAAAAATATAATCGTATTATTTTTTACTTTATTATTATAATACTGTAAATTGTATTAGAATACCTTTTGATTTGCATGTGAGTCGTGGGTGCGTTTACAAACATACAATTTCGCTTACACATCACACCTAGACAGGAAAAATAATTTGTGGATCAGATAAGTTGTTCCGAGCTAGAATCCAACATTCGTGTTTTACCTATAGTTCACTATAAATATGATTTAAAAATATTTACTGCTTATTTCAGGATTCCTACAATGTCTTCTTGATTGACCAGTTGCACCCTACATTCACCTTATCTAATCTTTACAAAAAACTAATAAATTTTTCATCAATCATAATAATACACAAAAAGTGTAGGAGGGCCATGCTTCGGCACGAATGGGTCGGCTCGACCGGAGTAATACCACGGCCTCAAAGAAAACCGGTGTGAAATAACCACAGCGTCGTGTTTCGCTGTGTGAGTGAGGTTACCGGACGCCCAATCCCTCCCCTCCCAAAGTCCCACGCCAGTCCCTATATCTCCCAAATCCCTATCTCCAAGAGGTCGGTAACGCACTCGTAACTCCTCTGTTGTTGCGGATGTCGGGCGGCGCTGATTGCTTACCATCAGGTAATGGGTCTGCTCATTTGCCGACCAATCACATAAAAAAACAATGTCTCAACGAAACTTATTCAAATACCATATCGTATTAATATTTTTTTTAAGAATGTTATTTTCATAAGAAGAAGTTAGCAAAAGAAATTTGTTTGAATCATAACAATAAGTCGAAGATGACAAAAAGGTCAATTTAATTAGCGACTACAACAAAAATAAAAGTTTTTTAAAAACATCTTAGACGTTTGATGTTTTCTGTCACGAATGGTTGGGCAAAGGAAAAGTACGGACGGCAGCTGGTCAACTGAACTTTTTCTAAACAATACATTTTAAACTGTATTGATTTGGAATAAAGTAGGAAATTTAATGATTTTCTAAAGGTGCTGACGATTCCTCGATGTAATATAAAACATCAAAACTTGTATTCCTTAGAAGATTATTGAAAGAAACATTAAAAAGTCTATCAATTCGACAGAGCTTCATAATCGATCGCTAATTTTTTTTTTAATTCAAGTATATTATGTATACCTAACTAAGACTTTTAAAAAGAGTGTAAGCAAGTTTGCTATGTTAATAAATATAATAAAATACATAATAGGTATGTTACAAAAATTCTGATTTAAAACCTAACCTCACTGTCAACCAATAAAAATCAGTCAGCTCAGTGGCTCAATCAAAACAGAAATAACTCAAACACTCATCAATACAGCTGAACCAAACTCACTTGATAAGCTAAGCACACATAACTACATACAAATCACATCAGTTCACAATACTAACTTCAAAATCTAGTTGGACAGCAAACAATTGAAATCATAACCTGACCCGATCAGCTCAGGATTTTATCGAGCAGAAACCAGCTTGATTGATTCGAGCTAAACGATAGCATTAGGGTTATTCTGTACCGAATTCAGCTCACGTCCGCCACCGAAGGGTTTCGGATATTACGAAACCGAATACTGCGTGGTCATTCGTACCCGCGGTGTTATTGCAAGGGTTATTAAGTTATCTTACGGTTGCTTACATGTGTTGGTAATTTTGGTGATTTATGCCCGTGTAGTTGTTTGTAGGGGAAGTTTATGTGGTGATGATAATAAAAGTAAGTTGATTGAGTAATATCAATGTTACCGGGATGAGAAATTAGTATGGTTCGTTTGTGATGTGTGATGGCAGAGTCAGTTAAACAATAGCTGCGCTGGATAAAGTAATCGAAACAAGTTGAATGATTATAACAACAGTTTTTAATCGTTTTAATATTAATTGAAACGTACTTAACTTACCTTTTATGACTGAAATAATTAATAAATCACATGAAATCGTAATATTTGATACACGATAACCAACCGTAATAATGATTTAAAATCCACTTAAATACAAAACCTTTTTACATTACACAAAAATGATAAAAGAGTTTAAAAACTTAAATTCATATTTTCATCCACATTTGTAGTGAGATCATTAAATAATGATTTTTGTTCTGCTGACATGGTACTTCTTAAGCTGGCGACAGAAGTTTTGCTCCTCAAAGGTGGTCTGCCTCTTATCCTTCCTTCATATTTATGCCTTTTGTGGTTCAGAGGACTTTCAGTGTCAGACAATTCGTCACATTTGCGTTTAGATGAAGAAGATGACGAGTTAAAAGAGAATGATCTGTGTGGCGTTGTTGGAACTGAAACAGATAGAAATTATGTTTTAGATTTAAATGCGCCAAATAAAAATTTATATAAAAAACAGTTTTCGATAATTATGGTCATGAGAGGTAAATTTTAGTCAAACAAAAATTCTATAACAATAGTTGTGATAATTTAGCCTCCGAAATGACGAAATTACAAAGGTCAACCGTCATCATCAATCTAAAAGTCAAGCTACAAAGAAATTGTAAGCAACAGTTCCGAAAGCAGAAGGGCGGAAAAAAATAAATTTAAAAAGAAAAACGATTTGAGAACGCAGGAATAAAAAAAATGATAAAGCGCCGCCTCGCGATATGATTGAAGCGAGCCTTCTCATGAATAGAAAAATGCAATATTGCCTGGCACTTGACACGGAACGGAATTACGGACCGTTGCAAAATTTACGATTTGAATTCTATCCGTCGGTAGATACCAATTTTTTTACTTAGAAATATTCTTTCTGGCGTTCCTATAAAGTTTTTGGACGATATCCAGTCGTTCAGTTTGGGAGGTGGTAATAAAACTTGGGTCGGCGGGATATATTTCAAAGAATTTTTGTTTATATTCAACGAATAAAAGAAGATTGTATTGAGTAAGGCATAAAACTGAAAAAGAAATAAAATAGAATATTCTTTACTTTTGTAATACGGTATTGAAAAATATATAATTTAATTACTAAGTATATCTTTTTCCAAGGTCGTCGACTAAGAAAAAATACTTCCACACCCTCTAAGTTATAATACTCTGTGTTTACTAATATTATTTGTCTTTCAATCTGCCAGTGAATAACCAGTGACAATTTCTGGCAAATCCCTCCACCTCCACAGTGTAACATGGCGCCTATACATGTTAGTGGCTCGTCTTGTAACCGTGGCCATATCATGTTTGGTCGCATGCCTCAATTAGCAATCGGAAGGAACAAGGTATTATCGACAACGTGACAAGTTATTACAAGCCTTTTATTATTTAGAATATAATGTATACAAAGTGTATTCTTGAATTTTTACCGACTTCATCTGCTTATGTGAATAATATATCGTTTAAACTATCGTCTACTGGTATAAGAGTCTTAATAAAAAATACATAATGGTCCACATAGATCTACGTTCCGGCAAATCAAGGGTAATTTTTTTCGTATGAAATTGTGTTGTATTAAATATTTACCTATAGATAAAATCAGAGTGACAAAATAGAACATGCTGACATATAAAAAAAAGTAAGTAAAATATCATTAATTTAGTTATCACTTAAAAACTACACACACTGTCAGAATTCAATATAACATTTGAAAGGGAGTATAAGATTATGATCCCCCTAACCTTTTGGGAATTAAAAACCTTATGTTAAGGTACAAAGGTAACATTTTGATTGCTCGACACTTTTATTTATAAAAGGACAGACAGCTCGCATCCGACCTTTTATATCCGAATCAGTATGAAATAGACAAGGAATTTATAAGTAAATTGCCAACAATTCGTTGTTGTTGCTTTCTTCTAACAAAGGCTTGTTACTTACAAAGGAAGTTTATTTCCGTACACTAATAAAGGAAATGACAACAATATTATTGTTAGCTGCCAATCAAAATAAACGGACAGGTGGAAAATTTGAAAACGAATGGAAATTGAAGGATTTAGGCCGATTCGCTTACATTAACATTTTGTGTTCACTGCTATAAATAACACGAATCCATTTCTCCTGAATTAACATTCTTTAACGGCATTTTGAGCTAAACGTTAAAATTAAATCAAATGATGAAACAAAAGCAATATCGTGTTTAATTAAAACTTTAAATCGCAACATTCAAATGTCATACTTCTTGCTCCTGCTGCTAATTCGGCCCAAAATTCTTTAATACCCCTTCAAGCCGTTAAAATCCCAACTTAGACAATAATTGAATTTTATAGCCCATAAAATAAGGTCTATTTCCCAATAAACAGTGAAGTTAAGAAGTTTTGATCGCGAACATGATGAGGTTGTCAATATTTGCGCGCAGTGTTTGCCGCTCGCAGCGAGGGTGAGTTAATACGTTGATTTTAGAACGTAATTATTGGAAAATTTTAAGCAATATCAAAATTGGTGGAAAATTTCATCTACATAATATCATCACGGTTTTGTTAGATTTATAGAGGAGTTTTAAGCGATTAGGTTTGAACATTGAAATTCAGTTTTACAAATCTTAAACAATTTCTTCATCAACAAGTCATTTCAATTCACTATATAAACTGAGGAATTGCTGTAATATTGTAGCTTAAGGTACGTATACCAAATCGATTTCGATAGACCGTCTAAAGACTCAAGAAGTTCATATAAACAGGAAGACCATCAATAACATACTCACCAATATTAGGTGTCTGCTCACCCCAAAACACATTTTTCACTGCTTTAGCAACGCTCGACCAGATGTTGTCTTTAATCGAATCCTGATTCTTATCGATCCCGTGCGACTCTTCATTTAGCTTGCCCTCACATTCCTCCACGAGCCTCTTGACACTAACTTTCCTTTTCGTTATAACAAACTTAAACTGAATTTCCGTTTCTTCCTCCGTGTTCATTAAAACTGATGAAAGGCAGTTTTGTAGCGTCCCAGCTATGTTCGTTGTTAATGTTGATATTGCGTTCATGCCTACTTCTGGAGTATCGATACATGTTTTGAATAATTCATTCGATTCTTTTGATTGTTCTGATTCGATTTGGGGACTGTCTTCTTTAAAGTTTATGGCACGAGCTTGCATAGTTGAAGGCTCCCCGACTGGCGGCGTGTTTTCCTGATTGTTAGTATTCTTCTCCCTCGTTTTCGGAGTTCTCGCCATGATTATGCCTTGGTTTTCAAAGCGATTGATTAATGCTTGGAAGCGAGGGTTGTAACAATATCTTGGTTTCTGTGGCCCAGGTGTAAGCATTCTCTTTGGTTTTCTGAACACTGAAAAGTTGAAAACACGCATAAGTATAAATTCTGTAATATTCAAACTTTCTCTCTTTGGCGAAATGTTGAAAATTATTGCGATGAAGAGAGGATTCACCGAAGTATCAGCTGAAAATTCAAACTGACAACAACTTGAAGATAGTAATATTACACCCAATTATTATCTTTAACATTTTGTGTGAAATGTCGATGTACATTCACAGTCGAGACATATTCTACTTAGAGCACGATGTATTTAATTTTTTCTCACCTCGTTTCACCTTGGGTTGTTCGAACACGGTGTCTTCAGCAAACTTAACTTTCTTTGTTTTTATGGAGCCTTCCTGTGAATCTTGAAATGTGACATGTTTTTCCGTACTATCTTGACTACCGATACGATTTTTGCTGCCCGTAACTATAATACTCTTCAACTTTGGTGGAACAGCATCGGAATCTGACTTCGATGGCTGAAATGAATTTGAAATTATAATAAATAAATAACTTATAGTAAAATTTTACAATTTCATTAACAAAATTATTATTCTGCTGAAAATAAATTGGATCCTAATTTATGTAATTAAAGCTAATATTAACATGATCAATTTGTTAATGTAACACGCTTTAAATGAACGAGTAAAATCTATTTCGATAATATTTCTAAATTTCATTGTACCTCAATATTCATGCTCTGGGCTGCACTCTCCGTAGTCTCAATCTCTGAGAGTGGAGAGTCAGCTCCCTGATCAGCGAATAATGGCCAGCCATTGCAGGCGGCGTGAGTAGGCGTGCTGGTAGTAACAATCTGAGCTAACTTAATGAGATGTGGTAGGTGAGATGTAGGGGTCGTCATCTCCTGTTCAAGATCTGTAACTAAAATACCATTTATAGTTTACAAATTAAAACAGTGATCAATAAGAGGAACGGCATAAGTTTTATCATTACTACTATCATTTACCTTCATTATTCTCTATTCTCACCGGCGTAAGCTTATTAGCCGGTGATCCATCAAACTCATCACCAATAGTCTCCTCGTATTCCTCCACAACCTTCTGCTTCATCAAAGTCAGAAGCTTTTTTGTGTGAGGGGTAGCTGTTCTTTGCCTTCTCAGTTTAGGAGTTTTGGAAACAATTTTTGGATGAGGAGTCGTAAGTTCTATTTTAACCTCATCTTCACTACCACTAGACTCATAATCTACAATATTTTTCTTTCTTACGATTGGTGTTATAACAGCTGTTTTAGTATTCTTGTTAACGGCAATTATGCCTTCAATGTTTTCCCCATATTTGTTAACTTTTTCATAAATTGATTCAAATTTCTCATCTAGTTTTTCCATTTGAGAATTTCCTGCCTCATTTTCTTGCCCAATTAGCTCAGATATGCTTGTACACTTATCTATGTTAAAGAAATCTTCCATATTTTCGAAAACTTTGTTGCACTTTTTACAATGCAATGGGGTATGTTCTTTAGTTAAATGTTCAATGAAATCTGGGTTAAGCTGTTGAGGTTTGCAGAGGAACTGGTATCCTCGGCAAATAGGGCAGTCGTACGCAAGGTTGTGAGCTATTTTCTCATGCCTCCAGCGACAATCGGCGCAGCAGAAAACTAATCGACACACTATACAACGTACCTGGAAGTGGCAGTGAATATTAGCAAAGTTTATTTATCATAATTAATTAATTTCAAGTAAAATTAAAATGCAGAAAATAAGCTGCGACACTTAAGTATAGTTAAGCATTCTGTATAATCAGACCTATTAGAACACAGAATACACTCTAACTGAACACGAACTAAATTTGAACAGAATCAGCACCGACATTCACGCCTTCAAATCATTCATTCAGTCGCTCATCAGCTGCCGCAACTATTTCCTTATCAGTCAGTCCCTAATTAGAGACTGCATCGACTGGATGTGTGCCTCTAATTGCCTTGTTGACCTGATTGCTAACAGCTCGCAGTACCACGATCATTACTACGAGAACTGCTGATTGCCAAGATAATATTTAATTGATGATGGATCTTGTAATTTAGGTGATAATATTTTTTTAGAAATAAAATCATGATTTTTTGATGTCATGTAAACCAATATTGACAACGAACTGAAAACCAATAAATTTGTGCTCCACATTGCTATGAAGTGTAAATCAAATATCAATCAAACATCCACTTGAACTGTTAACACCATACCTGACTGAAAATAAATCGTTTACTCCCTAAACGATTTATTTTCATCACAGTTCCGTTATCATCAGTTATTTTTTAACCTTTATGTCAATGACGATTTCAAACCTTAATAATTATAGAAGCTTTAAGAATATGCTTCTGTTATATTATCAGGCCCGTAGTACGAATACCCACGCAACCATTAATACACACATACACATTAAGAACCAAAATGCATTAACAACAGAAGCACAGGTGCCCAACTAGAAGATGCACTAACTAAGCACAGCATCGAAAATACAAGCAAAAGAAGTACAAGAACAAACGCGACTCACATATTCACAAACCATAAATTAAAGATCACAAGATCAAGCCAAGAGCAAGTTGAGAAAGCCAAACAAAGTCACAACTGAACTTCTGTTCCAAGTACATTTTGCTCGTGGCATAACTCTGAACTACACTACGGAACCTACGTACGGGGACAGGCTTAGCAAAAAGCGAAAGCATGTTCTGGCCAACCGCATTACCGACCAAATGTGTGCTACATGCGGCCAAGGTTAGGCCGCTCGGAATAAGGACGTATGTGTAGTAAGGGATTTAGTGCACGACCTCCCCGCACTCATGTTCCCAGTTTTTGGACGTTTTACTTTTGCCAAGTTTTAAGTTTTTAACAGACGTGAGAAGTCTTGTAAAGTCGACAGTCTTGTTGTTTTTTTGCATTAGATATCTTACATATCAAAGTTTAACTAGTAAAAATAATTATGGCATTATATCCGTCTTTATTAATTGGTTAAATAACATCAACTGCACAGTTGACGCGGTGGCTGTACAACAGGCTGCCGTGCGACGTGTTGCGGGTTCGATTCTCGCATGGAATAATAACTCTTGTGTAGTTCACAAATTGTTGTTTCGGATCTAGTCGTCATGACAAGGGAGAAAAAAGAAATATCGAGAAACCCAAAAATTAAATGTGCTTCAAACTCAAGATCTTAAGCTCTTTACGACCACTAGACTACCAAGCAACAAACATAAGAAAGTTTAGGTACATGAAAAAAATACACACCTTTTTGGTACTAAAAACCTGGAGGCTATATAGTAATATTTACCAGTCTGCGTAAAAAACTAGAGAGGATTATTAATGGATGTGTCCCTCGAAATATCTCAAATTGAACAGGATAAGTAAATACCTTCATTTTTACCCTTTTCACCGGCGGTGTGTTGGTAAGCCCTGAATGTTTTGACACGTTGTCACACAATGTCTCGGTGGGGATCAAACACTAATCATATCGGCAACGCACACGAACATAATGTGAGGTCCTATATGAGGCGGTGTTCGTATGTACGTCATAATGTGTGGGGATTAACGTGTGTATTGTGTAGGTAATGTTGGTCGTGATTATGTTATATAGTATCTAGATTAAGTTTTATAAAATTTGTGATTGTGTTTTAAATTTTTTTTATTAGTTCGTACTTAAAAAGAGGTTGTGGCGTTTGAGTTCTTTACTTCGTCTGTCTTTTCTTCTCTTCTTAAGCACGTCGGTTTCGGCTAAACAGAAAATGTGTAATGTCTCATTTAGATTTTTATATAAGTACTAGCAGACCCAGCCACGCGTTGCTGTGGCTAAGGTTCTTGTAATATTACATATATTATGGATAAATAATTTGCAATAAAATAATATTTTGAGTTGGATCAAAATGCATACGGAATGAAAATCAAATTTGAAATCGGTTTAGTTTAGTAGTTTAATTTTACCTGTACAATTTTCCCCACTTCCAATCCCTAAATCTCTAAAATATTCCCTAAAATAATGCAATCGCCTCTGGTGACCAAGGGAGACACTAATTGTTTATTATGTAGTAATCCGTCAGCTGGTTTGCCGTCCTATCGTTATGAAAAAGTAAAAAAAGTAATCAAGATCAGAATAAAAGAATTTGATAACTTCATTCAAATTGGCCATGGAAAGTTTAACCCTGTAACTTCATCATTACAACTCCACAAAAACACGGTTCTCAGGACCCGGAGATGGTCTCTGACTGGACAGTCAACGCGGTGACTGGACAACCGGCTGCCGCGCAACATGTCGCGGTTTCGATTCCCACTCCGGACGACTCTTTGTGTAATTCACAAATTGTCGTTCCTAGTATATGTGTGATGTGTATGTGAAATTGAATGTTTGTAAACGCACACCACAACACAGTACCTACAATATCCAAAATAGGACAAAGTTTTATTTCAATCTTTAAACCGTGGTAATGTGAAACACAATAGTAAGACAATAGGTGTGCGAACGCCGGCGTTCGCTTGAAGTTTGATAATATAAGTAAAATGAGAAATGACACCTCCTTACTCGTTAACTACGATCGAACTGACAAGTCAATCAAAAAACAAATTGAACTTAATAATCCTACTACTATTATAAAGGCGAAAGTTTGTAAGTATGGATGTATGGATGTTTGTTACTCTTTCACGTAAAAACTACTAAATGGATTTGAATGAAACTTTACCACAATATAGCTTATACATCAGAATAACACATAGGCTACAATTTTTGAGGTTTCTAATGTGAGGTCGTAAAAAAACACATTTTTTGCGCTTACGTTTCCAAAGCGAAGAATCTGCATGTTTATGCTGAAGGAAAAAGATCGTTAAATGTAGTTTATAGGAGCATACTGCAGTAGCTACCTATAGACCTATGATAAGGGCTCTGCAGTGCTTAGTTACCGTATTTCTTACTTATTACTAGACTAGACGGGACGAACCTGAAGTCCACGCGAACGAAGTCGCGGGCAAAAGCTAGTAACATATAATACAGCACACTTTAATAAAAACAACTGAAACCCGTTCATTTTTCACGATCCCTGTCAGTTCCCAATCGATAGTAGATTAATAACTAAACAGTGATGTCCAACGATGCCGGGATCCCGGGATCCCGGATGGGACTATTCCCACGGGATCACTCAACTGAACGGCACTATACAGATGCAATTAAGATTAACTTTGAACGCTTTCATTTCGGTATATTTTTTTGTTGATGTTAATCGTTGTTACGGAAATTGCCGCTTTTATTTTATATGCCTACAAACGATCTCATGGGCTTTGTTTTTCAAGATAATTACGGGTAAAGTAAAAGTATTAGCAGTAATGTCAAGATAATAGAAGCCTTTAATCAGCAGTGACCACTTATATGCTGATAATGATGTGTGAAATTTTTGAAGCTTGGTACTTATACGGAAAAATGTTATTAAGTTTTGAGAAGTAAAGCGAGACAGACCTATTGTTCTAACTGATAAATCACTGTAGAATAAAAATTATATACCACTTAGTATTATTAAGTAGAAATAATTGGGAAACAGTTTTACAGTAAGTACCTAGGTTATGAGTTTTATTATACAAAACCAATCACACTTCACACTACACAAATTTATTGATAAAACGAGGTGAATTAACAACCACAAACTTACTACACCTCCCAAACAAAAGAAAACACATTCTTAACTTAAAATAATGTTACTATTAAAATAACCAATTGAGAATTTATTCGTTTGAAAATAAAATACATATTCGAATAAAGAACAATTTGAATTCAAATTACAAAGGCGATCCTAACAATGCAATTCATGAAGACGACTTTAATTTTCGACTTACCTAATTATTATGACAATGGATTGTTTTTATTTCAGTTTAAATATTACACTTAGATACAAAAAAAGAGAAATAATTACTTACGTCAACAGCTGGTTTCATTGTGATTCCATTTTATAACTGTTTAAAAAATAATTAATAAACATTTCTCAATTAATTATGTAATTTTATATTGTTATAATAAGTTCACTTATAATATGCAAATGTATTTTTTTCAACTTACCCACAATGATTTTGATTTTCGAATCTATTTCGGATACACACTTCGGTGTTAAAAAGTTTACTGGGTTGCCAATTTAAAATAAATAAGTCATGTTTGATATTGTTTATGGTGCAGTTGATTAATTCAAACATTACTACCTACTATCTGGAAAAAAACAATTGATTATTTTTTATTTGTTTATTATAATTATCAAAGCTTATTTTTTTTTATTTATTTCAATAATGTTGACTTGTATTAATCTTGATTAATTATTTATTTTATTCACAATTTAGTTCAATTTTTATAATGTGTAGGTAAAGCAGACATTAAGTTAGTTTTTTTAAAACAGAATTTAGACAATATTTAAAGTTGAAAAAATACCGATTGATGTATCTAACTATTTGTACTAGGTACCGTACTCATTTGTTTAGGTAATTAACTAAATGTAAACAAAAAATGAAACAATGCATATAATTAGTTATTTACCTAAATCTATGTTAGGTAACAAACCAAATAATCTTTGGTATTCTATACCACTTCTTTAATAAAAAATAACAAAGAAATCAAGGCCTTTAGTTTATTGCCTTATTAATAATTAAATAACCATACCGTATTTTATAAAACAATAACAGTGCAAATAAAAAAATAATAATCTGTAATAAAAAAAAAATATATCAATCCATATCCGATGCTAGACAAAAAAAACGGTCATTCATATTTTCGCTGGATAGCCGCTGTGGAGTCGGTCACGTCAACACCCGTCCTTCATATTGGATCCAATTTATTGGTTCGTTCAACTGACTAAAATACTCGTATGAAACTATAATCCTCGTGTTAGACTACACTACAGCTTTGCAAGTAAAAGGTCATAAGTCATAACACGATATGACTATTGACTAATTCATCTAGTTTTCCACATATAATTTGACGTGTAAAAGTGCCGTTTTAAGGCCTATTTGCAAAAATAAATTCATTGTTTCATTGTTTCATTGTTTCATTGTTTCATAATCGTTTGAATAAGAATGCATCTTTATTTTGTGGGTGAAAAGGTTGATTTGTAAAATACAATACGATTAATAGTTTTAATGAATATAAAAAATACAATAAATGGTTAGATAATCTTTATTCGTGCTATAAGATTGCCTTATATCTTGATTATTTTTTATCTCACAGACACGATAACTATTAATATGTACAAGACAATGACTGCGGGTAGGTTCGAAATAAATTATACGTCACGAATGTCAACTTTATAGTTTTGCTGCGACATACAAATTATATTTTTAAAAGCACATGGAGACATCTGTACAGTCTTTATATTTTCCAAATAGGTTCATAGAAAACGAAATAAACACAAGTGCAGATCTCTTTCTTATTGGGTACCGATATAATTAAATCCTTAAACTGACCTCAAACTGTAAAAGTGAGTAGTCTGTGATAAACTTACTCATCATGTTTGTTCTGTATTCTGAGCTCATCATAGACAGATCATCAAGTGCATGTACTTTAGACCCCAGACAACGTCATTTTAAGCCGAACTTGTTTTGACCAGTAATCTTATCAATCCTATTCACATCTGCGTACCTGAAATAAGCATATATATTCACTGTGTATATTTTTAGGCAAACGTAAAAATATCCATAGACTCGATTCATTGGGTATGAGTACTAAGTTTGAATAGAATCGGTAAAGTAGTTTTCACGATTTTAAAATTGACGATTTTGGATTGGGGTTAGCGCAGAGGCACCTAGCTGCTGTGCAACGTATCGCGGGTTCGATTTCCGCGCGGAACAACACTAAGTATTATCCACAAATTTTTGTTTCGGGACTGAGTGGCTAGTTTATCTGAATTTTTGTATTTATTACGACATATAAATTCCAAGTGCGGGACAACGTTTTTTTCAAAAGAAGACCTTAAGAAAAAGTCTTTTTAGTCTTTTATTATTAAAACAAAAATCTATATTTGACATAAAGCCTTAAGTTGTTCTATTAAAGCCGCCGAGCCAGTCACAGCCTACTAGTGAAACTGAGCCCGCGTTTCCTGGGCCCGAACAAAGGAGCCAGGAAATTGCGACGCGTGTCTCAGGAACATACGCCCAGCTCACTTACTCAACTACTGCTAATATTTTCTTGTGGTTTTAAATTATTAATGTGATGTGATCTCCAATTGGTATGCGGTTTTGAAAATATTTCGTGAATTGAAGTAAGTTCATTTGATTTCTCGTAATTTGGCATACTTACATTAAAACATAAGCTATCTATCATACAGACCAAACCGTCGCTAGAAGCTATATGGTATCTTAAATTTGTCTAAAAATTGCATGTATAAATGCTTGCCCAAATCGATGTTGGCAAATTATAAAATTATAAACTAAATTTAAATAATCTTTTTATGTATTTTATACGACCTCTTTAATATAAAAAGACATGCCAAGATAGTTTACCTTTAGTTAACCATCTACGACCGATAGGCCATAGTTAATTACATTCATTAATTTTTGATATTATACCAACGATACAAGGTTAACGAGACACGAAGGAACTCATAGTGTGAGACCAGGACTTTTAAAGAAAGCTATATGTAGGTATATTATGTACCTAGAGGATACTTATAATATGTTAACTAGTTAGTTACTTAGTTTTATTTTATACTTATGTTTCACTAGCTGTGCCTTGCTGTTTCACTCACGAAGTTTATAGCCTATATTTATTGAGATATTAGTTGTCTATGTTTTGTATGTATACTCTATGTTAAATTTCAATCCCTCTCTCTGGTTAAGATGGCGTTACTACTCTGTGGACATCAATAAAAGACAGTCTGTTGTACTACAAAAGTTTTATTAAATCTCCACTTTATACAACAAAAATAACAGGTTATGGGCCCAGTATAGCCCTGATAAATATAGTGAAGATATTTCACGCCGGTATAACACAAGATAGTGAAATTGTGAAAATATTGTACGCCGCGCCGGTAAAACAAAAGACAGTAGAAATCGTGAAAAATTTGCATTCTCAGTGACTTTTGGTTTTACGGATTGAAATATCATAAAATATTCGTCAAACATCGTGTCGAAATGTCGTCAAGCAATCCCCTGGTAATGATCGAAAAGCTTACTGGCCGGGAAAACTATTCCACATGGAGATTCGCAGTTAAAACATATCTCCAACACGAGGAATTGTGGGACTGTGTCGAACATGCGCCCGGTATATCTATCGATTCAAAACGCGACATCAAGGCAAAATCAAAGATAATCTTGCTGGTGGACTCCGTAAACTACGTTCACATCCAAGATGCAAATTCTGCAAAAGAAGTGTGGGACTGTTTGGCAAACGCATTTGACGACTCTGGGCTTACACGCCGCGTGGGTTTACTTAGAGACCTGTGTACAACAAATCTTACTGGATGTCTTAACGTAGAAGAATACGTAAGCAAAATCATGACCACGGCTCATAAGCTGCGCAACATCGGCTTTAAAGTGGATGATGAGTGGCTCGGGACACTGCTGCTCTCCGGTCTACCTGAAACATACAAGCCAATGATCATAGCAATTGAAAGTTCTGGTATGAAAATAAGCGCAGACTCTGTCAAGTCTAAAATTCTACAAGATGTTAAAATATGTGAAAATGACACATCTGCATTTGCTGCTAACTATAACTACAGGAATAAAGGTAACAAGAAACAACCTAGAAGAGGACCTCGTTGTTACAACTGCAATAAATATGGCCATATTGCCACTGAGTGTAAGTTGAAATCTACAAAAAAGAACCAAGAGAGTTCAAGTTATGCTGCAGCTTTCATAGCCTCAACAGATACCCTTGAACAGGATCCATGGTACATTGACTCAGGCGCTTCAGTGCATATGACCAAACATAGAAATATATTGCAACATGAGAAAGAGGCACTTATTAAAACAATAAAGGTTGCAAATGACAAGTCATTATCAGTTTACAGTGCTGGTCAGTTAACATTAAATGTGTGCAATGATAAAGGTCAGTACAACAAAATTCTGTTTCAAAATGTTTTGTATGTACCTGAATTAGCAACAAATTTACTATCAGTCAGTCAGATTATAAAAAACGGAGGTCAGGTAAAATTCACCAATAAAGGCTGTTTGATATTTAACAAAAACAATGTGGTTGTTGCAACGGCAAGCTTAGTCAATAATATGTACAGGCTGGACATGAAAAGTGAACATGCATACTTATCTGATGTTGACAAGCAAGACATGTACCTCTGGCATCAACGCATGGGCCATTTGAATTTTGAAACTCTAAAGAAATTAGTAGACAACACAGAAGGTGTAGAATTAGCTAAGAAAAAATATGGAAATAATAAGGTAACATGCATTGTATGTTTACAAGGAAAACAATCTCGCTTACCTTTAAAACAAAGTGAAACCAAGTCTACAAAGACACTTCAGCTGGTGCATTTCGACATCTGTGGTCCGATGGAGACAAGCTCGCTGGGTGGTGCTAAATACTTTATGACTTTAATTGATGACTACTCAAAGAAGGTTTTTGTCTATTTTCTTCACAAGAAATCTGATGCACTGAAAAAATTCAAAGAATTCAAGTCCCAAGTGGAGAAACAACTGGAATGTAGTATAAAATGTCTTCGCTCTGACAATGGTCTTGAATATGTAAATGCAAATCTTTCTGAGTTCTTAAAAACTTCTGGAATAGTTCATCAAACCACCACTCCATACACTCCAGAGCAAAATGGAGTGGCCGAGCGTATGAATAGAACATTGGTTGAAAAAGCAAAGTGTTTGTTAATTAACGCCAAATTATCTAAAGGATACTGGGCTGAATCTGTACACACTGCTGCTTATCTAATCAACAGATCTCCAACTCGGTCACTTAATTACAAGACACCAGAAGAGATTTGGTCCGGAAGCAAACCAAATATAAGTCATTTGAGAATATTTGGATGTGAAGCAATGATTCATCTCCCAAAAGAAAAAAGAAGAAAATGGGACCCAAAAGCACAGAAAGCAATATTCATTGGCTATTGTGACAATACCAAAGGATATAGATTTATGATTCCTGGTTCCAAAACGGTAATCAAAAGTAGAGATGCAGTCTTTCTTGAAACTACAATAGAGAGAAATTATGTTTCAGAGGTTTTGTCGCAGGAAAGCTCAATGTGTGACTCATCATCCGAACCATGTGACAATTACACATCTGAGAGCTCTAAAGACACATCACAATCTGAGAGTACTGACTACTACTCTGATCAAGGTTCAGATAGTGAATACTTACCAAATCGGAAAATTGAAGTACCCTCTCATTCTAACATAACACTGAGACCAAGGAACAGAGAATTATTTTCAAAACAAAAAGATGATCAAGAAAAAGGTTACCTGTGTTGTAATGAAGATGATCCTGTACCACTGAACTATAATGAGGCCATCACATCACTTGATTCTGAGAAATGGAAATGTGCTATAGAAAAAGAACTAGAATCTCATAAACAAATGGAACGTGGGTATTGGTAGAAAAACCTCAAAATGTGAAGCCAATCGAAAGCAAATGGGTTTTTCGAGTGAAGGATGAACCAACAGGCCCTCGTTACAAAGCTCGTTTGTGTGCAAAAGGCTATGCTCAAAAGAAGGGCATCGATTATGATGAAACATTCTCACCAACAGTCAGGTATGACTCAATTCGAGTTTTATTATCTATTGCAGCTCAAGAAAAGTTAGAAATAATTCAGTTTGATGTAACTACTGCTTTCCTGTATGGCGAGTTGAAGGAAAATATTCTGATGACAGCACCTGAGGGACTAGACTGCAAGCCCAATATGGTATGTAAACTTGTAAAATCATTGTATGGATTGAAACAGGCGTCTAGATGCTGGAACACTAAATTCAGCTCAGTTCTTAATAAGTTTGGTTTTGAGAAAAGCAAAGCAGATCAGTGTGTTTACGTTGGAACAATAAATGATTTCAAATGTTACCTGTGCCTTTATGTTGATGACGGTCTTCTGTTCTGTAAAAATAATTCTGCAATGATGGCAGTAATTCATGATTTACAAACAAACTTTGAAATAAAAGTATATTCTGAGGTAACTAATTTTATTGGGATGCAAATTGAAAAACACAGTAATTTTATTCATATCCATCAGACCAAATACATTGATCAGTTGTTAAGGAAATTCAACATGCAGAATGCTAATCCCAACTATATACCTGCTGATCCGAATGTAAAGTTGCAGAAACCTGAAAATGCACCCAAGAAAAGTTATCCTTACCGAGAAGCAGTTGGATCACTGATACATGTAGCTACGGTGAGCAGACCTGATATAATGTTTGCTGTCAACCAGGTGAGTCGATACATTCATTCCCACAATGAATCTCACTGGAATGCTATTAAGAAAATATTTAAATACCTGAAAGAAACAAAAAGTTATGGAATTTGCTACATATCTAACTCTGACAGTAATGATTTAATTGGATACAGCGATTCAGATTTTGCTAATGACTTAGAAAAGAGACGCTCTATAACTGGCTACGTTTTCCTCAAAAGTGGAGCAGCTGTCACATGGTCATCTCAACGTCAGCCTACTGTGGCTTTATCCACGACAGAAGCCGAATTCATCGCTGCTTGTGCAGCAACTAAAGAAGCCATGTGGCTTAGACAATTACTTAGTGATATAGGTAAATTTACTCAAAAATCCGTGTGCATTAATATTGACAATCAGAGTGCAATAAATGTGATTAAAAACAGCGAATTTCATAAGCGGTGCAAACACATCGATGTTAAGTATCATTTCATAAAAGAAAAATACTATGAAAATGTTATTAGTCTAAACTATGTACCCACTGACAGTCAGTATGCTGATATGTTTACAAAGGCTTTGCCTAAAGATAAATTTATATTTATGAGAAATAATATTGGAATGTCAAAACTTGTTAATTAGTTTGTACTTGTGCAGTAGAGTTATATAAATGTGTTGTATTGTAGCGAATATTAAAATTGTTACTATGTAAAGCCGATGAAGGGCTTGAATTTAGTAGGGGTATTGAGATATTAGTTGTCTATGTTTTGTATGTATACTCTATGTTAAATTTCAATCCCTCTCTCTGGTTAAGATGGCGTTACTACTCTGTGGACATCAATAAAAGACAGTCTGTTGTACTACAAAAGTTTTATTAAATCTCCACTTTATACAACAAAAATAACAATATTCACCAAGGAATCATTCCAAAAAGTGACATAATTTTTCAAAACGGTCAAGTAGTTATTAAATTAATATACGCAAACAATCCAATTTTCCCTCTTTATAATATTATAAATAAATAATACCAATAAATAAAGTATACCTAGATTCCTAGATAGATAGTTCCACAAAAAACCTAGTTCTATTCAATTCTATCATATGAATAAGGTGTTCTCAAAAATCCAATAGGTACGCATCTACCAATAAATCGCATTACTAAAATTGGGCGATATTTTCTAGGTATTGGGACGCGTAAGTAGTATTTTTCTTTTGCGAATGATTTGAATATTTATATTTTAAAAAAATATGGGACTTCTTAAAGTTTATGTCTGTAAGACGTAGTTTTAATATTACAAGTATACCTGAAGAGAAGATCAGAGCTGTCATGTCTTTGCTTACCTGAAACAAAACAAAACAATATAGTTAAATGTTAAGCATAATTATTATTCATGACAAACATAATTGTAAGTAACCATTATTTAATTATATTAATTTTACATTATTTCATAATCAAATAGCGTGTGTCTAATGACGAAAATATTTCACAAGCTTAATAATAAATTGGATAATCATATCCACCAGTCCATCCATAGCAACCCATACCCATATCCCTTCCAATTATTACCACATTTCGCAATAGTTCTGCATCAACCGGGGATTGTCCTTGGGTGCAGTTTTATAATGCATACAGGGATAATTGCCGGCTGATGTCCCATCACATTTATATTAAAATTGTTGAACGGGCCTCTGCGAGTTGGCTTCGGCTCCTCGAACGCTTTCCAAAGGTCCGGGACCCTGTGGTCCCGTGAAAGGAAACGAAATTGGATAAAGCATGGAACACAGAAAAAAGCTATTCTGAAGTAACATGTATTCCAAAGATACACGTACACATAGATTTTTTTTCATTGTGCGTAAAAAAATACCTACAAAGATTATCATTGTTACAGTAAAACCCCATTTTGTTCCATCAATGTTACAGAAATATATTACTTTAAACTTAGAACATGGAAAATCCCAACCTACACAGTTTGGAAAAAGTTTAGCTTGTCACATTCTCCACTACAGTATCTTCAGCCTATAAATACCACAACAATGTTGTTCTTTCATTTCTCCTCAACAACAAAGGTACACACTGTGTCTTAAAGTACACAAAGCAACACACTGTGTATAAAAGTACACAGTACACAAACGGAAACCTTTATAAGCCGGTATTTGAAACCACATGTCGGGCACCTGTTGACCTGGCCATTTAAAATTTTACAGCTACCAGAGTTAACACTTGAAGTATTTATGCTTTTCTTTAGTAACTGGCGAGGTCTTGTAAAGTTTTACTGTGAACTGTGAAGAGATTTCGTACAGCGATGAATGGAGACAGTTTTTGAGTTATTATCTTTTATTAACTGTTTGTGAGAAGTTTACAAAGACGATAAATAAGTAAGTAAGGAGTTACTAAAATAAGTTAGCATAAAATCTGTCCTTTATCCACGAAAGGGTAATTATAAAGGGATGTGTGTTTTTAAATAATAACATAAATGGGTGTTCTATTTCATACTAACCACCGCGTAGGTCACATGCCTTCAGAATTTTTACGGATGTTTTTACATGGTGGGCGAACTTTTCGAAACTCGCTTAAATTATGTATGTAAGTAAAAATTACACAATATATATATATATTTTTATATAAAAACGTTGCCCCACACTAGGATTTTCTCCTGTGTCGTGGGTGCGTTTACAAACATACAATTTCACATAGGTACACATTACACCCAGACCCGGAACAACAATTTGTGGATCACACAAAGTGTTGTCCCGTGCCGGAATCGAACCCACGACACGTTGCGCGACAGCCAGTTGCCCCACCGCACCAACCGTGCAGCCAGTTATATTTAATTTAATAATAAATAATTATAGAACAATTCTATCCGCAGTCAAAAACTTATACCTACAAGGTAAGTTAATCCCTATCGTCAGAATAAATTGAATATAAATAAAACAATAATATTCCAACACAAAAAAATGTAAATCCACATCCCGAAGCTTGGTAAAAAAATTGGTCGGCCATTTTTCGCCGGATAGCCGCCGTAGAGTCAGACACGTCAACACCCGTGCTTCATATTGGTTGGAATAATGTAAAAGATTTGATCAAGTTTCTACTGATGGAAACACCTGTTCACTGCACAGTTGGCGCAGTGGCGTGGGTTTCTTTCGTGCACGGGGCAAATCTTTGTAAGATCCACAGATTGTCATTCCGATTCTGGGTGTAATTTTTTTATGTAACGGTATACGAGCAGTCAGCGCCGCTCATGGCGCCAGCAACAATATAGGAGTTACAAGTGCGTCACTGACCTTTTGGGGATTAGAGATTAGGAGATTTTAGGATTGGGGGAAGGAAGAGATTGGGCCTCTTTGGGTAACCTTACTCACACGGCAAAACCTAACGCTGCGGTTGTTCCACGCCGGTTTTCTGTGAGGCCGTGGTATCACTCTGGTCGAGCATGCCTGTCCCACACTTAAACATGTGTATGTTTTTATAAAGGCACCCAGGAAATGGAAGAAAATCTTAGTTTGTAGCAACATTCTTAATTAAAAATATACAAAACTGCACGGATGAAGAAAATATTTAAATTTACTCAGTAAGGATTCGTATAATGTATTTTTTATAAAGAACCATTAAATGGCTTGTTGCATAAAAACTGTGTATTTATTACGAGTATACGTCTGTAAGTACGAATAGTGTCAGGCTTGGCGCTAATTGGTACACTTTGTCGCCTAGGGCGTGGGCGCTCTGCATCGCTCATTTTGGACTTTTTGCCGTCTTTTATCCAATTTACAGAAGTTCTACTGTTTTTTTACTTCATTTTATGCTGTTAATATTTTAATAAGCTACTATTTATTTTCATTCTTGGATTTAGTTAAGTGTGGCAGTGCCAAGCTACGGCACGAGTGTGTCGGATCGACCGGAGTGAGACCATGATCACACAAAAAACTGGCATAAAACAATGCTTGCGATACCTATAACAGAGGCCCAATCCTCTCCCTCCCTAATTCTCGATTGCCTCCAATACCCTTACCCACAAAAGGCTTAAAGAAGCGAAATAAGACCAGTGACGATTTTTCTCTCTCAAAAAAAAGAAGGGACTGCCAGTAGTGGACATATTAAATGTAATGAGCTCTGTTTCATCATGTTATGAGTTCAATAAAAGTTATGGTTAAAGTCCTATAAACGTTCTAGCGATGTAGTTACTTGGCAATGTTGCATAGAGTTCTAACTCTTGCCCACAATTTTGTACGCGCATAAAACCTCGCTTTATTTCATTCCCGGAGGAATTTTGGAAAATCCACTCTAAGAACCTTCCGAGTATACACCAAGGAAGCCACATGCTAAACAGCTTTTTAGCAACAAGTAATTTATGACGAGCGTTTTAGAACCTTAAATTGGAAAATCAAAAGTTTATAAAACAGTGAGGTTATAAGAAGCCATACTAATCATTGTCACACTAGAACTGTCAATGTCATTGTCATCCTTCACCATAAATAAGGTGGCCGAGAGAGTGTTGGCCAATGACAATGTCACTCTGGTGCAGTGAGCTGCCCGACTGTGTACTGTGATATTAAAGTCAAGTATTTAAGATCCAAGTCCTTTACTCATATTACAACCCCAAACCTATGTAGCCAATCTCCAGATCCCCAACTACCTCCAAAAGTAAGCAAAATCCTTATAACTCCCGGTGTCAAGTAAGCTGGTTTGAAGACCTAACCATTAAAAATAATACGGACAAAACAGATCCTTACACACTAAACAAGTAATTTGACATACATACATACGTACATGTAAACCAGTAACAGACTGACAAATTGGGTTAGGAGATATTACGGTGACGTCATTGAATTATGACACTTACCTGCGTCACAACGACACGGGGACCGACGGTGAAGGACGGGCGCGTGATTGTGGCGAGGGACATGTCGATGGAGTGACGAGGATGATGGGACGGTATTGATGGTCACGGTCGACGTACCGATGGTAAAACAAAGGATGGCGAGGATTCTATCGCGATTGATAACGTTGTAATGTGAGTATGTTTATAACGATATTCATCAATAAACTGTGGTTCTGCATTTGTGATGTTGTATAGGAAATTCAATTTTAAAAGTTATTATGGATCATGTAGTTTCATTTTCTAATGATAAAAGTTTAATTTAAGTTTGATATTTTTTTTTTTTTCGTTGCCCCACACTAGGATTTTCTCCTGTGTCGTGGGTGCGTTTACAAACATACAATTTCACATGCACATCACACCCAGACCCGGAACAACAATCTGTGGATCACACAAAGAGTTGTTCCGTGCGGGAATCGAACCCGCGACACGTTGCGCGGCAGCCAGTTGCCCAGCCACCGCGCCAACCGTGCAGTCATAAATGCAGGTAGTCTTGTCGTTTTTTATTTTTATTTAGAGTTTTGTTAGAGTTTTAATGTAAAAATGTTTAATATTATAAGTTTTTAAGATAATTGAGTTAAATTAGTAACTAATAACAAATACTTTGCATGCCGTAAGGCGAAATGTATTGAGACAATATAAATTAACATGTCACCATATCTGTAACATACATTTTATGCAAATAAATTATTTCTATTTCTATTTCTATTTCTAGGTAAATTGGTTTTTTTATATAAATAATAAATACGATTGGTAAATAAATGTTAACCTTATTTCATGTTTTCTTAATCAGTTCTGACAGTCGTGTGAGTGAGGTTACAGGAGCTCCAATCTTCCCGCTCCCCCCCCCATCTACTATCCTCACAAATAAAAGAAATCTGATTCTGATTCAAATCCCCTATCCCTAAATCTTTAATAACCCACAAGAGAGCGGCGCTGATTGCTTACCATCAAGTAGCCGATCTGCTCGTTCGCAGTGAGATAAAAATTTAAAATTCTTGGCAAGATGGGTTTGTAATCTGGCAAGTACCAATGTGATATAATTCCGAATTGTATGAGCTTTATAAGATTCTTAATAATCCACTTACATGGCAAACGAAAACAATATGAGGAAACCTAGGCTGAACCTATAATTTCGATATCGTCAATCTGCCTTGAACAAACGTGGTTATTACTATGTGTATATTAAATCCTACACCGTGTGAGAAGAGGCCGTTCCTGATCTATGACATAAAAAACCAAGTAATATCACCAAGTATAAATATACCATGTACATGAACGGAATATGTTATACATAGTAATCTATGTATGAAAAACAAATTATAAAATCACTTCAACTTATATCGAAATACCGAAACACCCACATGGTATACTAAAGCAACATGGCATTAATTAAAGTTCCCAATAATTAACGAACAAGCTAACAACATAGAATACTTAATTACCCTTGCGATTAACACCCTCACGATTAAAACCCTTATCACAATCACCCAATGATTATATCACCATTACAAATCACTGTCTCTAATTAATCCAATTAATCAATTAATTCTATGATTTAATTACTTGCGTGGAAGGAAATGTCAACTAATCAGAGGTTGTGCGCCAATTAGTGGGCAGTAAAATGTTTGTATGTGGAAAAATAAATGAGCTTCGAGACGAAATATATGTACCTACTTCACTTGAAGATGAAGGTCCTATGATTGTGTGAGTCTGTGAATAATATACTTACTTAATATTTAAAACCCTTCTCATATTATTATTGTGGAAGTTTGTGAAAATGTATAGATAAATATTTGTTATTCTTTTAAGCAAAAACGGGTGGACCTATTTTTTTTCTTTTCTTTTTAAAAACAGTTACAAAATCATAGCCTTATTAAATTTTCTCCTAAAGTTATAGACAAAGATTTGAGGCCACATATTTCAGGCTATAATGCCCCGGAAGTGCCCGATACCCTTGCGAAACTAAGCCCTGACCCTGCATGATGTATATTAAGATCCCCTATATATTTTGAAACCGGTAGCCCCTTCGTGCAGATGTAGGAGTATGAACAAGATCCAGAGCTCCGTTGTATAATGTGTTACTGTACAGTGTTTTTTTTTTGAAAATATTTATTGAGATAAAAATTAAAAATTCGTGGCAAGATGGGCTGGCCAGTACCAATGTGATATTCCGAATTAGGTAGTTTCCTAGGTCAAAAATAAATTAATTCAACGTTTCAATACAATTAAATATGTATTGAAAAATAACTATACTTTCATTCATCGATCGATCGATACACTAGATTTTAGATATTTTTAAGAAATAAGTTGTTAATTTGATGTAAAAATACTATGACGTCATAACTCAGTATTTCATAGGAAAGTATCGTTTTTGACATTTGGATAAAAGTATTGAATTTGACTACTTAGTTGGAAACTACCGTATTGTTTGAGCTTCATAAGATTCTTATACAGCGGCTTAAATAGTACATTAAGGGAAAATATTGTGAGTAAACTTGGACCTATAATTTCGGTATCGTTGATTTATCCAGGTTTTCCTTGAACCAGCGTGGTGGTTAATTCCCAATCCTCCATGTGAGAAGAGGCTTTTTCTCAGAAGTGAACTGTTTTGTAGGCTGTAGAGAGAAAGAGAGAGAGAGAGAGAGAGAGAAAGAGACTATAACTGCTTTTAACTTTTTATATTTTACATGTTTAAGTTTATTATTTTATTTTTATTAAGACAAAAAAAGCTTTTTCTATAACGTGTATTAAACAATCTCTTTAACGTGTGTATGATATATTTTAAAATTTCATTAAAAATAAAATGTTTATTACTTTTTTCTTATGGAAATCATTAGGTTTAATCGTAGACATTGCCGTATTTAAGGCGATAATATTAATACTCAAAGTATCTAATGTTATTTCCATAACAAAGGTAACCCGACTAGACGGAGAGGTTGCTAATTACATCCATATTTCTTTCTCACGACTGACATGACAATTTTGTAGGGTAATACAATTTATACGGGGAAGGGATTGGAACTGAAATAGTAACTATGGTTTAAACGCTTGGGAATAACCAAATAGGAATTTTGCACTATAATATAATTTCCTTAAATCAGACTAAAATCCATGATGCTTCCATAACGTTATATAAAAAGGGTCGTCTCTTAAGGGATTTTGACGATAATTCGTGAAAAGAGAATTAATTTTCTTCAAGTGTGTTTTATACCTACTTCATTGATATAAATATCTTCGACCTTTCTCTCAGTTAAACCAATAACTACCATTCTCCCTCGAAGATAGTTTTTGACATGGTTATCACGAAGATATGTAAAAACTGTCAAATTCGAAACCAATGCACTCACATTAAGTTAGAACAGCCCAGCTCTAAGAAAAAGATAACTAATGCATGAATAAATCAAGAGTATTTTTAAGTATAAAAAAGTAGCATTCGATTTGAAAATTACATTCGATAAGTATTTAGGTATTCTAGAAAGTATTTGTAAAAGAGCAATGTAAGGCGATTACATAAATCGGCTTGGCTTTGTACGTACATTTGTAATTTAATTTCTTTTTATGTTTTCTGTTTTTCATTTACAGCAATCATAAAACTGTATTTTGTATAGTGTATTTTGTCTAGTGACTATGATTTTTAAATTTAAAGTTTTGAAAGTCATAATCACGGAGTATTTTGTACTTACTCTATGATCAGAATTTTCATAGTTATTTTTTATCCTCCTTGATCCACTATCTTGATTGGTGATTCCTCTCGCCCCAGGTTAAGGTGCCCTTGTTTATTAACAGCTTATATTCACTCGGGCCTTAAAGACACTCACTTGTAATATTTAGCGGTCTGACACCCCGCCCAACCCTGGGTGGGAAAAGTGATTTGATAAAATAAATCTATTTTCTTTCTTCTTTCTTTCCTTCCTTGATGATTTTCGGTCTTGTGGTGTTTTTTGTTTTAAACAAACGTTTCTACGTATCACCTCATGGTAAAGCATTTGGGGGTCACTTATGGACACTCGCAACATTAGAGGAGTTATGAAGGCGTGGCTGACCTTCTGCGAGTTGGGCGGTTAAGGATTGGGCCTCTGGTAATCTTGCTTACGAAAATTCAGCGTTTTTCATGTCAGTTTACTGGGAGCCCGTGGCATCCGCCGGTCGAGCCAAACATTTCGTACATTTCGGTCTCCCAAACACTAAAAATATTATAATTCTTTTTATTTAAATTTCACAAATATAAACAAAAATAGATATTTCTTATTCTCAATTAATACGGAATACTAAAAAGTCTTAATTTAGTGAAGTGGCCTCGTAATTAATACGGCGGGGTCTTCCCGGGAGCTAATTTAGTAGCAATCCGTAAGAAATTACCATTTTCGCTGGGAGACGGTAAAAATGGCATTAATTATAATGGCCGCCGATTCTTTTGTTTCAAAGTAGAAAGAACCGTGTGATTATATTTACGAAAGTTTTATTTATATATTGTGACAATTTGCGATACAGACGTTTTAATTTAAGATAAAGCATTTATGGACCGGTGAATTACTTGGCAAAGTAACAAATTTAGTTCTTGGATCGGGCAATTAAAATTAGGTTCATTACATAGTTAAGTAACAGGGTTTTTTTTTATTTAATACGTCGGCAAACGAGCACTTGGATTACCTGATGGTAAGCAATCAGCGCCGCCCATGGACACTCGCAACGGAGGAGTTACGAGTGCGTTGCCGACCTTTTAGGGATTAGGGATTTGGAGATTTAGGGATTTAGGAGGAATTGGGGGAGGGGAAGGATTGGGCCTCCGGTAATCTCACTCACACGGCGAAACACAACGCTGTGGTTATTTCAGGCCGGTTTTCTGTGAGGCTGTGGTATTACTCCGGTCGAGCCGACCCATTCGTGCCGAAGCATGGCTCTCCCACACTTAATGCTTTGCCCCTGTTACTTTAAAGTGATCCTAATTTTAGGCTAAATATTTAACTGAACGAATTTGGAGCAGTTTGTTTAATGCAATCGCAAGTAAGGCTGCATTACATTCAATAATGTTACACGGCCTTAGATTTAACGAGGTTTTAAATTGGAGCAAGAGAAGGAACGGGTTGGTTCTTAGTCAGTAAGAGTCTGACTCTCCTTCTCATCCCACTCAAGGAGAATTATATTGATAATTTCTCCCCTTTGAAAACAAAGTGATTTTTTATGGGACAAGCCCGCCGCAACCTCCCAGAACCGCTGCAACTCCTGTAATCCAGGATCTACAGTAGATGTAACCATAAAAACACCGGAACACATTAGTCCGGCGTCCCAGAGACATGAATGCCTGTCTTGGATCCCGCAACGAAATCAATCAGAAGATATTATTTGAGGAAAAGAAACGAAATAGTTTCAACAAAGCAAATTGCTTAACGGATGTAGTAGCATGATGTTGAACAGGGGCAAATGGCGCGAAACCATGAGCCACATATTGGCGGACACCTCTTCTTCTACCACCACATGACGATAAAAAGATTAAGAAGTATCACCAACAATTTTCATATAAAATCCTCTAAAACCAATATTGGTTTTAACTCACTTAGGTATCATCACAATAAGCAGGCAATACAACCAAATCGCAAGTATTGCACCAGAAATCGATATATTCCACGACACCATTCATGTATTTAAACAATAATCCGATTTTTTGTATACTTCTTCTATCTAAAATGTCTAAAATAATAACTACATTACACATCAAATTTTATTTTTTATTTTATTTGGTTTATACTTTACTATGATTAATACTGTTGTTCTACCTATGTTACTTTAATTAGTTCTAGTTTTAATTTCTACATATATTGACTGTATAAACGCACAATTTTTAGAATGTTGGTTAGTTCGTTACTATGTATACGTATATGACGTATATATACGTATATGACCTATTGCCTATAACCAATACTTTAAGCCTCATTGTATACATAAGCTGTGAGCCTACCTTGTAATAAATAAATAAATAAGAAGTAGTGTTACTGAAAAAAAAATACACTAAAGTAAATTAACCAAATCTCCCGCTTAATAAAACAACAGACAATTGCAAACAGTCTGAGTCAGTGTTAATGACAAACATTACTCATTTGACATCATCACTTAGTGTAGATTTGACGTGACAATGATAATCATAGCTCACCTGTTGATTTTAATGTCTGCTCATTAATTCAAGTTGTATTATCTAATCTGTACCATCTATTGCTGTCAACTCATTGCTGCTGTGCAGTTATGCCATATCCATTTGTCTGCATGTAATGATCCCGTAATTGGGTTGAAATGTGCCCCTTTTTGTCAGGGGAAAATCATCAAAAGACCTCTCCCGCCCAGGGTCGGACGAGACGGAGTCTCTTACTGACTAAAAACACCTCCGTTCCTTCACCTGCTCTGGCTGGCCCACAACCCTGGCTGAACATCAGCCTTATAGGGCCCTATCTGTGGTGGTCTATTAGCTCTTTGGGGCTCCTTGGTGTCCTGAAATGCGTATTTAAAATGTCTTTGTGGCCCGGAGGCTAAGGCCCGCATATCGTTAAAGAGGGCTCGAAACTAGGCAAGTGCCAGTGTAACTTTTTTGAATAGGTACTTAACTATGTTCAACTAATTGAAATTGAAATTTTGTAAATACGTTTAGTTAGCACAACCATGACTGAGTATTGGTTATTTATTTATGACAATAAGGTATACAGACTCATCTTTCACCTCATATTCGATTGAAAAATGCAAATGAAAAAACAAACAAGTAACCTCAAAAAGTTTAAGCTTTTTTATTTATACTAATGTTATAAAGAGGTAAAATTTGTAAGTTTGTATGTTTATAAGTTGGTAAGTTTGTATGTAGGGGGTAATCTTTGGAAACACTGGTCGGATAGCCAAAATTCTTTCACTGATAGATAGGCACAATGTTCCTGAATGCTAAGGCTACAAAATAGGCTATAAGACATCACGCTACGATGAAATGGAGCCGAGCAGCGGGTGAAACCGCGTGCGAGTAGCTAGCAATATATATATACCACACACTCACACACACAACGAATTTTTCCGAGTGGTAATCGAAACTCGTTATGCAGCAGATAGCCTAAACTTACTTGGTTAAAGGAAAAACATTGGAACACAAACCATTCACATTTGCAACTGTTAGAACGAAGTTAGCTTATAAAAACCGTATCTTCCTATATCACTTTACATAGTATGCTTTTATAACCACATCTACTCTTTGGTCTATTATCCCGAACAACCAAAAGACCTCCATGATGGACTTGATCATTAATAAATAATATTCAGTCATTTTGGCAATCACTATAGTAGCCCCAAAACAGTGTTATGTACATATGTCAATAAACTTGGGCAAAAATGTAAGTATTACATTCCAATGACTGATGTTTTACTCTGGAATGATTCAAGCTATTCAGAAATTTGATAAAAACATCGTAGACACACAATAACTTACTTAAGTATTTGAAAGAGACCTTTTTATAAGGTACTAGTAAAAAGTTACGTTTCAAGAAAACACCTATTAGTTACAGAAGCTATCGATGTTATAAAAACACACGACCTAATGCTTGCCAGTACTTACAGTAAAACCCCGAACACGTTCCTATTCACAGGCAATGAAAACCGATACAGGCTGAATAGGACCCTACGCAAGTAATTGTCAATACCACAATACGTTATGAATAATGTAACTCTCGGGCGTGTCGCGTTTCTCTGTCGCACGCGTCGCACCATGAATGTCCGGCTTTATTTGGCGTAATTAATTCGATTACGCGAAGCATTATGTGGGTGACAGCGGCCCGTGTGATAAGGGTTAACTTTTCACGAACTTATTTGTCGTTTTGCTTTGTTTTTCATCCTAATTGTCAATATTTTCTAAATATACATACATCGCTTGTCATGTAGGTGCTTAGAGGTGTTTAGGTATATAAAATTCTATTTTCGGTTCGGTCTAATCGGTGGCCTATTTATTGTTTTTTTTTAGAATTTACCTTTTGAATTTGGAACGTGAATATAAATTTTAACGGGCGTTGCCAAAATTTGACACAATCAATTAACAATTTAGCAATAAAGCGATTTAGATCATGTTTCTAGTTTCATTGGTGCTTTACGACCTCTTTACGAAGTAGCTACTCCTTCCCTGGCCTTGGATAGCACATACTACAATTTTATTAACTACAAATTACACCTCTATCACATATATAATTTGGTACAAATTATCACTTCCGTAATTTGTAAATTAATGTTTAATGTATTTAATTGGCATTTTAAATCATGAGTGATAATTTGTAATCGTACTTAAGTGTGGGAGAGCCATGCTTCGGCACGAATGGGTCGCCTCGACCGGAGTGATAGCTCACAGAAAACCGGCGTGAAACAACCACAGCGTTATGTCGTAAAAGGTCGGCAACGCACTCGTAACTCCTCCGTTGCGAGTATCCTCGGGCGGCGCTGATTGTCTTACCATCAAAATCGTTTTGGTCGTCATGTAGTCGTAACCTAAATCAATAAAACATTTTTAATGTAAGATAATAAAACTATTATTTTTAATATATTTAATAGGCTTTGTTTAAAGTTACAGTCTGAATGTTATTATCAAAATAAAAAGACAATAAACGTGTTTCTTGAATATGAAATAACTTCATTATCTTTATAGTTATTGAATAAAATATTCAAGTTTACCACTATTACAATAATAAAACTGACTGTTAATTTGAACAATAAAATTAGCACAGCATAAAATAATTTTCTCAAAATGTATTCAAAGATCCCGTTGCCCTAGTTTTGTATTTTATATCTTTTAATTTAATACATTCTTTAATTGTTAGGATTGCACATAAAATTCGACCCTTGTATTTCCAGGAATGTCACATAGCTCCGATGGCCGCCACACAAAATGGCGGGGTTTATCGCTTATTTATTTAAATTAGTTCTAATTAGGAGGGCCAATGTGTTTTTTAAGTGAATTATTTATTGGCTGTGCGATGTAATTAAAATTGTTATATTTTATTTTTATTATTAGTATTTACGATTTGTTTTCTTAAATAATAATTTTTAACTTACTTTAATGTTATTTTCTTAAACTGGGGCCGGCTCGCATGCTGCATTAATGTAGTCATGCGCGTAGGTAATAGAAACGAAAACACGTATAATAATATAGAATTCTAACTAATATAATAATTATGTATCGCAAAGAAAACACCGTGTTGCCCTTACAATAACTAAATAAAGGTAGACTCAATATTTAAATTCATATACGTATCGGAACGATACATATTATGTAAGTATAAAGGAAATCAAGTACAGAAGTAGAAATCCACACAAGTATGAAACGAATACCTGGAGAAGTACAGAAATGCTTGAAAAGTTACACAACTATTTTATGAAATAAAATGGAACTGAAAAACTTTACTCGTAGAATTCGTTGCAAAACAATGTTTAATTAAAGTCATGGTCACACAAAACTAATCAACAAAGCGACTCTTCAGGCTGAAACAGTGTCGCGTGCAGAAATTTCAGAAGACGAAAGATAAAGGTTCTTTTAGTGGCTGAAAAGGAATTTGAACAAAGGCTGTGAATGCGGAACGGGAACCGCGGACTCCAGGGCTGGTCAAATATGGAATTCAGCAAGACAGCCATCATTTTTGGGATGTTTCAGATGGAGCTTTGTTTTTTTTGCTGGCAATATTTGGGATTCTTTATGTTATGTAAGGATTATGTATTTGTATATGTAGGAATTATAAAATATATTTGTGTAAATAATCTTTGTGGCTTTTTTGAAAAGCTTTGATCTGTTTGTTTAATAATGTTATTTACTTAAATGAAGATAGTCAATGTTTTTAGAGCTCGATAAAATATTCAAATGCCAATATAAAATAAATAAATAATAACGCAACACGGATGATCACAAAAAAAAAACTACTAAAATTACATTTTTGAAAATAATTATTTACTAGAGAAGCTACAAAATATAATAATAAAATAAAAATGTATGAACCCTAACCAGCCCTGTCATCAGAGCAATCAAGCCACGCATCCGTTCCGAAGACGTCGTTTAAGATATTTCGCGATTCTCACAATGAAGTAGTTTCCAACTCGAACCTGAAGTGCACGCCACTTGCCTTTCAAGAGAAGCATTTATCTTAGACGCTGAGATATGAAGCCACTGATATTTTGTGCTGCGGATAATAGATTGGTCTTACTGATAGAATAGTTTCATATTCGTATGTATTCTTTTGTTTTTACTAAGTTTTTTTTGGCTATTTGCCATTTTGCTTAGGAAAACGAATGCTAGGTAGATTTAGTTTGGGGTTTCTGGGTATCATTGATCATTTTACTATTTTATAGTTCTTAAAGGTTTTCGATATCGATGATTTTAATTATTCACAAATCAAAATCAAAGTCAAATCATTTATTTCACACTACACGACCACTACGGGCACTTTTGAATATCAAACAAAAAATAAGTATCAATTATATAACCCAAATAGGTATTCTGTGTTGAATAACGAATTCAGGTAAGTATTGTAATATCTTTCAGAAACTAAACTTATTCATACTTCATCTCAATCTTGGTAGACTGGTAGTGGCTCCCAAACTTAGAACCTTTGAATTTCGAATATTTAAATCTCTTAATATTATTACAAAACATACTGCTTAAATCTACTGAACTGTTATAATTACATTTTGGTGGTGAGAAATCTCTCTTTGGGGATTGAAGATACTATCGCAAAATTGTGTCCTCTTTTTAAAAAGTATCCATTAATAACATACACGTCACTGGCAAATAAAATAAAAAAATAAAACAGTATTTTGAAAGATTTGTCTCGCCATAATTTCCCAAAGGAGGAACCAGTGTTAGTGTCTATTTATACAAATAGGACAGTTTTGTGTCTTCGGTGTACATGTAACGCACACACACACACATACACAAACACACCTATTTGGTCCTCCTATTAGAGAAAAGGTTTGGCGACATTAACCCAGCAGAAATCCCTAGTTACACAGGAACAAGAACAGAATAGAATTGTTATACCAAACATATAAGACTGTGTATTCCCTACAGGTACAGTTATTGTCAACAGTCGGAAAATACTTTCTTGCACGTATTGTTTAGTCTAGTCATTAGACGTGAATTTCTAATCAAGACTAATTATTGTGTAATTTCTTTAAAGAAATTTTGTTAATTACAACATTTTTTTAATCTTTTTTATTTAGGGACTTTTATCCATAAAGATATGTCAGTCCCATCGTATATTTTACAATTATTATCTACTATGTTCCATATTATATAAATCTACTAGGTAGACAACATTTTTATAACAAAGCTTAGGTAAGATTTTGTTACGAGGAATTTCAATATTATATTGGATCCAAAATTGCATAGTTACATATAAAAACGTTCAGTTTATTGATTAAAAATAAGATAGGCAGAAAAGAAAATGTATATTACGACCATCATTTGATTGTTGTGACATTCTTACAGTCTTCATACAGTATGTAGTACTTAGTGTAGTATTTTTGAAGCAATAACAACTTTGTACTCAACTCTATTAAAACTTATGTTGATTTAAAATTTGACCCCTTTGCAGGTAATAAACTAAACAAAATAGCATCAAAAACCAAAATGTTGATCATAAACGACATTTTGTGATCTAACAACTATGATGGCTGTTAAACGCTATCAGCGACCAGAAAACATTAGAACTGAAAACAGTTTAATTACACTGAGCCATCCACTATTACCCGCTAATAAAAACTATGCCAATATAATGGTTTTATTATTATTGCTTCCGCAGTTAAAATGAAAGTAGTAATCGATAACGACTTCGAGGAAACAATATTTTTCCTTAATGCCAGGCTTAAGGGCGAAGCTCAGCTTCTGATTACCTTCTCCTGTCAATTTTGGGCTTCCAGAATATCTAAGGAGATAATACTTACTTAAGAGGCTTACTCTAATTATTAAGGGTGTAAAAACGACGAAGGTTTATTTTACCTACGCGATTTATGGTTCGTTTTGCCTTTAACGAGGATACTTAATTATATGTTTAGTGGTCATTAACGTGGTTACTGTAAATGGTTTCAAATTCCAGTTCTTTTTTTTATCAAAAACGAATATGTAAGCGTGGAAGGGCCATGTAAGTGTGGGAGAGTTATAGAAGTGTGGAAGTCCACAGCGTTGTGTTTCACCATGTGAGTGAAGTTACCGTGGGCTCAATCCTTCCTCTCCTCCAATTCCAAAATCCAAAACCAAATCCAAATCCCTTTTATCACATATAAAGCAAAATTTGAAATTCAACACATTTTGATAAAGGGATCAAGTATCGAACGAAGGAACGAAATTGTTATTTACCTCACTTGCAAAACCAAGAACAAGAACTCTTAAAGAAGATAAAAGTACCACAAGAAGAGGCAAACAAAATACACTTTTCCATCGTACACGCGTAGATGGATGGTGTTTAAAACACCATTAATTTTGCTCCCCCATAAACGTCAAAGCGCCAGGTGGGGGCTTAATATCTCGATATTTGACACCATAACACACCATGGAATTCCGTAGACGAGCACAAGACTATGGGAATTTAATGGGAATTCCTTCCATCGCTCTGAATAAATGATGAGCCGTATTGTTGATGTATTGGGATAAAAAGATAAGCTGATATGCGTTTTGTTAAGGTACGACAGGAAAAATAATTTTATAACTCTCCATTTGTATTGGAAAATAAAAAAATTAAGGTAACCAATCATGAATCGTAATATATATCCATGTTTTCAATAAATACATACACTATTTATTGTATAACCTACGCGGCTACGAAGCTTGCTACGAGCTACGCTCGCGTTGGCGTAGCAGATGGCTACGATTTGAAGTGACGAATAAAGTTGTTAAGTTTTCAATGGATTGCATGGACATTTTATTCTCTAGAAATAATTGAAGGTTTATTGTTAAAAATCATTTATCCTTCGCAAGTTTAAACCTACAAGTAATTTTCAACCATAAAATCGAATTTCCCTAGCGATAGCCGGTCTTAATTTTTTTAGAAACAAAAATTTTAATTTTCTTAATGTGATAGGAGATCTCAAGTCTCCGGAGTAGGAATGCCGTGTGCTTAAAACTATCTTGCATTAAGATAATAGCTTTAAGTGCTGGATTTCATGTTCGCCGCGAGCTCATTTTGTGGAAAAATATTTTGTTTTTAGTATTATATGCTGGAAGCGCACTCTGCTCACATTTAATTTGCGTGTTTTGATGTAATAAAGTGAAATTAATTGTTTCTACGCTTTTATATTTTTCTTAAGCAGAAACTATTCTTTTAGTGCTTATTTTATGCATCCTTATTGGATGGCTCTTGTTCTTTTGTAATAACCACTGGTTATGGTTGAGTCAATGTCTTTAATATATTATAATTTAAACAAATTAATCTTCAAATCATTTACGTTTCTACAGAATGTGCCCACACACTTAAAACTTTCCCCCTTTTATCTCCAGAAAGAAAATTAAACAATTGATTTTCATGATCTGTTTGTTCGTTTGTTACGTTCGAAGATCTCCTTTGTTTCTCTAACAATCCTAGACTAAGAACTATTTTAAATGGTTACCGTAGTAATATTCATTGCAAGACTACAGCAAACTGCAATATTCTAACAAAACACCGAGAAAACGTCGTAATTGAATCCAGTAATACAAACAATCGAAATTATTGCTTAAAGCCAAAGAGGCTAGCGTAACTCGACCCGTCCTTAACTAGAATCTTTATGTGTTAAAAGCTCACCTTACACTGGGTACTACGTCTCTCTTGTGATGGGATCTTATACAGTAGAACACTCCAGAATAAAGACGCATTTGGATTTAAGTAAACGGATTTAAGCACCTCGTACGTACTAGAGTTTTCAATTTATTTACTCTAGATTTTAGTATAAACTTTTTGTAATTGAGATGTGAGTAACTAGCTAGCCTTAAAATTATGCAGTGGATATCAATTTTGCTTTAAGAAAAATTTCTTCTTTAAGTCTTCAGATTTAAAAAGATCCACAGAATAAAATCCTTTAACCAATGGTTTAAAAAGAATGGCTATGTCTGCCAATTTCTGTCTCTAGTTACGGTTTCAAGCTAAAAATATGACCAGGAAATGGCTGAAGGTGGCAATAAATATTCTAAGAACTATCCCCAAAGGCTAAGGATTCTTTTATAAGTTCTGCTAGGTCTTAGATCTGTCTGGAACTAAGGAGCCTTTAACTAGATGTCTTTAGGAAACTAGTTATATGTTCGTTCTTATTTTCTTTTGGATCCAATGTGAAGGGAAATTTAAGTGGTGATAAAGTTCTCGAATAGAGATTTTTAATAGTACACACGACTACATAACCAGCTATATAATAACACCATTTTATATCGGTCTCGTTTTGAATAACCTTTCTGTACATTTAACGGTCAGTGTATACTAGATGTCGTGTTGGCCCGGAGGTTTAGGCGCCCGCTTCTCATGCATGAGGGTGTGGGCTCGAAACCTGGCAAGTACCATTGTGACTTTTTATGATTATTTAGACACCACTGACATACGGTGAAGGCAAACATCTTGAGGAAACCTGGACTTACAATTTCTAATTATAAGTTTGAAATCACCAACCCACATTGAGCAAGCGTGGTGATAAATGCTCAAACCAGATGTAGCTCAGGAGTTTGAGGCATTTTTTGCTAATATACCTGTCACAACAACTGCTCATTTAGAATCATCAGCCAGACTATCGTTAACTTTGCTTAGAGAAAATGTCAAATCATGCAAAGACGATTTTAGTTTTCATTATACCAATCCTTTAGAGATAATAAAGGTTTTTAAAGAAATCAAGATCAAATCAACTGAAGACCTTTGGGGACTATCGGTGAAAGTATGCGGATCACTTATCCGAACTTTAGCGCCGTATCTGGCTTTGATTTTCAATAAAAGTATAGATGACGGTGTCTTCCCGAACCTAATGAAATACAGTAAAGTTATTCCATTATTCAAAAATGGTGACACTAAGGAACCAAACAACTTTAGGCCTGTGTCTGTTCTGCCGGTTCTTAGCAAAGTGTTTGAAAAGTTAATGCTATCTCGGATGCTTCATCACTTTGATAAACATGCCATCTTCCATCACCAACAATACGGTTTCACTAAAGGTCGTTGTACAACTGACGCCGGTGTCACTTTGATAAAGGAGGTATTCGGTGCTTGGGAGGAAGCACAGGATGCTGTTGGTGTCTTTTGCGACCTCTCAAAGGCGTTCGATTGCGTTGATCATGAAACACTCTTGCTGAAATTAGATCATTACGGGATTAGACATACTGCACTCCGTCTACTAAAGTCATATTTAGAGGATAGGCAGCTGAGAGTTCATGTGGTGGTTCTAACTCCCGGGGCTCTGAGATAAGAATTGGCGTACCGCAAGGTTCAATTTTGGGTCCGTTTCTCTTCTTAGTGTATGTTAATGACTTGCCATTTCTATTTAAAACTGAGCCAAGAATGGTGCTGTTTGCAGATGATACATCATTAATTTTTAGAATAGGTCGACGTGTTAATAATTTTGACGAAGTAAACAGATCCATTCATCAAGTTCATAATTGGTTTACAGTCAATAATTTAGCACTTAACGAGAAAAAAACAAAATGTATTAAATTTAGCTTGCCCAACGTACACAGTAATGATTGTGACATAATTTTAAATGGGCAAAAGTTAGAATTTGTTAACGAGACTATGTTCCTAGGTATTAAGCTAGACAATAAACTTCAATGGGGTTCCCACATAAAGACGCTTTCGGGAAGACTGAGCTCAGCTGTTTTTGCAGTTAGACAGATTAGACAGCTCACAGACGTGAACACAGCAAGGCTTGTTTATTTTAGCTATTTTCACAGCATTATGTCGTACGGAATTTTGCTGTGGGGTCGAGCTGCGGAAGTAGATTCAATATTTATTTTGCAAAAGCGGGCTATCCGAGCGATATATAACTTGCCCCCTCGTGAATCTCTGAGAGAACTATTTAAAACGATAAATATCCTAACGGTTCCTTGTCAGTTTATATATGAAAACATTATGTACGTAAGGAAAAATTTGCAATTATTTGAAAAAAGAAGCGATAGACATAATTTTAATACAAGAGGCAAAGATAGGCTGGCTGTGCCACGATTCCGTCTGTCCAAAGTACAGAAATCCTTTATGGGGTTCTGTGTAAATTGTTACAATAAAATTCCAAGAAGTGTATTAAATCTTAATGAACGAAAATTTAAAACTTATATTAAACGCGAATTATGTAGACAGGCATACTACAAACTTTCAGATTATATTAAGGACAAGAATGCCTGGCATCATGTTGGTTCGGCTCCACTGGACAATACTCAAATATGTAGTCATTAGTTATTGAAATTCTCAAAATTAATGAAACCTTGAATGAGTTTTTAAAGAAGCATTCTTTTGGATTGTGAGTACGCATATGTGAGCACCATGTTCGAGACAACAAAGGATTAAAATTTTAATGATAGATAGACCATCATTTGTTCCTTTTTATTAACAACTTGTCTCTGCATTGTTCTCACATAGGGGTACAGTAATGTATAAAAAATGTATTATTTATGAATTGTAAAACAAATATTTTTTTTAAAAGAGTAACGATGGAGTTGCTTGCTCGTTCTTCTCCATTCGAAACTACAATTTGGAACGAGCACCTAGCTTCACTGACGAACAGACTGACAGACTACTATTCTATTTTGACGTTTCAAAAGTACCTATTTATGGTTTATTTGGAATAAATGATTTTGATTTGATTTGATTTGATTTGAAACCTTCTCCGTGTGAGAAGAGGCCTTTGCTCAGCAGTGGGCACTTATAGGCTGATAATGAGATGAGAAAGTTTTTATTCGTAGAGTAGGAGAGTAATAACAACTAGGCTGATGATGATGATGTTGATGATGATGATGATGATAATGATGTATACTAGATTCGAACAACATACGTTCATGGCGACGCATATAGAAAACTGACGATCAAAACCACCTAACGACGTAACAAATCTTACACCAAACAGGAAAATCATATCAACGTTCTACTGCTTGGTAGTAACTTGCCGGGCATGATTTTCTCGCTTGTTCGTAGGATTTTTTTTCGATCTGTGGGAACTTTATTCTCTGTTACCTAACCCTTGTAAACGTCTGTTTGATTTTTTTTATCTGCTAGGTCGGCAAACAAGCAGACGGATTACCTGATGGTCAGCAATCACCGACACCCGTAGACACCCGCAACAGCAGAGGAGTTATGAGTGAGTTGTCGACCTTGTGAGATTAGGGATTTGAACATTTAGGGTTTGGGGGAAGGGAAGGATCCGGTAACATCACTCAGACGGCGAAACACAACGCTGTGGTTGTTTTACGACGGTTTTCTGTGAGGCCTTGGTATCACTCCGAATGAACCGACACTTCTACGAGAAACAATACAGCCAACTGCAATACCAGTTCAGGAATTTTGTACAAATCGTATGCTGAGATCTACACCCGTAAAAACGGAGCCATTTAAGTCTGGCTTTTTAAATATACTTGTTTCGAACCAGTTTGCTATTAATTGATTTATCTGTCAAGTAATCTTCGATATACGAGTATTTATGCCGTACCAGCTTCATAGTCGAGTCGTAAACTAATGTTTTATAGCCTAATATGATTTATTTGGATAAAAGAACTACCACTTTTTTCCTTTCGCATCAGCTACTGAGATTAAGTTGTTCAAAAAAACCGACTCTTTGGTTTGTAAATTGAAATTTCTTCACCAAATTTTCTTCAGGAAAAATTAATAGTTGTATATGTTTACAATTATCTTGGATTTTTATTACACTAATAAAATTACATAATATATTACTCTCTTGTTTATCGCTACGCATTTGTTTTCCTCATTATTGAATTCCAATGTGGTAGAAATGTGTTAGGAATCGATGCAGCCTTTTTGCGAAATTGTCTGTCACTCTCAGAGCTATCTGTTACAAAGAGGCTCGGTAACAAATGACGAACAAGCGTCGCACCCACAGTATCGATTCGATAATAATCGAGAGAATCGAGATTTTTCAACTCGACTGATGTGAGACCTTGGTTTTTGTGTTTTCATGTCAACGAAAAGAATTATAAAAAATGAGCAATGGTTAATGAATGTGGTGAAGGCTCATAAACTTTTAAAATATTATTTTATGACAGACCTTATTTAGGCACCTTTTTTATGCAAATAAATGAAATGTATTTTTTTTTGTTTTTTGTGGACGCAACGCCTTGTAATCTTCGAATGTGTAGGCAGAGGTTCTCGTGGATAATAATCTAAGGAACATTATGGTATGAGTTTTATGTACGAGTAGGTGTATTTAGCCACACACTGGGTGCAACTTTTGCTAATGCCATTTCTGTTATTTACTAGTTTTTTTCTTTCTTCCCATCTAAATTAAGTTTCCGTCCGTCAAACACGCTTTTACTAACCAATATTAAAAAGAGATATAGTTCAAATAGTCTGTTGCCATTTTTATATGTGATCCTGATCTTGATTTTCATTCTTATACAACCTAACTTCGCCGTATTTAATACTAGCCGTACAATACAAAAATATAGAGGACACAAGTTACAAGATACAGACTATCTTTTGAATGGAGGCTCCATAAAATGTTAGCATCGTTTTACTACATAAAAGTTGAGAAAATACAATTTCATATACAGACAAAAGCACATCAAACTATCCCAAACTATATTTATTTAATAGATCTTCAACTTAACGCGTTCTGTAATAAAGTCGAAAATGTATCGAAAAAAATCGACATTTCGTTGTCACATTCCATTTCCAACGTAGCTTGACATCTCGTTGCAAAGGAAGCGTGAATAAGGAGGGCTTAAAATATAGTGGAAATGCAGTTTGATATATGTCACCCATTGAGTTGTGTGTGACAGGTGAAGCGGGAGGAATACAAATAGAAAACTGTCACGATCTAACTGCGATGAAGTTATTGACTGGATTTTTATTTTGATCGACTATTTATTTGATTGTGATATGCGGAAATTTGAAATATTATGTCAATATATACATATTTGTTATGATTCAATAGGTATCTACTTGATAAAGACAGATTAGGGTTTATGTTTAGTAGTTTTGTGTTGAGCTATTTATAAAAAACTACCTACTCTCGCGCGGTTTCACCCGCTGCTCAGCTCCTACAGATCGTAGCTTGATGTTTTATAGCCTATAGCACTCAGGAATGTTGCAGCTATCTATCAGTGAAAGAATTTTGGAAATCCGACCAGTGGTTCCAAAGATTACACCCTACATACAAACTTACAAATTGTACCTTTTTATAATATTAGTATAGAAAAAGGTGATGAAATCATGTTATTCGTTCTTGTGAATATTGTATCTATGAGAAAAATGTAATGTACATTAAATTGTAAAACTAAACAAAAAGAAAGTCTAGATAATGCTATTCACAAAAAAACTCGAAACTACACAAACAAAAAACCAGCAGAAACATCTCAAAATAAGGCTACCAACTTCGTAAACGAATCGAGAATGAAAAAAAAATCGTTACAAAACTGCCAAAGCATCGAATAAATAAAAACTATCGGTGGATACGCGACAGCACCACACGTCCGCGCGCCTTGAATACTAAGCAAGAAATGACATATTTGTTTGAAAAAAGAATTCGCCATTTTCCCACGGCGCGAATGAAATATGATGTTAGTACATGAGAAAGTACTGCTAATGGTGCTCGGGGATGTGTTTGAATAAAACGAAACCGAATTTTTGTTTTTTTTTTTGTTTATCTTATTGTTATTTATACAGTGGCGTTTAGAGTTTATTCAGCTTTTATAGTAACTTCGTTGTATACGCAAATGTAAAAGCGTGATATAAAATTTTGCGTCACATAGCCCATACAAGTTACTACCTACCTATTTTCAAATTTATCTGGTGAAAATGGCGTTTAGACATTGTAAACTGAAACCTAAACAATAATTACTATAATTACTTCAGAGCCACTATTTTGTCATACCACAATATATTCATCACCATCTTATATCTACCTACTGATGAGAAAAGGCATCTTCTCAAACGGATAAGGTTTGCGCATTAATCACCACGCTTGCTCAAGGCGAATTGGTGTTTTGGACTAGTAATTTTATTATAAATCATAAGACTAGATTTCCTCACAATTTTAGCTATCTGTATAAGCATAATATAACATTAAACTCAGACCTACTCCGTGTGAGAAGTGGCCCTTGCTCCGCAGTTGGCACTTATAGGCTGATGATGATAATTGATATTGCGGAAAGTTCATTAAATTGAGACTAAAATGGTTTTGTTTAGCTTGACGTATAAGTAATTAATATAGCTCTAATGTCGTATACATTCAGTCAACAAAGTATCGGGAATGAATGTTTTTTTATGGTTCCAAAATCGAATTTTATTTTTTTTTGTTGTTGTTAGATTGGCATAATTGTTTTCCATTTTGGCGCGGAATTTGAGTTGCATCTGTTATTTATATTAAAAACAGTGCTGTTTTTAGTTTTATAATATCTAGTGTGTATTGCGAATTTCGTAATGGACAAAAACATCGAACAAAGAGTCTTTTGTCTTAAATTTTGCATCGCCAATGATGGCGATGCAAAATTTAAGACAAACTCTTTATCAGAGACAAACTCTCTTCTTATTTAAGTTTCGTGTTCGGAGGCACTCAAAATGGTACAGAAGGCTTACGGTGAATCGACTTTATCAAAAACACGTGCTTATGAGTGGTACAAAGCGTTCAAAAGCGGTCGAGATATGATGGAAGATTTGCCTCGTTCTGGTAGGCCATCAACGTCTGCAACTGAAGTTAACATCGCAAAAGTGAAGAAAATAGTGACTGAAAATCCTCATTCAAGTTTGAGAGAGATGGCTGCCGAACTTTCTGTATCTGATGAGTTGATCCGTACCATTTTAACAAATAATTTGGGTATGAAACGTGTTGCCGCTCGGCTAGTCCCAAAACACCTGAATTTTCTTCAAAAACCAAATCGCATGAAAGTCGCTGAGGACATGCTAGAACGAGTCAATACCGACCCAACATTCATGAAACGCATTGTTACTGGTGACGAGACGTGGGTTTACGAGTTTGACATGCAAACTAGTTAACAAGCTTCGGAATGGCACCTTCCAACTGAACCAAAACCGAAAAAACCACGTCAAAGTCGATCAAAAGTCATAGGTCATGTTGACTGTTTTCTTTGACTATCGCGGTGTTGTGCACTCAGAATTCTTGCCCGAAGGTCAAACGGTAAATAAAGAATATTATTTGAGCGTTATGCGGCGTTTTAGAGAACAAATTCGACGAAAAAGGCCAGAAATGTGGAAAGAAAATTCTTGGATTTTGCATCACGATAATGCGCCTTCGCACAAGGCCATCATTGTAAACGATTTTTTGTCCAAACACTCAACAAACACCATCGAGCAGCCACCATATTCACCAGATATGGCTCCAGCCGACTTCTTTCTTTTTCCCACACTCAAATTACCCCTTCGTGGCACCCGTTTTCAATCGTTAGAAGACATAAAGGAGAATTCGCGGCGAGCACTGAACTCAACTCCGGAAACAGCGTTTAAAAAAAGTTTCGATGATTGGATTATTCGTTGGCGTAAGTGTATCGTTTCTGAAGGAGCATACTTTGAAGCTGATAAAATAAATTTAGATGAATCACAAACATTTTGTGTATTATTGACTTTTTCCCGGTACTTTCTTGACAGAGTAGTATATCGAAAATAGTAACAAGTATATCGATTACACTACTTTCATTCCCATTTATTGATAGCTTTGCGTCCTTATATATAATATCTTTTGTCACAATAATGAGTGGTAGATATTGAATGAGCCGAAATATCGAATGACCGACATCCGACATCAAAGATGGGAGTTGTGAGGCATCTCTTTGAATCACTATTTTGTTTTCGTTATTACAATTTTGTTGGTGAATTTTGTTGCGTTATATAATTTTCTTGGTAAAGATATGTATTTGATTATATTAGATTTTGAATGGCAATGTTAGAAATAAGCTTTATGTAAATACTAAATTAATTTGTTGGGTTCAGTTCTACTTATAGCTTAGTTAAGCAGTACATTTAGTAAAAAAAATATGTAAAAAAATGGTGCATATGGCGAATTTATTGCCGAAAAAACTGTATGTGAATATGTTTTGTGAAGAAACAGGACAAAATGGAAGTAATAATATCTAATTCCGATTTATGCCCAAAAAAAAAATCGAATTAATTAAACTATAATTTCTTTTCAAATTACGGCATCATTAGAGGAAAGTAAGTCCAATTTTAGGACATTCTCTTACTAAAGCGATCATTATTGCTAAAATTGGTTTATCTTAAACTCGCTAGCACTGACTGAGAAAAAAATACATCTTCGGTAACATAGTATAAAAAGTCGCTTTTTTGTCCCTATATCCTTTTGTATGCTTAAATCTTCAAAACTGCGCAACGAATCGGCGAAGCCGGGGATGGTCGCAAGTTTGTAATAAATACATAGGAATCTTAACTAAGTAATATTATGCTAGCACTATCTAAACAGTCTCAAAAGTTCTGTTCATTCCACAAAACAATAGTAGCGTGAAGATAAACCAGATCAGTCCATTAGCAAGCGCGTCACGTAAAATCCATTGAACTGAAATAATATGAGAATTTATTTTATTGTCCTGAGAGATACTGTAGAACTATCTTGATGTATGGCCGACTAAATTACACACGTTAGGCGGTGTTCAATATTGTGTGCATATTTATATTTACTCTATATAAAAGAAAATCGTTCGTCGTTCATCGTTAGTTACTCCACTTATAACTCAAGAACGGCTGAACCGATTTAGTTGAAAATTGGCAGGAAGGTAGTTTAGAGCCAGGAGATAGAGTAGGTAGTGTAGGTTAGGTAGAGTAGGGTAGGTAGAGTAGGGTAGGTAGAGTAGTGCACGTATAGTATGGTAGGTATAGTGAAGTAGGTAAAGTAGGGTAGGTAAAGTAGGGTAGGTAGAGTAGGTTAGGTAGAGTAGGGTAGGTAGAGTAGGGTAGGTAGAGTAGGGTAGGTAGAGTAGGTTAGGTAGAGTAGGGTAGGTAGAGTAGGGTAGGTAGAGTAGGGTAGGTAGAGTAGGGTAGGTAGAGTAGGGTAGGTCGTGTAGGATAGGTAGAGTAGAGTAGGGTAGGTAGAGTAGGGTAGGTAAGTAGGGTAGGTAGAGTAAGGTAGGTAGAGTAGGCTAGGTAGGGTAGAGTAGGGTAGGTAGAGTAGAGTAGGGTAGGTAGTCAAATGACGGGAGCGACGCCGCGGGTAAGAGCTAGTTTTATATATAAAAATAAACGAAAATAAAGGTCAATATATACATACACATCAACAGCTTATAAGTGCTTACTGATAAGCACTTATAAGCTGTTGATGTGTAGTCAGAGTGTGGGCAGAGGCTTCTTCTCAGTTCCCACACGAAGAAGGTCTTAGCAGTATTCACCATACTTGCACAAGGCAAAGTTAATTTTGTACAATATTGACCTACAATGATATAACAAGAGACAGCCATGACTTATAATTTCTAATTTAAGTTTAAAATCACCAATCTGCCTATATTAAGCGTTTTGTTAAGCGCTCAAACCTTCAAGAATTGCTAAGCACTTAGGACTTTGGCACTGGTGATGTGTTGTGACGTATTTTTTTCTATAACCGTTATATGCTGTTATAACCTGAAAGAGGAAAAGTAGCAAACTCTTTGGTCACGGTTTGACATGGTAAGTTTACATAATCTTATACTTAATCACCAAAGGCATTTGATCTATTACCATCATAAAACAAACCCAATCACCATTTTCCAAAAACATGACAACAGCATGAACATTATAAATCTCAGGTTGTCGATGGTCATCAAAATCCAGCCTACCCCCTATTGCAGTAAGCGTGAATTTATAGCGTGTACTCAGCAGTTAAACGTCGATGTTTATAGCCCATCACTAAACGACGTTTGTCGATATAATTTATCGACACTTTCATAGCTATTTGCTTTTATTTTTTATTTACGATTTGACTTTCTGATTATAAATTTTACGTTGAGGTGAGGTAACGTAATTATGTTGTTAAGAATTATTGCTAAGGTTTTATATGGGTGCGTTAGGGTAAAACACATGGGCCCTTTTTAATAAATAAATTGAGTTTGAAGGTGCTATCAGTATAAATTAGATTTGTGAACGGCTCATAAACCGGGTCGTTCTGCAATTTATAGGAAAAATAATATCATAATGTAGAAATGGGTTGGGTTGCTACCATTACATAATACGTGCTTTAGGTACCGTTAATCTAACTTTATTAACCATATTGAGTAGGTATCTCTTTTTTATTTAGAAAATGTATTTTTTATAAGTTCTAAGTTTCAGTATCGTCTATAAGTACCCACTGCTGAGCCAAGGCCTCTTTTCACACACAGAATTTTTTTCAGGTTTGTGTATTAATCACCATGCTTGCCCTAGGTAGTATTTCAAAATTATAATTAGAAATATAGACTATAAGTCCAGGCTTCCTCACGATCTTTTCCTCTACTGCATGTCATTAATATCTAAGTTAACAAAATGTTATGTATCCATATTGTACAATGCTTAGATTCAAGATTATCTTGTGAAAAAGCTTTTAATCGTCAGGCATTTTACTAACTGATATTTGGTTAATTCATTATATGTAGTGTTTTAAGTTATCAACAATATATCTGCATAACTTAATGTTTATTTTCATAACACTAAACTTCAACAACAAAACTTCTACAAAATAAAACTTCCACAGTAATATCTAAAATTGTTTTTAAATTTATTATCACAGTGTGTTTGCATAGAACTTCAACAAACAGACATCGTTCGTCGATATCGGTGCCAAATCTTTCTTAAATCTAGCCAAATCGAAAGCAGTAACCTTCCGAAACTGTTGCACATTACATTTTTCTCTAAACAGTATTCCTTAATACATTTTGAAGTGTACGTATTAAATTTTATTACATAAGGTAGGATTAGTAAGTTGAAGTGGCAATGGGCAGGGCACATAGCGCGTAGAACCGACGGCCGCTGGGGCAGAAAGGTTCTCGTGGAGGCCACGTACCGGCAAGCGCAGCGTAGGACGTCCACCCGCAAGGTAGACAGACGACCTGATTAAGGCCGCAGGAAGCCGCTGGATGCAGGTCACTTCCAACCGGCCTATCTGTAAGTCAATGGGGGAGGCCTATGTTCAGCAGTGGACGTCCTGTGGCGGATATGATGATGATGATGATATGAGGTAGGTCGGCAAACGACCTTCCATATTACGTGATGTTAAGCAATCGGCGCCGTCCATAGACAGCCGCAACACCAAAGAAGTTAAGAGTGTGTTGCCGGCCTTTTGGAAATAAGTGAGATGGCCCTTTGGGTTTGGGATATTTAAGGATTGAGATTAGATGTGGGAAGGGATTGGGCCTCCGGTAATCAGACACGGCACAATCAAACACATCGTGTTGTTGATTCACGCCGGTATTCTGTGACTCCGTGTTATCACTCTGATCGAGATGACCCACTCGTGCCGAAATTTGGCTCTCCCTCACATAGAAATAGGAAAAAAAAGGTTAGAATATAAAAAATATTCCAAGTTAATATTTAATGAAACAGCTTCTTTTAATAAAAAGGAAAACTCAATCTTGAGTACACTTACAACGTAAGCCCATATAAAGCGGCGCACTCGCTGTCAGACATAATCCGGTAACAGGGTCGCAGAATCGCGAGTCGGTAAGCGGTCGCGCATCACAACCGTGCAAACGTGACCGGACTTTAAGCCTGAGCGTGACACCTCACAAAGATGGAATATTACGTGTTAATGTCATAAAAGGCTTTATTTTCTATATATTGTACGGAGCGACGGGATAATCTGAATAAATTGATAGGAACCGCTAATTTAAATAGTTTTAAATTCAAGTAAAGCACGAGATTTGTTAAAAATGTAGTTAAAACGTGAAAAGAATAAACACATTCACAACATTGAGATGACTTATACAACTTTTACAATTGTATTTAATTTTAATGGATTATATTATAGCAATGCTTTTTTAAACAAAAAGTTACATCAAACACGTTTATGATACACATAAAGAAAATTTTAAGGATTTTAAAGCGCTATTAATGTTAAAAAATACTTTCGAATTTCAGCTTAATTGTGTAGGTAATATATTAATGTCTGAACAAAACCCTCAATTGTATTCACAAATACCTACCATTACCAGAAAAGGCAATGTCACGGTTCAAATATCCAATTCATTGGTGGCCAAAATGGGGGCTTTGACGGCAAAAAATATCGCACAAACACGTATATCTACGTCAGATGTCCAATAAAGTAACATCGTTTAGATATAGGCAGCACTGTCAGTAAAAGGCTTTGTATTTTTAAATACCTATACAAACACCGTTAAATGTTTAGCGGTTGCGGGCGTCACTCGCCGCGAGATAGTCCACCCGCGAACAGAATGCCGAAACGCGAAAACATGACTTTATGCGACTGACAGGTTTCACGCGGCCGGAGCCGATGCGACTTTTTTTAATCACTTTTTTATCTTCGTCCTTTTTTGTCGGGAAATCGGTGAGCTGTGGCCGGATTTATTTACGGCTGAGCAAGAGGCGTGTCGTGTTTGTGTGTAAAATTTATGGGCTCCTTTTTCGAAGTTGATCGGTGTGTGGGAAAAATGTATCGCTTATTTTGCCTTCGAACGGAAAATTCTAAACAATCCACGCCGGCAACTTGTGTACGTATAATATTTTGCTATCCGTACAGTCATATATTCAGCAAAGTGGAAATTAATATTTCCGAATACTAGGTATTTATTTGCCCGTAAGTAATATTAACCAATTATATTGTAATATTGTTGTATATTTATATATTACTTTGTCAGCCAAAAATTGGTCTCTGTAACCTGTGTCTGCGACATATTTGGTCGAAAATACTGACATAACACAGTAAATGTCCCCAAGATACACATGTTATTAAATTTCGCAGGACAGGATCAGATTCGTCCATTTTTTATTAAGTTACGACGATACATCTTAAGATTTGTTCTCAGTCCGATACCATCAATGTAACAAATTTGATTTAGTTACAAAATAACACAGTCAACTTACCCTAATGCTTGACAGGATTTTTTCAAAAAGTTTAACGCTTACGTACCTGAAAAAGAAATAATAGAAAAATTAAGTATAATTAGTAAAATAATAGAGAATAAAAAAGATAAAGTGATCAAAGATGGTTTCGTTTTCTATATCAAGAAAAATATTTTCTTTTGAAACAAAATTATGTCGAATGTCTGACAAAATAAAGGCGGGTTTTGTGTGTTTAGGCATTCTTCTCTATGGATGTTGGCACACGAATTTATTTATGTGTTAGCTGTATTTATTACCTTAGGATCAATGGATCGGAAAACATTGTAAGGCATGTACATAGGAGATGGTGAATTTTTACACATAACCAAAATTTTCTTTTGAACTTTGAGCATTTTTTAAGTTGAAACACTTTTGTGTTTTAGTTTCTAAACAATTATTGTAAATTCGATACTCAACTGTTTTTTCGTTCTATAGGTATGACACATTGAAAGTAAAACGAGTAACAGCTGCAGTATGAATTTTTGTCATCACAATAATACATATACGTACAGTTTGACATTATTTAGCCTTATGACGGCCGTAATAAGACAGAGTTTAAAATACATTGTGTTTTGCTTATATCGATATTTGCATATAAGAAACATAAAAGCCGAAAACGAGACATAAATTTATTTATACGTAGCAAAAAGTTTAAATCATAGGAACTTTCACACACTTTTCAATGACACAAATCAATACAAAATCTAAATAGCAAAACAAAAGACAAATAGACAAATTGTCTCTAAAATGGAAGTCCCTTCACAGGGAACCATTATAAGAGCCTTCGACCATTCCCTCAGTTCAGTGCATTAAACCTAATAGATGCAATAAAATGTACCGCCCCCGAGATTGCCATGCTGTATTAAATGTTCTAGCAGTGAATTAATTGGTTCCACTGCAACGAAAGCCATTTCATTGGACGCGGTGGAGTAGTTAATACTTGCGTAAAACACATGTAATTTCTTAGACGGATTACGTGGGAAATGAATTAGAACACATTAAGGCTGTTTTGAAAAGAGAACTGTTCAAGTCAACAATTCGTGTGATTATGTCATAATTTGGTGTGCAATTATAGATATAAAGTTAGGCGAGATGCACACTACAAGACGGTTTTTTAGGGTTAAAATCATCAGATGCATTCTTAAGCCCTGGATGAGGCAAGGGAGAGTGTCTCAGTAGCCTTCTCCTGCTGCCGCTGAAGCCGCGGTCAATGTACTGCAGCCTCACAACCCCGGCTGAACATCAGTCCTGTTGGGCTCCATCTGTGGTGTCTACGAATCTGTAGTCTGAGAAAATTTGTGTTTATATAAACTGTTAACTAACTTTTTTCTCTGCCATCTGTGATCTTTATTTGCCTAAGGTTAATAGAAATAAAACTGTTCAATAATAACCGCTGCCATCCTACAGACCCTCATTTAGTAAAAAAAAAACAAACAAACAGTTGAAACAAAAGACAAAGTCATTACATTAAGTTAATAATAAATACATTCGTAACAAAGACTGACAATTGTCAAAATCTAAAAAGGAAAATACCTTATTTACATATAAAAGCAATAAAAATGTTGTCCTTACAGTTTCAGCGCAAAACGGCTGAAACTCATTCTCAGAAGCCAATTCCCCAAATTAGCTTGGAAACACTGTAAAATAAAAATTGTGCGATTTCGTTAGCACTGAAACGTTTCAGACTGAAATTATTCCGGTTTTACATAGCACTCGGCGTCGCTGAAAAAACCTTCAACTAGAATAATAATGGGATACCACAAATTGTTAGTGAAAATACCCAAAATCGTTTGAAGTTTGTCTTCATGTTGGTTTACAAAATATTTTTTTTTTAAATTAGGACAACCAAAAAATTTTACACTAGTTACAATGTTCTTATGATATCTTAAATCTTATGCTAAGTGTAGACTAAATTATAGGTTGCCACAGCATGCATAATATGTGGTCGGATCTATGTAACTTGTTGTTATTTAAAATAAAAAAGTTTTCGTTAGACAACTTTGTTAGATACATGATGGAGATTGCCTGCTCTTTAGACTTATCTCTTCTTTAGCTCTTGATATATAATAGCATACTCTGTTTCCTAGATCCGAAGAGTAGGCAGAATAGTTAATTTACCTTAATTTTAAAATCCCGAACAGCCTATCAGGCGAATAACAGGTAGAACAATCTAATAGAAATAGTGTGACGTACATCAGGCTGATTAACACATCAACGTACCGGCATCGGCCTAAAGCAGGAGGAAGAACGAGGGGGTTGTTAGTTAGTAAGAGTCTGACACTCCCTCTTGCCTCATCCAAGACGAGAGAGGTCATTAAATGATATTCTGATATACCCCAAACAAAAAATAAAAAATAAAAAAATAGGCCGGCTTGGGGTCGAAGGCCGAATCATGGATTTTAATAATCTTCATAAGTTTGTAAAGGTTACAGAAATATAATAATTTCCTAAAACCATACTTAATTTTATTATGCTATGACCTGTACACAATGAAACATTCTTTACGACAGAAATTAAACTCAAAATATTACAGAAGGTGCGTTTTAGTGACTCAGTTAATTTGCTGTGTAGGCAACGTTGATGATCTATAAAAGTCGTGTCAATGTATGTTTGCTTACATTACTTATTTCATGTTTTTATTGATATTGCCTAACTTTATACACGGTTTAGTGGTATTCATTGTAATTTAAGGTCAGTTGTAAAAAGTAGTATAAATATTCTAATTATTATTTGTGTCCCGAACTAAATAATGTAGTCATATTCTCTTAGTAGGTAGTCAGTTATTATTTCGTGAAATAAGAAGATAATGTGAATAGAATATTTGATTTCCCTGACACGGTTACACTGATGTTACATCGTACTTAATGATTTTATTGTGTTTTCTGTTTCAGACATCCAACCAGAATCTTTGACAAGCATGCTTACGACTACTGGGCAAATATTGTTTGAATTTATTTCTTTAATTTTTTACGTCGTTGTGGGCTGGATTATAAGACGCTTCTGATGCGTGTGGGTTTGAAACCTAGCAAGTACCAATGTGGATTTTTCCAAGTTATATGTACTTTCTGTGATTATTTAGACACCACTGACATACGGTGAAGGAAAAACATCTTGAGGAAACCTGGACTTAAAAATTCTAATTATAAGTTTGAAATTGCATGTGGTGATTGATGCTCAAAACCTTCTCCGTGTGAGAAAAATTTTGCTCAGCAGTGAGCGCTTATAGGCTGATGATGAAGATGATTTTTATGGTTATTACATAGTAGTCGGAAACAATATCGAGTACATATGAATAGAAGTAGAAGCAGTAGAAGATGGCAATCGGTGTCGCCAATGGACACCCAGATACCAGTACTCTGAGTACCTTTTGAAAATTCTTTTCTAAAGGCGTAATACAACTTAACCTTTGTTTCAAGCCGATTTTCTGTAATGTCCTGGCATCACACCGATCGAGCCGATTCTTACGTAACCACACTAATCATGAAACTTAATCTTCATGTAAGGTTCCAGCTACCGCTTCCAAGAAAAGATGGCTTGATGTTATATTGTGTTCAAATGTACATTTTATTACATTCCCTTTTACAGCGTACTAATTCATCCCTAATTTAAATATTTTACGTTTAGTAGTTAATTTGTAGCATAAAGGCTAACGGGCCATAAACCAGTTTTATCTAGTTTTGACGACTGAAGTATGGAGATGTCTCATGTACATACATAGTTACGCATTTGTTATATGAGTTTTTTATCTGTTGAGCATAATTTTATATTAACTTATTTGTAGTAACATTTTGTTTAAAGGTCAAGTCGCTTATGATCTTCATTATTATGCCATTTTAGGAAGCAAAGTGTAAAGTTCGTGATCATGGCTGGCGGGCTGCTCCCCAACAGTTTTACATTAGGAATATCTATCCGTGTTTAAACGCACGCAAACTTCACCAGTGCAATGTAGAATTTGTGATCATTGTCCTCAATCTTCTATGTGTATACCGTCGCCATAAATGCTTTGGGTAAGCTCCGCTGTGTCCTTAAAGCGCGATCGTCAACGGCAACCCCTCACATCTGTGCATATTATCATGATTAACGAGAGGAACTGAAAGATCGCCTTCTACCACAGAGCATCATGCTTGTAAAGAAGAAGGACGAGCGCATGAGGTAGCAATCTCTTTACGCCCCAAGCACCTTTGGACGGCGAGTAAGGTTAGCTTGCCGCCCGATCAGAACGAATCCACAGCATGAGCCCACCGTGAGACGGAAAAACTTTACGACCACATTATGACAAGTATAAATATTGTTAACAAACGTTCCTAGTAATCTGGGCGCATATCAACCTGCTGATGCCAGAGGCTAGGTAAAAAATCTGGTAACTATCAATATAACATTTTTCGCCTTAAATTTACTTTGTAAGATTATTCAGAAACCATTGACATATTGTTTTGCATACCCCATTGGGTTATAGTGATACAACAATGAAACTTGTAAAACTACCCTTTATCTGTGACAAACAATAAATGGATTTGATTTGATTTGACATTTATATGGGAAAGGAAAATATAGTAAGGAAACCTGACCTTACAATATTTTTTCATTCTGAGCAGGCTTTTGTGGTACCTATAGCTCATTCTTAGTGTTTGGTCAGACGTTTAGTATTGATAAGTGGCCAAAAAAAAACCATTTCAAATACTTAGATCTTTAAAATATCGAAAAATAGTCTAAAATCTCAATTTCTCTAATTTCCTCAAATTGACACTAGAATGGAGTTAATTAAAAGAATGATTAATATCCACCCCTCTCACTATAAAGTTGCGGAATGAAAGATAAATATACCAAGGTTTAATCTCATTTTATTGTGTTCTAAAGCAAAGTCTGCGAGCATAAGCCTAGACTTCATTAAAGCTAGTCTCTGGCGCTACGGACTCATCAAAACCGACTGTATATTTACTATGTTCCATTCTGGCTTTCCGAATAAAGATCTGAAGAAATCCTCTTTAATTTAATAGTTATTATCGTGCAAGCAGTCAAATTAGGGATCAAATATTGGCCGACAGAAAACCATGTCAATTGTATTACAGAAATGGAAAAATCTTGTTTTATAAGCGAATAGTCGCTACATCATCATCATCGTCACCAGCCAGTCAGTTCCAAAAGGTTGTCAAAGGCAAAGTATCGGCATTAATCACCACGCCACGATTTTAAACTAACTATTATCTTAAAAATTATACCTAAGTCCTAATTTACTTTAAATTTTGAAACCCTGAAATTATTTTGGCATTAATAATGTAATAAAAAGGCTTGCCTAAACCCGCTTTAACAAAAAAATATTTCCATAAAACACATATTATTTATTTATTTATTTATTTATTTCTTCTTCATACAAACAGTGTGAATGGCGGACTTAATGCCTTAAGGCATTCTCTAACAGTCAACCATAGGGCAGTGCAGAGAATTTTTGCGGTTGGTGCGAAGCAAGGACACAGAGTCCTAGAACAGGATAAAAGGGGAAAGAAAAAGGAAGAAACAAACACGATTCTTTACACATAGGTAAATAAATAGATATGCATAAAATAAGTTAACGAATACAATAAATAATACATGTTAAGTATGGATATATTGAAACATACATACTAATAATATACAGATATACATATACATATATACATATATACATACATACATAATATTATCTAGATGGGAAAAACCATGTCGAGACTAGTTACCACATCTGTTTTGTGTCTGCCAATCCTTAAATAAATGCTCGTGGACTTTTAACTTGAACGAGTAGCGATTTGTGGCCATTCTGATTTCCTTCGGAAGCGCATTCCATAGAAGAACAGCTTGGATGAAGAAAGAAGAATGGAAGAAGTCAGTGCGATGGGTAAGACACTGAAGGTGTCGATTGTGGGAAGACCGAAGAAATTTTGAATGGTTTGCGCAGGTATATTGAAAGTAAGGGGCGAGGTAGCTAGGCGAAGAAGGAGAATCAAGGTAAGAGAATAAAGTTGTAAGTGCCCTCTGTTGTCTGCGCAAACGTATTGGCAGCCACTTAAGTTGCATCCTACGTGCAGAAACATGATCATATTTGCGTAGATTGAAAATGAATCGAATGCAGTTATTTAGAAGTCGGTCAAGTTTATTGAGCAGATCTGCATTCAGGTCATAGTAACAGACATCAGCGTAATCAATAATGGGGAAAATCAAGGCCTGCACCAGCTGCGTCTTCGCGGATGACGGAAGAAAGTTCCTCAGGCGATACATAGCCCTCAACGAGCCGGTCACCTTCCGGCAAACACTGGTGACTTGGGGTCTCCAGCTCAATGTGCTATCAATAAGCAGCCCAAGGTCCTTTACTTCTTGACTGAATGGGATAGTCACGTCATTATATAAGAGAGGATGTAGGTTTGTACCATCAACCAATCTCAAATTCCGAGAACTACCTATTATTGAGGCCTGGCATTTATTAGGGTTCACGGCTATACCGAACCTGTCTGACCAGTTTTGGATAGCCGCTAAGTCTCTATTTAGTTTGCAGACAGCAACGGGCAGATCATCCACCGCAGCCTGACAATACAGCTGCAAGTCATCAGCATACAGATGGTACGCACACTGAAGTTCCAAAGTGATGAAATTAATAAAGATAGAGAAAAGAAGTGGTGAAAGAATGCCGCCCTGGGGAACGCCAGCCTTCAAGTCACACCAGCTAGACAAATTGTCATCGCACTGGACCGACTGCTGACGCTCCTGAAGATATGAAGAAAACCATTCCAGTGACTTGTCGGAGATCGCAAGATGAGACAGGATTTCTAAAAGGATATCGTGACTGACCATATTGAAGGCGTTCGAGAAATCAATCAATACCAAAACAGTTACTTTGGTGTCCTCCATGCCCGCCCTTATATCGCCAGTCACTTTAAGGAGGGAAGTTACGGTGCTGTGGCCTGGTCGAAAACCCGATTGCAACGGGCTTATCAAACAATGTTTGTAAACAAACTGGGATAGCTGTTTGTGGACACAAGCTTCCAGCACCTTGGATAGAAAGGGAAGGATTGAAATAGGACGGAAGTGGGTCGGAAGAGTAGGATTACTGACTTTCGGTAAAGGTCGTACAAAGGCCTTACGCCATACTGATGGAAATTTACCGGAGAATATGGAAAAATTTATAATATGGGTAATTGGAGACAGGAGTTGGTCTAGGACATTTACTATCATGTCTCGAGATATGGAGTCACAACCCACAGCTCTTGACTTAATAGAGAGGATAATCTTGCGAATCTCTTCCGCGTCAATGGGAATGAAACCAAAGTTGTTAATGTTCGGACGTGGCAGACCTCTTATGTACGACAAGGTGTTTTGCTTGGTAGGATGATCTAGTGTTGTAACAGTGGAGAAATGTCGATTAAGATCATCCAAACCAATTGAGATAGGCAGGTCTGAATTAGGCGATTTTCCTATACCAAGAGATCTAAAGAATTTCCAGATATTGGCAGGAGACGAACCATATATATTATTGAAAATATGACGGCGTTTAGCGTTGCGTACCATCTGGTTGCATCTGTTTCTTGCAGTTTTGAATGCCTCCCAGTTTTCTTCAGTGCGATGCTTCTTATACTTACGGAACGCTCGATTTCTACGGCGCATTGCCATCTGCACCCCTTTGGTCATCCAAGGTGCCGGTGGACGCCCAACTTTGATCCTTCTGATGGGTGCATGGCGGTCATAAAGAGCTATGACCGACGCGTTAAAAATAGCAACTTTGTCATCGACAGTGTTTGCCTCCAAAAGCGGTTTCCAATCAAGCATCGATGCATCATCCCGAAGCCTCTCCCCGTCCATCCCCGCAAAGCAGCGCCTATACAAGATCCTGGGTTTCGCCCTGGGCGGTTTAAGGGCATAGGAAAGATAGATGAGGTCATGATGGGAAAAACCGGGTGCATCACATTGGCCATGGAAGGGAACCAGGGAAGGATTTGATGTGAGGATGAGATCGAGCCAGGAATCATCAGCAACAGTATTGTGATGAGTGGCATTCAGTGGCAAGTTGTGGAGACTTGCTGATTCGATCAGATGAAGGAGCTTATTGGACCGAGAGGAGTTTAAAAGGAGATCCGTGTTGAAATCGCCCATGATCACATGATGCTCGTACTCAGAACCCAAAGACTCAAGGACCGATTCGAATTCAGTGAAGTAATCATTTGTTGGAGGGCAATAAACAACTCCTAGGACCATTTTAATACCCCGAACACAAATCTCTAAAAATAAATATTCCGCAGATGAATTTGGTGACGAGGTAAGAAGTATTTTGTGAGGAAAGTCACTACGGAGATATATTGCAACACCACCCCCCCTTATTATCGTCCGATCATTCCGGAGAAGGATGTATCCAGCAAGAGGGTAGGCGGTGGACAAGAGCTGAGGCTTGAGCCAGGTTTCGGAAATCAGAATGGCGTGAACATTACTATCATTAAACGCATCAAAAAGGTCGTCGTAGTGACTGGGAACACTCTGTGCGTTTATGTGGCATACATTAAAAAATCCACTACTCTTGTTAGAAAAAGAACGATTGATAAATTCAGCAAGCGTATCACCCAACGAGCAAAAACTATCACTATTGAAGGTATCATCATTAGCAGAAACAAAAGTTTCACTATCTGACATAATAAATATATAAAAATAAAATACTACTACTAATTAATTATTGTATAATAATTATTTAAAGATGAACGAATTATCAATATCATCAAACTCAACACCACCCGCCGGCCGACATCAACATTACAAATAAAAAACGGAACAATAAAGAAACAATAAAAAAAAAAACAAAAAGTATAAGTTTACAAACGACCATAGATCTAATTAATAATAAAATAGAGAACATTAGGCAATTGATTCATGCATCGTTTCCGAACGCTTCCGCGAATGTCGAACACTGACAATCCTGACATCTGACTTAATTGCAATAAAAATAAACGGTTAGGTACCTACTATTTACAAGAAATTATTATGAATGTAAACTCTAATCACAGCGTCATTGTTATTGTTCATTCGTTACCAAATTGAAGAAGATTTAATTGTGAAAGGAAAGTTCATGATGAGAAATGATTGAAAGTGAATGAAATGATAAAATAAAACTGAAAAGATACCAAGACTACCTGCAATGACATGAATTAAATAAAATGAAAAATAATTAATAATTATAATAATGTGAAGCAACAAGTATGATGAAGGCTAATCATACCCACAAGTAAGTTAATTACTAAACTAAAGTACATAAGTTATAAAAGTTACACTACACAGACAATTATTAATTTATTTGGTATTTTTTAGACTCCCACCGGCCTCCACCTCGCTACTACCTGTCGATGAATCCACAGGCGACGCCCTGGTATTCCTGGGGAACCTCGTTATCAAGGCGTTGAGGTCGTCCATGGAAGTCACCTTGTGCCGCTTCCCATCAGCAGTCTTGATTGTGATGATGCAGTCCTGAGTCCAACAGGACCGCATTCCAAAGTGTTGCCGTGCCCTGCCAAAGACTGCCTGCCTGCATCTTGTCAAGAACTCCTTCATCGATACTGGAGAGCCTTTTAATTTGGTCTTCAACCGCCAAACTGATGCCTTTGTCTGTATATTATTAAAGTGAACCAATATGGGCCGACAGTGATCCTTGTTAATACCACCCAGTCTGTGGCAAGATTTAATTGAAGACTGCTCTAGACCGAGGGAAAGTTTATGATTGAGGAGGTCCAATATTAACTTGCCGCAGTCCTCACCTTCCGCCTCAACAATCCCATTGATGACAAGAGCCTTCCGACGGTGTCTTGTTTCAACTGCATCCACCTGCTTGGAACACTCATGGATCTGGTTACGGAGTAGACCCAACATCTGGTACACCAATTGACGGAAAGTGCGGAATTCTTCGGCAATTTTCGCAACAGTATCCTTAGCAGTACTTGCACACTGTATTTGGGCCTGCACTTCCTCCATTTTAGCCATAAGCTTTTCTTCCACTGTTTTGGTAACAGAAAGGACTTCATCTAATTGCGGCATTGTGAATTGTGATGTATTTTTAGAAAAGATCTTAAGAAAGTGCAATGAATCTGTAGCTTGTTGATGTGGCAGCAGGTGATACACTGTTTCACTTGTATTTTACATTAGGTGATATTTAAATGTAATAGTCATTACTAATTACTTAATATTTGTATATAAAACAATCTGTTTATATTTTTTTATTTAAATAAAGAATATTTATGTGTCTGTACTCATTGAGCACCTACCCGCGAATATTATTATTTATGTATCGTCCCTAATATGCTCAAGCATAAGGTAATCACACATAATTTATGATTTAATAACAAAGTACGGGAACAAGGTTTGAATCCTTGCTTACAACTTAATCGGAAACTTTGCCGCGTATAAATTATAAAATAATTAGAAGTTTGCTGTAACTCCGAAGACGGTTGTACTTGGGATCCACGTGTTATGTGCTCATGTATATGGAGGGTTATGTGCTTCTTGATGATATACGAGTAAGAATACTCTCCAATCTTGTCGAGCAGGTAAGAGATTGCCGTGCATTTGCTATCATCATCATCATCATCACCAGCCTATAAGTGTCCAATAAAGGTATCCAACAAAGGTTTCTTTACATACGGAGAAAGTTTGAGTATAATTCGCCACCCTTGCTCAAGGAGGATTCAGTCCAGGTTGTCCCATGGTGTGTCACTTCACTGCGCACCGTATGGTAGTAATGTCTTATAGTCTAAATAGATTTAGAACGCACATATTATCACTTGGAAATCTCTTTATTTCCAGGTAAAAACCCAAAAGCTCACGCAAGAGAAGTAGGTGCCTTAATCTCTTGGCAACCACAACACTATAGTAGGTACTTTCATGTTGTACAGCTGGTAAAAATACAAATTCAAAATATTTAGTCAGTCAGTGCTGAATTGTATTTATTCATCATGGGCAAATAGACTAACTGGTACTCCGGTACTCCTGCCTGAGCCAGAAGCAGAAGAAGGAACTTAGTGGTCTTAATTCAGTAAGAGTCTGACACGACAGAGTCTGGCCAACTTCAAGAAATAAAAAAAAAGTAAACCAAAATAAAAAAAATGTAGCTAACTTTTCAGGAGGAGTTACCATCGGCGTCGAGTCGGCGATGAAGTACCTGGGTCTCGTCCTCGACAGCCGATGGAACTTCACGGAGCATTTTCGTCGTTTGGCCCCTAAGTTAGAACGGTCTGGGGCCGCGCTCAAGCGGCTCCTTCCCAACCTCGGGGGGCCAAACGCCTCCTGCCGGAGGTTGTATATGGGGATTGTGCGATCCATGGCCCTCTACGGTGCCCCTGTGTGGGCGCCGGCCTTGAAGCGGCGGCCGGCTCGTACGCTGGTCGCGTCCCAGAGGGTCATGGCTATTCGAGTAATCCGCGGGTATCGCACGATCTCCGGGGAGGCGGCGAACCTCCTTGCCGGATCACCGCCGTGGGATCTAGAAGCGAAGGCGCTCGCGCGCGTCTACAGTTTGCGCGCAGACGCGCGTCGCCGGGGCGAAGATCCTCTGCCGCGCCAAATTAGTGCGTGGCGGAATGAGCTCCGGCGAGATCTCATGGCAGAGTGGAAACAACGACTGTCGCAACCGAGGGCCGGGCACGCTACCATAGCAGCGGTAAGACCCCTCTTTGAGGAGTGGCTTGAGAGACGCCACGGCGTCCTCACCTTCCGTCTGACGCAGGTGCTTACCGGGCACGGCAGCTTCGGTAGGTTCCTGTTTCGGATTCAGCGGGAGGAAACGCCCGAGTGTCGTCATTGTGAGGACCACCTAGAGGATACGGTGGAGCATACGGTAGCGGTATGCCCTGCCTGGGCTGAGCACCGCCGTATCCTCAGGGAAGTGATCGGCGGCGGCGACCTCTCGCGCCCGGCCTTAGTCGAGGCCATGGTGCGGAGTGAGAGGAACTGGGACGCCGTCTCCTCCTTTTGTGAAGCAGTCATGCTCGCAAAGAGAGAGGCGGCCCGCGTGAGGGAGCAATCCTCCTCCTCACGCCCCAGCAGCCGCAACTGGCGACACTACGGGCGTCGGGGATCGAGGGACGATCTCCGGCCACCGTAAGTACGGGCCTGCGGTCGGCGAGTAAGGGCAGCTCGCCGCCCGACCAGAACCAGGCCCGAGCGTACGGCGCGTAGCGTTCCGCGCGCGCCTCAAAGAGCCAATAGACCACCACAGACGGGGCCCTAAAGGGCTGATGTTCAGTCGGGGTTGCGGGGTAAGCGCAATGAGGTACCGCGACCTCGGCACAGAGCAGGAGAAGGAACAGGGGGGTTTTTAGTCAGTAAGAGTCTGACACTCCCTCCTGCCCGGCCCTGGGCGGGAGAAGTCATTTGATGATTTTCCCCTCACAAAAAAAAAAAAAAAAAACTTTTATAAAAATCGAGTTGGACAATGTCTCAATTAAAAAGCGACTCATAATTAATTCGTTTTTAATCAAAGCTGACCTCATTACTAATTTAAGTAGGTACCTAGTTACTTAATTATGAACGTCTAGAGTAAAGTCTGATTACTTTTGAGTACCTACTGAACTTCGTAATAAATATACTGAGGTGAAGAAATGACAAAAAAACAATTAAGACTATCGTTTAATTTCCCATCTACCTTTTCTTCTAATCTTTCAGATGTTTGAAACATTTCTTAAATTATCGAAAATAACTTGAGAATAGCTCGACTAGTTTTAGGTCTCAGGTAGATTTTTTCTTCTTCACAAATCGGCTGCGCTGTGTCGGGGCAATGCACACACGTCAATATGAGTTCTGTTGTGACTTAAAACTAGATAACATCATCGTCAAGAAAGTCGTTATTTTATAAAATATTAACAATACAAAAAATACCCTTAAAAACAGAATGCAAACCAGAAAACCACGAACAAACGAAGGCAGAAAACCACGGCAAAGCTAAAGAAAAACAAAACAAAAGTCATAAACAAAAGCAATAATCACGTTTTATAATTTAACCCATATAAGTGTGCTTAGGTGGGCGAGGCAGTAATTTAACAAAGAGGGTCTGCGCAGCGTGGCTCTGGCTACCTAAGAGAAAGTATTCGGCCCAATAAAAAGCACTCCGTCAAGAAATTTAATAACAGATTCCTACAAAGTTGTTGCACTGTTGTTCCTTGTTATGACAACTTTGTATTATTGCATACATTTGTGTACGAAGCTAGATATGGAGTTTTAAATTGTCTGACTGTTATATTTTCTGTACAACGCTCGAGAGATAACTTTAAGATTTATTTGTATTTAGTTGCTATCTAGATTGCTCCGTTATTCTTATTGTTACTACAAGCTGCTTCACAGATGATGAGTTTGAACTTCGAGAGATGATTGGTGCATAATATGAGGTTTATCGCAAGAAGCCGGTCTACCTTGTACTTGAAAATTTTGTGCTGGTATTTCATTAGACTGCTTTCAACACGTGGTAAAGATTGTCGAAGTTTTTTTCTTAATCGTCAATGATTTCTCTTGCCTTGATTGAGCTAAGTGTCAGCTGCAGTTCAAGTGCAATAATGTTCTGTGGCCCTGGCCTGGAACTGAGAAAAACTGGGTTATTAACGGTTTTTTTCACACAAAGCAAAATGCACCTTCTAAAAGTATATTTTTTCATAGAAATTCCATGACTTTTAAACGTCATTAATATCTGCAGCGAACACAAAAAACAGCGTACACCGTAAACAACAATAATCAGTTTTCATATAATGAACGAGCTTGTAGACTGGGGAAGGAAAAAATAATAAAAACGTTATGTTCCCTGATAGTTTGTTTGTTTGTTTTCTAACTTTCTTGTTATTGTGTAGAACTGTATCTTGTTTAGAAGTTCAGGAAGTGGGACAAAGTCATGGTGTGGCATGCAGTTATAGATAAACAAGGCAGTTATTTCGTTATAGACAATGGTTCGCCCCAGATTTGTTTCCACTGCCTATTTCTTTGGTGGAAAACAAGTGATATAACCTCAAATTGGTTTTGGTAAAATTTTCTCACTCAATGATCAGTTTTATGGTTCCACTTTTTTATGAGAGTATTTATTTATTATTTAATATATACTTTATTGTACACCACATAGTTATAAAGGATAGCTTACAAATATTGAGTGTACAATGGGCGGTCTTATCGCACAAGGCGATCTCTTACAGACAACCTTTGGATGAAGCTATAATAGGAGTCTGAAATGAGAGTATGATTTTTTATTAGAATTTTAATTTTTTTTTTTTTTTTAGGTACCCCACTGTAGGTTTCGAAGTATTTGGCTTTCGAAGGTTTAGGGATTGGGAAAGGATGGGGGAAGGGGGGTTTTGTGTGAAGCGTGGTATTCATTCGTGCCAAACCATGGCTCTTCCAAACTTAAAATTGACTACTATTTAAATAATAATTTATTATATTTAAAGAGAAATTTTATCACTAACAATATACATAAGGTGCTACTCTTGGCTCTGAAACTTAGCTTAACACGCTACCCTGTCTCTAGATATGTCATCTACATCAAACCATAATTCATTCATCCTCAAAAAATCTACCCACACCATGATTAACTACAAGCGTTGTTTTGAAGCACAAAATTCATGACTTGGCATTTTTTACATCAAGCACAACATTATTATCTATCAAGTGAGGAGAAATGATGTCAACAAGGCACTCCGTTTCGGCAGAGCTGGCTATAATACCGGTGTAGTATGTACAGGCACGCGAGGCCCTGAATTCGACTCCCATTTTATAATTGACATTTCAGACAGACCTAACAATTCAGTTTAGATATTAGATTCTGGAGCAATGTCTAGACCTAGTACGTTATGTCTTTATTTGACTCAATGTTTTTGTACGTGAAAATACGAGATTAAATTTACATATATTGTTGTTGGATGCTTCAGTATTATCTGAAAACAGTTTTACCTTGCGAATTGGAAAATCAAATTTTGTAAATAACTAACACATTTTTTTAGTATAATGCCTATAAATTCTATACTAACTGAATGATGAATATAGTCACACAGTTGATGTAACAAAATGGATTCATTTTTTCATTTATAATAATATCACAGTCATATACCCGTTAAATAACATTTTTATAATGATGTATAGAAATGCCAGCTAAAGTGACAGAATATTTTCTTGTGACTGAAAGTTACACAAAAAAATACAAAAAGAACAGATAATAAAGTATTAAGTACACAAGTACTACAGTCGTAATCGAACTTCAGAAACCCTCAAACACTTCAAACACTTTATGATCAGAAGTGATTGTCACACTGTCAACATTTCATCACTATTTTGCACTAAACAGACACACAGAGGAGAAATATAAAGAGAAAAATAAACGAAGACACATTATTTACTTGTTACATAGCCATCGAACTGAAAAACACGTTCAAATGTGTTTAAAACGTCAATATAATGTGTACCTTTTTGTACCCGTCATCATTGAAAGCAAAATGGTTATATTTTTTATCTTCTTATTGTTAAAAGTCTGTATAATTGCCGAGACAGTTTAGTTTAGTTAAGTTAGCAATCATGTATATTTGGAACATATAAAACGAACTTACGAATCGCTTGATGGTAAGTGATCAAAGTCATTAACGCCGGCAACACTCGAGCAGGAACGAGTGTATTGCCGGCCTTAGGAGTCAATTTAGATTTAACTATTTGGGCTTCAATAATTTAACTTATAAGGCGTTATACAACACAAGCATTCTCTCAAGCCGGTTCTCTATAAGAACGTACGACCACTGCAGTTGAGCAGGCCCATTAATTCCGAAGCATAGTTATCTAATTACTTAAACAAAAAGCTGAAATCAATAAGAAATTGTATATCCAATACTCTCAGCTGGTCTCGGGTTGAAGCAAAAACTCATTAGGGCTGAAAAAATGGGTCCCATGAGAGCTGACAGTCTGGTTGTCAGGGTTACGGCTCAAGCGCAATGATGAACCGTTGCCTCGGACGAGAGCAGGAGAAGGAGAGAGGTGATTTGGAGTCAATAGAAGTCTGAAACCCCTTTTCGCCCTGACCTAGAGAAGATATTCCACTTTCAAAAAACACAATAGTTTATTCCATAATACGAACTTATTCTTTGAAATAATCATAAAGGTTGATTAAAGCCTAATAATAATTAAAGTTGATCCAAAAAATCAGCGTTCAACTAAAAATAAAAATGGCCGCGTTAAAATATTTTCCCGCATCAGAAAAGCTTTAGATAGACACACATTTCCTGCAGCAGAAGGAGACACTAAGCCACCGCATAAATTGTTAGCAGACAGGCCAAACTCCATTACCGAACCGGAAAATTGTGCACCTTTAAAATTTTCGGAATATTCCAGAAAAAGTCACTGTTTTTCTCGATAGCTTGCTAGGTGGATACTAGGTATCGTTGCAATTTAAATGATTTCGTTATCCTGTTTACTTCTTGAACAGGTATAATTATTTCATACCATCATGATTGTCATTTTTTAATTTCTTGTCTAATCATTGGTGTATTCATAGTGTTAGGTCTTGTTGCTACGAGTCTTCAGTTTATACGTAGTTGGATTTTGATAAAGTAAATTTACTTACAATGAAAAAAACAAATGCCTCGCTACTTCATGCAAGAATGTTGATAAAATATTGTAAGCCTCGTATCCTCATTTTACAAAGACGCCATTAACCCAATAACAAAACACTTACAGACTGATTACAAAATTTCAATTCAAAAATAATCTGCATCAAAATTTCCCTCCCAACAAATTTCAATGGAAGCAATTTCCAACGTGAAACAATAACATCTTTATGTAAACGAAGCCAAATACTCGTTTTGTGAACATAACACACAGATTTGAGTGCGCTGAATTAATTTTATTGTTGAACTTTACTTGTTTTTGGGCCCATAACTCTAACTGGATCAAGGACCGGCCTCTTCGACAACACCATTTTATTAGCCTCAAGTGAGATTCCAATTTGAATAGAACAATATTTTAGAAAAGTTTTCTTGTTCTCATACATAGTATTAATTATAATGGCAGATTGGTTATTATTCAAAGGATTCAATAAATATACGTACTATTAAACTTTGAGTTGTTTATTGCTTAATTAACCAACATGTCATTATCATCATTACCCTATAAGTGCCCACTGCTGAGCAAAGCCTTTTTTCACATAGAGAAGGTTTGATCATTTATCACCACGCTTGCTCAACGCGGCTTAGCGATTTCAAACTTATAATTAGAAATTATAGGTCAGAAGATACAGATTCCTCACGATTTTTTTTTAAGCGTATGTCAGTGGTGTCTAAATAGTCTTAGAACGTACACATAACTCGAAAGAAGTCACTTACGTACTTGCCAGATTTCGGACCCGCACCCTAATGATCACTCAAACACACAATCTTCATTATAAGCGCTATTTTTCAAAAAATACATGACGAGATAAATAATTGTACTCCAACTGAAACTTGAAACTACAAATGAAATGATGATGCTTAACCTATTAACTCTGGCGGCTGTATACTCATAGTAAAAGAGTCGAGTGATGCAGTTTGTTCCATTTTCAAGCAACTCATCAAAGCAGTTCTTCACACAGGGCAAGGGAGCCAGTTCAGTGTGTTTCAAATTCATAGGCTTATTTATCAATAATATCTATGAAAAGACAAATACATTTGGTTTATTATTATAATCTGTGACTGTAAAAAATGTCACGGCCTATTAGATTAATTTTTAATTGACTGCACGGTTGGTGCGGTGAGGCATACCAGCTATTTTAATAATTAAAACCTAAACCAACAATTAAAATAACCTTAAATGCATTTCATTTAGATATTAATCTAAAACTTTTTACAAAATATGCTGATAAGTAACAAGGTTAGAAAAGCAGTGTAAAGAGATTTGTCTGCAGGCTAAATGTCGTCCACAATAGGCTCGAGCCTGAATGAGAGGCCAACAGCCTGTTTGCTTGCCGCTCACTTCTAGGCTAGATAAGTCACGCTTTGCTTGATCTCTAGGGCTGTGCCAACTTTTTAAGCAAAAATTTTTTTTTTTTTTATGTACTATTTAAAAACAGTTACGTAATACTTTGTTAATTTTAAATATGGTAAACATCATATAATTATGTCTATCGTTGACATATTAATCTATTCTCTTTTCAAAATTAAATACCTATATAAATGACATGCCTTAATAACCAAGAGAGACATAATTTTGACATTTTATTTTTTGGATTTTCTATACTTATTAACAAGCAAATCTACACTTAGATGGATGAGTTAAGCTGGCCATTAATGAATAACCATCTCTACTCAGAGCCAATTGTTACTTATTTTCCAGATTTTACTTTTATCTTACTTTTGACTGCACGGTTGGTGCGGTGGCTGGGCAACTGGCTGCCGTGCAACGTGTCGCGGGTTCGATTCCCGCACGGAACAACACCTTGTGAGATCCACAAATTGTTGTTTCGGGTCTGGGTGTCATGTGTATGTGACATTGTATGTTTGTAAACGCACCCACAACACAGGAGAAAATCCTAAAGTGGGGCAACGTTTTTTTTAAAAATATAATATAAAAATATAGATTAAGATCTTTACAAAAGTTAAGTTTAAGTAATCATTAAAAATCTCTCTGAGTGTGTTATCAAATGTCCCATAAAATGATGGAACCTATCACTTCAGAAAACCATCCTAAGTAAAATTTTGAAAATGAAGAATGTTATTATTTTTATGTATATCCATCTCCTGTATCATCCCTGAATAGCGTGCAGCTCTCGACACATGCCGTCATAAATCCTGCTTAGCTCCGAGCTGTACGTTTGTATTTTTGTATTGCTCCTATACGTTTGAATCACACGCGGTCTATCTTACTTTATTTTTAACCCTTCCTTGTTTTCTACAATTTACAGTGTATGTCTTTGAAGTTATGCCTGGTTATTTTTCTGCGCGGTTAAATGAAACTGATATAAAAAATAAAATAGTGTCAAAATCATTTATTCCAACTACACCATAAATAGGTGCTTTTGAAACGTCAAAATATTTATTATAGTAGTCGCTATCAGTCTGCTCGTCAGTAAAGCTAGCTCATTATTAAAGTTGTCTAAAAAAACCTAAAAAGAAGCAGCTGGCTTTCCCTCGTCCGTTTCCGAAATTACCTTGTAATTCTTCGATTGGCCAAACTATGGCCCATATCAACATTTTATATTATTATGTTACATAGTGACAAAATATATATTGATTGCTATTAAATTCATATAATGATGCCAAGAACCACAATAATGAACCGTTGCGATTGAAACTGGATTAGGTTACAGGGAAGGGCTAGTTTTCCCTCCGTAAGAGTTTGTCTCTTGCTTCTCTTCTCCCGCCCAGGGCCGGGCGAGAGGGAGTGTCAGACTCTTACTGACTAAAAACCCCCTGTTACTTCTCCTGCTCTGGGCCGAGGTCGTGGTGCCTCATTGCGCTTACCCCGCAACCCCGGCTGATTTACCCCGCAACCCCGGCTGCGCTTCACTTAAGGCTGGAGAAAGCATTAGACGGTGTGCCCCTTCAATACAAAGAGGATAAGAAAAATAAATAAACATTGATAATTTCAATATGCTTTTATTAGCGAATCGATGCTGCAATGAGGTTTTCCTAAAACCGAATAATGACTACAGTATTATTTGTACCACATGGTACACAAACAATTTATTCTTGACAATGATTTAACCCACACCACAAAACATAGCATGTATTGGTATTTGTGGTCAGTTTGCCGCATGTAAAATGTGCCCTGCGGCTGTTGTTTAGTGAACACTATTAAAAATTTTACTAAACCAATATTAGACTTTATCATCGTTGGCTTTTTTTATTACCTCCGCAGTACCAATGTTTGACCAGTGAGAACGCTTAGGGCATTAATTCCACCTCTATACAATATAAGTTCTGCTGTCTAATAAGAAGTGTGTGTGGAGATAAAAAAAAATATATGGAAGATAAAATATTCAAGGGTTTTTTTGGGTTTACAAAAATTTTGCAATACAGCACAAAGTATCTGGGATTGGGGGTTAAGCGCAATAAAGGAAGAACGTATTTGTGCCACGGCCCCGGCCTGGAGTAAAAGAAGGACCGGGATGGTTGTTAGTCAATAAGAGTCTGACATTCCCTCTCGAAGTTCCAAGAACGAAAGAAGCAATTCGGTGAATTGCACACCTCAAACAAAAGATACTTTGTACTCTTTAAATTGAAAATCATAAGTTAACATCTCTGCTACATCCTTCAGGGAGTTATAGTCGTAAAGCTAGGTTATTTTCTTAGTATTCCAGATTTCTCCCGACCATAGTATAATGGCGGCCTCAACCTCATCTTATATTTTATCTTAAGAAAATAAAATGTAGATGTAAGATATAACTTTTATTCTGAACTTGTATTTAGGGGCTTTCAGAGCGAATATAAAATCCCTCTTTATTCTATCTCGATGGATTCGAGATGATTTTTTGGAGGGTTCCGTTGGAGAATTCTTATTGCGATCATAGAAGTATTGTGGGGACATACGGGAGAATATTTTGGTTCGACACGTTAAGAATTGTCTGTCATATTCTTGATAGGAACTATTATGTGTTTTCACTATCGTCAAGCTACTTAATGATATTTTTGTAAAAGTTTATGTGTTCTGTTTGTGACGTTTTCTTTGTAAAGCCTTAATTACCACAGCAAATAGACCATATTTTCTTTTAATATTTGAAGGTCTAATATCTTTTTTGGTTTAAAAATATATTATCTAACTTCAAGCAATTAAATCAATCTAAATATTAACATAATAAACACTGTACAAGACCTACTGATAACCACAATTCCATTAACAAATTTTCTCTCCGTCAATCTGCGATGGCAAGATGGCGCGTTTTCCCGCCGCAGCCAACTCCCCGTACATTTACATTCCCTAGCCGTGGTGTGGGTAATGGATCTAAGATCGATTCCCGTAATATCCATTTAAGTCTTGAGGCATGTTCGATAAAAACCTGTGTACATTGCAATAAGATGGTGAAAAAATTTTTGGTAACGTTTCTAATGTCAAACGGCTGTGTGTTAATGTTCTATTGATGTTTGATCACTTAATTGAAATGATACACGATATCACTTGATATCATAAATGATCATCAGCCCATAAGTGCCCCCTGAAGTGCCACAGAGAAGGTTAAATCTTCTGCATTAACCAACACGCATAAATTTATAATTACAAATATTGATACGATGTTTACCTTCGCCGTATGAGAGTGGTGTCTTAATAATCATAGAAAATACATACATATATCTGGGAAAAACTCACATTGGCTTGCCAGATTTCGAATCCGCATGAGAAGCGATCGCTTTAATCTCGGACCATCACGACAGTACAGATTATTTTTATTATAATGTAATGATGGCAAATTATGCGCATTTAGTTTTAAATAACCACAATAAACAAAAAACATTAAACTGTTAGAACATCATCAGTAAATCAACTCTCGATTCTTAAGCAGATTAAGTTGCTCACACGACGTCACGTAACAGAACATTTTATTGAATTAACAAGCACACAGAAACTTGGAATTAATTTAGCAGACAGTTCACAAATTAGACGGATCAACGCACATCTAACACTAAACTCTTCATCCAAACACCATCAAACCATAACCCAGTAGTCACAAATGAATAATTTAAACAATGAAACCAATTACCAATTCAAATCTTAACGTTTACCATCAAGTTTACGTTCGTAATCTGTCTTGTTGGCGTTTCGGGAAGATTGCAATTAAAGTAGATTTAATTCGACGATTAGTCTTAAGAGGCGTGACCCAATTACTAGTTGGTACATGCAAACGGAAGATTTGGGGAAATGAAGGATTGACAGGATGCTCCCTACTGAGGTGCGATAGGGACAAATACAACACGCTGTTTGCTTAGATTCAAAACAAATTGAGGTGTTCAATTTTGACAATGTTATTGGATTATATTATTAAATTTTGTTATATTTGGAGAGATTTAAAAAAGTAAAAATGTAAACAATAACAACACTTTTACAAGAATAAATACAAATTTCAACAGCGTCAGTTTTGAATGCCAATTTTCCAAGAAATACAAGACGAAATCCTGATATCGAAATGTACAAGATTTTAATGGACATTCAAAGTTTTCTTCTTGCCAGACAAAATAAATCTGTGTTCTGGGATGTTGGCATTAATTCAGCTTCCAGAAATTGTGGAGAAGGCGTTCTACAGATGTCAACTGTCCACAAATTCTGTACCAACTTAGTGAGAATGTTCTTTATTTATTTTCCTTTTACGAAAAAATGTGAAAGCCAAAAAAAAAAAAGTCAAAAATCATTTATTTCAATTAGACCACAGTAGGCACTTTTGAACGTCAAGCAAGCAAAAAAGGAAAAAAAGTATATAACAAGAGCTTTAAAATTAAGCGTGTCAGTCTGTCCGTCTGTCCTCTAGTGAAGCTATTTGCTCGTTCCAAAGTGTAGATTCCTATGGAGAAGAACGAGCAAGAAACTCCATGGTTACTCTTTTTCAATCAGTTTTACAATACATTTCTTTGTTACATCATTTAGTCGGTTCTGATATGTGAGAACAATGTAACACTAATGTTCAGGCAAAAAGTACGAAAAAGAAGTGAACCTCAAGGACAACATAATTAGACAGCCTGGAGCTGACCAGTCCCCAATAGGCGGCGCCCGTTCACGAACATGACACGTACACCAGCACCGCCCAACTCAACCATATTATAGGGAATTGGGCGATCCAGTGCCCGTGCCACCGCCAATGAGACCTCTGAGTGAGCATGACAGCTCCCAGCCGACACAAGTACCTATATTCTACAAGTCTTACTTAATTATAATAGGTTACAGGGCACTCACATTTACAAAAACTTAGAAGATCATCAACAATTAACAACATAGTGTACAAATTAATAATTAAAATCAAAAATTCCTCTAAACATCCTGTGGAGTAGGACCAGCTAGCCTCCAAGCATTTTTATCTTGTATATAATCATTTACTTTGTAGTATGCTAGTTTACATAAATGTTTCTTTATACATAATTTGAATTTGCTTTCATTTAGATTTTGAATTTCAACTGGGATTTTATTATAACATTTAACACAGAAACCCAGGAATGATTTATGCACTTTTGCCAATCTAAATAAAGGCTGACTCAATCTATTCCTATGTCTAGTATGATAATCATGTTTGTCAGATACCTTTACAAATAAGTGTAGGTTTTTCCTAACATACATAATGTTTTCATAAATAAATTGACTCGGTACGGTCAGAATGTTGATCTCCTTAAACTTTTCTCTGAGAGATTCGCGACGACCTAAGTTATATATAGCTCTGACGGCACGCTTTTGCAAGATAAAGATAGACTCAACGTCAGATGCCTGTCCCCACAACAGAATTCCATACGACATGATGCTATGAAAGTAGCTAAAGTACACTAGTCTTGCCGTGCCTACATCGGTTAGCTGACGGATCTTCCAGACAGCATAAGCTGCAGAGCTCAATCGTCCTGCTAGAGACCTGATGTGGGGCCCCCATTGCAACTTCTCATCTACAGTGATCCCCAGGAAAGTAGTCTCTTTTACAAATTCTAGTTTCTGATCATTTAATAATATATCATCACATACATTACTTTTAACATTTGGTAAAATAAATCTAATGCATTTAGTCTTTTTTACCCGACTGCCAAAGAAGGAGGGTAATGTTTTTCGAGTGTATGTAAGTATGTATGTATGTCTTTTCCTTTGTGACCTCCTGTAGCCTAAACGGCTTGATGGATTTTGATGTATGAGGTATCGTTAGATTTGTCTTGATTACGGGAGTGTCATAGGATACATTTTATCCTAAAAGTCCCACGGGATAAAGCTGTTGGACCGGCCCCACGACGAATGTTCTTTAACTGAACTTAAACGTTTGCGGGATCTTCAGCAGTAATGACTCACCTAATTCTTTTTCTTCTTCACTACCAACAGTCCAGATTGGCGGTAAATTTATGTTGCGGAGTAACATCACTCGTAATCTAAAGCCAGATGTCGTCGGAATAATTTAAATGGTACTTTTTTTTTTTTTTTTTTTTTTTTTTTTTTGTCAGGGGAAAATCATCCAATGACTTCTCCCGCCCAGGGTAAGGCGAGAGAGAGTGTCAGACTCTTACTGACTAAAAACCCCCCCGTTCCTTCTTCTGCTCTGGGCCGAGGTCGCGGTGCCTCATTGCGCTTACCCCGCAGCCCCGGCATTTAAATGGTACTTACATATACATAGTCTTCTACATCTACAACATTTTCGTTAAATAAAAACAGCTAAAAAGTTATATATAAAAAAATTATTATTAAAAAAACAAAATACCCGACTGCACACTAAAAAAAGAGTAAAACAAGCCCCACAATACAAATTTACTGAATATAATTTATAAATGTTGATGGAAAGCATCGCAGGCGGGGACCACCTTGACCGCCACCAACGAAAATTCTGCTAAATGGTGCACAACAGAAATGACTATAAATAAGCCTCTGTTGGTCCCCGCCTGCGATGCTTTCCATCAACATTTATAAATTATATTCAGTAAATTTGTATTGTGGGGCTTGTTTTACTCTTTTTTTAGTGTGCAGTCGGGTATTTTGTTTTTTTAATAATAATTTTTTATCATTTAGTAATAGGTTGTTTATTGTAAACCAATTTTGAACCTTCATTAAGGCATTATTAACTTCGTCATATTTGTTTGTTCGTCTATTTATTTTAAAAATCAATGAAGTGTCATCAGCGAATAATACCATATGCGGTTCATTTTGGAACATATGGGGCAGGTCATTTACATAAACTAAAAATAGAAAAGGACCTAATATTGAGCCCTGCGGTACGCCCATAGATACGCTAGCACCCAGTGAGTTAACTTTGTTGACTTGTACTTTAATTTTTCTTTCTTGAAGGTATGATTTCAATAAATCTAGGGATACCCCCCGAATGCCGTAGTGTTCTAGCTTCAGTAACAGCGTCTCGTGCTCAACACAGTCGAATGCCTTTGAAAGGTCACAAAATATTCCGATGGCATCCTGTGCTTTTTCCCACGAGTTGAAAACTTGTTTTATAAGTGATACTCCTGCGTCCGTAGTGCAACGTCCTTTGGTGAACCCGTATTGATGGTCATGGAAAATAGAATTCGTGTTAAAGTGACGCAGCATTTGAGTAAGCATCAACCTTTCGAACACTTTACTGAGCACTGGCAAAATAGAGACCGGCCTATAGTTATTAGGTTCTGTACTATCACCTGATTTAAATAATGGAACTACTTTACTATGTTTCATTAAATCCGGGGAAAACACCTTGATCTACACTTTTATTAAAAATGAACGTTAAGTTCGGCGCAATTGTCTCTATAAACGACCTGCACACTCGAACAGACATTCCCCAAAGATCTTCAGTTGACTTCACTTTGATCTCATTGAACGCCTTTATTACTGCCTGGGGGGTTGTGTATTGAAAGCTAAAGTCAGAAGGACATTCTTTGACGTTACCCCTGAGAAGCTCGACAGAAAGTGCTGTAGATGATTTTAACGTTTCCGTAGTTTTAAGAGGAATATTTTTAAAGAATCTTTCGAATTCCTGGGCAACTGACGAATTTGAACTAGTATATCCCTTTTCGGTTTTTAAATTAAATTCAGTGTTTTGTGATTTATTTCTACCTGTTTCTTTATTAATTATATTCCAGGTAGCTTTTATTTTGTTTTCCGCGGTCCTGATTTTATTACTAATGTGGAGCGACTTAGCATGCTTACATACGATTTTAAATATTTTTGAATATTTGGAAACATGTCTGCGAAAAGCCTCGCTACTATTAAATGGTTTCAGGCCGTATAGCTCAAATAACCTGTCTCTACTTATACGAATACCTGGTGTAGCCCAGTCACAGAATACAAATTTACACTGAATATTTTTACGTTTTAAAGGAAATAGTTTATCGAATTGTATTTTTATAAGGGATAATAAATTGGCATATATCTCACTCGGGCAATTATTGTCTTGTACTTGGCTGCATAATTTATGTTTTAGCTTATTATTTAATGAATCAATTTTTTTGTATGTGATTTGTCTAAACAATATTTCCTTTTTTGGCACAGTTGTTATAGTATTAAAGTTAACTGTGAGCCCACTGTGATCAGATGGTAATCTATTTACAATTTCACTTTGTAAATAATCACAGTTACAGAAAATATTATCTATACAAGTTACCGAGGTGGATGTTACTCGGGTGGGCTCAAGGAAAACATTAGACAAATCAAATGATTGAAATAGACTTAACAAGTTTGTACAATGAGAATTGTTTTCTAAGAGATCAACATTAAAATCGCCACATACTATTGTACATTTACTACTAGTACATGTTTTCCGCAGTACATCTTCCATTACAGAGCGAAAAATATTTAGATTCTGTATGTTAGGAGGCCTATAAACACATACTACAATATGCCTATCCAGCTCAACACAGGACAACTCTATTGTGTGTTCAATTGACAGCAGAGCAATGTCTTGTCTTTCTTTATATTTAATTGAGTTCTTTACTAAAATCAGGCTACCACCATGTATCATTGCTTGGCGGCTATAATTGCTGCCAACACAATAGTTATTGAAGTTAATTGTTTCTACTTGATAATCTTTTAACTAATGTTCAGTTAAACAAATAATATCATATTGGAATTTCTCTAACAACAATTCAATTTCTAGGAAGATTGATGATAAGCCCTGAATATTTTGACTGTATAATGACAACAAGTTATCTAATTTAGTTTTATGTTTTAATTTAAATTGATGCTTAATAATATTGCCAGAAGAAACCTTTTCAATGAATGTGGTTTTTGAGTAATTTAATTGGTTATCTTCTGTTGTCGTAGAAGTCAGTTTAAAAGAATACTATCCGGAGTACTATCCACATTTGTCAATAAATCTGGAGCCTCCTTCGTACTATTGTATGTACAATTAATCTCTATATTGTTAGATTGTCTAATCAATATAGATTTGTCACTAAAACTACTTATTAATAAATTAATACTATTTGCTAGCAAACTAGCAATTAATAATTTACATTTCCTGGGAATATACATATAATCCCGGGTCAACTTAAAACCACTAACAAATTTGTTAGTGTCAAAAAATGATAATTTGTCACTATGACAAGAGGTCAAAAAAAATATTAAATTGCTCAGATGATGAATTCTACTATTTTCACTTTGTGACAAAGTGTCAGCATATGGGAATGCACATAACATTATATTCCCTGTGTTTAGTCTTAATAAGGTGTTGATACCATCAGTTATATCCCGCTTGTTTACTCCTGTACTATCACCCATGAAAATCACTATTGGCTGATTTTGTGTGGTCTGTTTTTGTGAAATTATTTTAATAATCTGGCTAAATTTTATATTATGATAACAGTAATTAGTTATCCTATAGTTAAGGCAATTGGCAATAAGTGACCCAATACCTGCACCCACTGAGTCCGTAAACACACCAGCGCTGTATGTCACAGCTGGTTTACTCATTGGTTGTTGTAAAACTTCTGGCTCAGAAGGTGGAGTGAGGGCACAGCTACAAGAAAGATTATTTGCAAGAGACTCATACCTCTCAGCACTATAAGTTACTAGATCCACAAGTTTACCTGCCTCAATCATATGTTTGTTTATTTCCAATTGGGCAGATTCATATTTTTGGATCATATCATTTAAGAACATTTCTCTTTGTAAAAGTTCTTGTTTAAGCGATTGAACATCTATGTCATATACTGCCCGATGTTGTTTCAAATCACTTTTACATGATTCAAGTTCTTGCAATAATTTATTTTTTTGTTTTCGTAGGTAAATATTTGTTTTACACAGATTTTGCTTCTTTTTCAGTTTTTTAATGGTTTTACTTAGTTTTATATATTTTTTTAATTTATTGTGGCTATTGAATACAGGGCAAGCACTGATAGTATCATCACCGGTTAAATCAATTGTAATGGCTGGTTCACAAATGTCACCGGATCCACTACCAACCAATTCCTCATATAAACACTGAGTGTTGACCGACAGCACAGAGTTTTTGGTAGCCTCTAACTTATGGATTACATTTTGTGCTTTTCGGAGGTCATGCTCTAGATGAGTTATGCGTTTAAGAGCATGTTCGTGTGTGTCGGTACACTGCTTAAAAGTATCAACATTCTTTAATAATTCATTGTGTTGCTCTAGCAGGTCCGTGTGACATGAGTGTAATTCAGCCAATTTGTTTTTAAGTTGAGTGTTTTTGTCAATTATGTTTTTCACTTCAACTTCACTGTCATCCCGCTCCTGCAGCAGTTGGTCGCACAGGTGCTTAGAAGATTCCAGCTCCTTGAGTGCTGCCCTCAGTTTGCTCTCCATATCCTTAGACCGAGTCATCATATTGAAATGAAGGGATGGTATTCTGAAATGAAAGAGAAAAAAAAAGGACAGAAAAAAAAAACAGGTAAAATTATTTGAAGCTAGGTTTGGATGAAATCTATAAGGTATTAGAAAAATAAGAAAACAAAGGAGTGAATAATAAAGCTGTAAATTATTGAATATGATGAAAAAATTAACTGTTAAGTACTATAATGATGAATTTAATTTATTGTATGCAGGTAGTTGGAAAACAAAGGAATTGGATTAATACTTTAAGTTTTCTTAAGATTTGTAATCAGTGATTAATTTAAAGTACAAATAGACTTAATCACACTAATAACACTACTTATTGGACTAATTTCTTTTGTATTGTATCTACAAAAGTATTATTGTCGTGTTTAACAATTTGCGAAGCAAACTGAGACCATCTATATGTTCCTTAGGGCACAATAAGGGCGTCTATTAATTTATATTGATAAAAATAATAGTTATCACTTATACTCCCCTGGTTTAAAGTTTTATTTATATTAAACTTTTGCTCCGTCCGTTGACCACTGACATTTCACAGGAACTTTTCAACTTGACAAATTAATTCTCAACCAAATCACAACGCATACAATGCCTCTGGTATTTTTGCAATTACTTCAACGTAGTAGTATATAATTTACACAATAAAATCACTTAAAACTAATTTTAAAAAATAAATTTAAATAAGAGTCGAGTTTAGACAACCGACCACCAGTGTTGTGAAGCAAAATGAACATGCGAGTTTTCCGATAAAAAAATGACTGTTTTATTTACTCTTATCAGCGATTTATAAATCAATCTATCGCTGTTTTTCGTCCATATTAATTTTTATTACAAAGCGGCGGAAATGCCAATCACATCAATAAAGCGCCAAAGAAACGAAGAGTTCCAGTATACACCTAAAAAATTTCGCATTTTATTGCACACACCGATTTTCAAAGCCCGGCCGAGATTGGAGAAAACAAAATTGGATAACAAGAGAGAAATTTACTAAAATGATATTTCTGAAGCGGACTAAATCACATTCTACCCAGCACAGCTTCCAATCTTCGTCCAACTGCCCAAAATTACATGAAATCTTGCCAAAAGTTGGCTAAACAATTCCGATTTATTTTCAGCCGACCGCGAGTTTAAATTTTAGCAATCTAGTAAATTGGAAACATTGTCGCCACTCCCGTTAATGACTTCGAATTCGAAGGATACTCCATTTATTGAGTAAGCCTTTGATATATTGTTTTGTTTCTTAGTTAGTGGATACTGGGCTTTTTGTGTCAAGGGCTTATTATCATAGATATCATAAAATATACCTTAACGAACGAAATACGAACATTGATTGGATGGAAACAAAGGGTCGGCATGGAAAGAGAGGTTATGTTTTAGTGATTTTTCGTCACCGATCTTTGAACTAATACTTAGTCACAAATTACTGCTGAGACAAACAAGCATGTCTTTGCCCCTCTCAAAAAGTGGTGTAGGTACTGTTTTATTAATATGATTATCTATTTTGACAACAAATAGATGGCCATACGTACGTAAATACATATGCACTAAATTAAAAACACCGTTTTTGTAAAAATCAATTGCATAATTAATTACAACGTAAAAATAAATAAGAAGCGTTATACGTAAAATCATTGCTAGGAGTACAATGTCTGAGCTTCAGTAGGAAATCAAACATACCCTGAATCAGATTAATACGATTATTGGCGTTCAAATTGAATTTACGGAGCTCACCCTTTGTTTGCCTGTTATGCTTTTCGTTTTATGGATTAAATTGATTCATTCCAGGAGGAAGGAATAGAAAATATTGTTGTTCATAACCCTCTTTCGATGTGAGAGTACTCTGTTGGAGTGTGGAGGGATGGAATTTGCAATTAATTTTGTTTTTCTTTTGAACACTTTGTCGTAATTGTCAAGATAACTAGATATGTTTCAAGTTAATTAAGTATTATCATATTCAGGAGTATGCTGTTAAAGCTTAACATACGACGCGAAACCATAGCCTAGCATGTTTGCAAGCCATAAAAGTAAATAAAGTCAACATCTATTTTGCTATAAGTTATCAGTTTATAATAAAGTCTCATATTAAGTTAAGTGTGGGAGAGCCATGTTTCGGCACGAATGGGTCGGCTCGACCGGAGTGATACCACGGCCTCACAGAAAACCGCCGTGAAACAACCACAGCGTTATGTTTCGCCTTGTGAGTGAGGTTTACTGTTTTTCTTTTTTTTGGAGACCCAATCCTGCCCCTCCCCCATATCCCTTCTCATTCCCAAAATATCTTAATCTCTAATCTGTAAAAGATCGGCAGCGCACTCGTAACTTCTCCGTCAATAAGGGTGTCCAAGGGCGGTGCTGATTGCTCACATAAAAAATATTAAAATTATCGTTATTTAATTCCACAAAATTTAATAACATTTCAAAATATTTGACAATGATCATATTCATCTGCAAATAATCAAAAGAAGAAGAAGGATAGGAAGAAATAATATCAAAACGGGATCCTTCGCCCTCCGACCAACCTTATCTAAGAGAAACCAATTTAGTCAATAAAATCGTATCAGGATTGTTCCATGTCTTTTGCCAATAAAGAGTGTTTCCCTCTCAATGTGGACCCTCCATAACCTCCTTACTAGTGACATAATGACCTATTTTGGAGCCATAAAAAGGGAATGTCACCGTATACTGGTGCTCATAAAAAGACGCCAAGTATCACAAAAAACGAGATATTTTTTAAAAGACTTGGTGGTTATACGGAGGATTATTACATTTATAAACATGACACATGTAATCTTCCCAACGGTTATTATTTGGGGAGATTACTAGACTGACTTAATTTAGTATTGTCATTACAAATGTTTATATTTTGACTCCAAAATTTGTAAAAAAATGTACCTTAGTCTCAACTGGAAAATAAGCAATGCAAGAAAATTTACTTCTATTATATTTCTTTCAATTAAAACGTCTCAATTCCTTGCATGAGCTCAACTATTAAAGCAGCACACTGTTTAAAAATATGCCACCCACTCAATTACCTTCATTAAATAAACAAAAAATCCGACCAAATTTCCTAAAACAATAAATATCAAAGCTAATATATAACTGGTCACATAATTGGCATTAAAAAATCTGTTCACGTCAGAGGTCGTAAAATAAATTAAAATGATTAAACGTTTTATGGGTCATAACCAAAGGAAGTGTTTGTGCTTTTTATTTTTAAGAAAGAAAGAAAAAAAGAAAATGAACACGCTACTCTTTGGAAAAATGTGTTTTAGCCAGTTGGGGAAAGAATGCGATCTGACGAACAAGAAGCGAGATAGCACTCGAATTATTCTGCTTAAACAAGTTTTAAAATGCTCAAGTATCTGAGCTATTTGGTGTTTTTGTTTTGCGACGTATTTTCTGTAAATTTTGATATATGTTTCAATCACCACGATTTAAAAATATTAGGCTTGTAAAAATATTATAAAAGTATTATTTAATTCAAAATCTGCTATTCAAGAAACTCTTTGTAAAAAACAGTTCATAGTATAATATTACTACTATTACTTAAATGTTTAATACACGCCACGGATTTTGATGCCTTTTCTAATAGATAGAATGATTGAGGACGAAGGTTTCAATGTATAATACCCCTTATGTAGTTGAGAAATTTAGCATTCGATTCCGGAAGGGATGAATAGTGTCTTCCATAAAATAAAAAAAATCAAATCATAAAATGCGGATGAGATTCATAAGCATGTATATAATAGTAAATTACACAATTACATTAATCAAGGAAAACCTCAATATTTTTCATTTGCACATAAATGTGGGTTTGTTTACTTGTATAAGTCCTGCGGACTAGAGATCAATAGAATTCATCAAGCGAGCTACCTATATAGATTGAACTCTCTGCCAAGTCTCCTCCATTTTCCTTGTGGTTCGATCAGCAATTGAAATGGCTCCACAAATAAATACTTAATACATATATGTATGGCTCCCCCGAAGGGGTTCCGTATGTGATGTGCTCCCCATGTGAGGGCGTTAAACAAAACAATTCAATTTTCACACAAACTCCCGGCTGCGATGTGGTAAGTTACTGGGTTAAGAGTGGCTTAAAGTTTTAAAAGAATAAACAAATATTTTTCAAAAATCTTTTTAGTGACAATAGAACTTTAGGGGCTTTTTTATGGATATGTATATGGTCAGGCAAATAAAACCTACTTTTGAAACAAAATTCCAGCTTAAGTTGAAGACAAAAGACTTCAAAATTGAGCTGCACTTCAAAAATACGCGCACACATACATTCATTGAAAGTTAAACAAAATTTATAATGTTTAAATCTTGATTATTTGTAAAATTAGGAACGTATTAAAAAAAAATCTCGAAATTATTGAACATCACATTTTTGATATTCAATAATTATTAAGTAAGTACCGGGACATCTTAATTTGAAATCTAATTATGCAAAAAATAAAAATGTTGTTATATATTAAAAACACACCAATCTTTCCTTTTTCTACTCCTGATATTACTTCTTCAGGAAAATCTTCTGTAAGATAAATGTTAAGGTTTTTGTACACAAACAACTAATATGCGATTTAAGTTGGTTAAGAAACTGCTTTGCTCATTTAAAAAATAACATGGGCAGGGTTATATAGTTCTTCTTTCTTTCAAAACGGGTTTTATTGACCACTTAAAAGATCTAGCACACATGCAGCTACATAATGCACTCCCGGGAAGTATTGAACTGATCTAATAAGAGCCGGAAATGCAGCCTCCATACATATAGTCAATAATTAACTGAGCTAATTGAACCGGTACTAATCTTTAGCACACAGCGGATGTGACTCCACCAGCTCTAGGGAAAATACCGAATTATACTGATAGGCACGAAATAGTGATGTGGTATTATTTATCGATATATCGATACACAAATTTCACACTGGATTGCGGTGGGACAAGCTGACGGATTACCTGATGGTAAGCAACCAGCGCCACCCATGGACACCTGCGACAACTGGATGTAATTAAGCATTATAAACGTCCTCTTCAATCACTGTAGGTACGTATTAAAGAAACCATTGCATACTTTTAAAGATTTGTGTGCTTAAATCTATATATAATGATAAAGGGAAAGAAAAGGAGACTTTGTTTGGTGTTATGTAGTGACACTATAAGTAATAATAGATTTTGAGCCCCTTTTAAAATATCTGATACGATATTTCAGGTCGTGTACAATACTTTTATAAAGAAACAGAAAACTGTTTAGAAGTAAATTTATAGTGTTATCAGTCTAAAAAGTTAATAAATAAACCCGAGTAGATTACATTTATTTAAATAACAATAAAATATTAAACGTACCATTTTAGAGTTAAACTTTAAGCTATTAAACGTAAAACGTAACATGCAAAAGCTTTCAAAATAATATTTTTATATGAGTATTAATTAACTTTTTAACGTTTATTTTATACAAAATTAATAAAATATATATAATAATAATTAACTGACTAGTTAAATAAATTAACAAAATAAACATTATTTTCTTTAAGTGCTATGTTACGAGTGTTGGAGAGCTAAGCTATATAATATCAGTTGGCACGAATGGGTCGGCTCGAACGGAGTGATACCACGGCCTCACAGAAAACCAGCGCGAAACAAGCACAGCGTTTTGTTTCGCCATGTGATTGAGGTTACCGGAAGCCAAATGTCTTCATCTTCCCTAACCTTTACTGATCATTAAATATCCGAGACCCTTATCCCCAAAAGTTCGACAACGCCCTCGTAACTCTTTTGATGTTGGGGGTGTCGATGCGCGGATTGCTTATCACCAGGTAATTCGTCTCCTCCTTTTCCGATCTATCCCATAAAAAATGAATAAAAGTACAAGCACACCTTTTTTTTAGATTCTCATACATAGCTCACAATTTTTCATATGCACACCTATTAAAAACAGATCTACCATCGAAATGGGGCGCTTTCTTAAAACCCCCGGCACCCTACAACTTACCTCATCACATCTTATCAAATAAAAACTCGACGTTTAATTTTATTTTGTTTGCGTTCACGGAGCCTTAAGCCTGTAGGCACAAGTAGAGGGGGTCTGCGTAGGCACCGTTCATCGTATAACAACATTGTCACCGTTTGCGTACCACAATTTGCCTGATTATGCTTGCTTTGGGGTGCATTGACTCTTAAATCATGTTTATTTTGTGTAATAGAGTAGCTATATGTAAATTAGCGCCATCTAGAAAGATGCAGGTAAACTAAGTGCTGTGAATTTTATTTAAAATTGTAATGAAAGTAATTTTGTTTGTGGTTTCTACTATTTTTTGGTCTTATACTTGTGATAAGGCAAATAACTTGATTAAGATAACAAATTGCTTTTTTTCTTCTATGTTTTTCATATAATATTGATGTGTATAGTTGTGTTTTAACATCATCATCGTCATCAGCTTATAAATGCTCACTGCTTAAAGGCCTCTTCTCAATTCTAATTTTCAGCACAGTTTTCAGTTTCGTGTGACGTATGTATTCCAATATTAAAAAATATTTGGTAACCAATTATGGTATAGGTCAGCAAACGAGCAAGACGGACTACCTGATGGTAAGCAATCGGCGCCGCCCATGGACAACCAACAATAAAGGAGTTACGAGTGCGTTGCCGGCCTAAGGGACACAAGGGTTTCGGATATTTAAGAACTGGAAAGGGATGTCGAGGGGTAGTGATTGGGTCTCCGGTAACCTCACTCACACGGCGAAACGCAACGCTGAGGTTGTTTCACGCTGGTTTTCTGTGAGGCCGTGGAATCACTCAGGTCGAGCCAAACCATTCGTGCCAACGCTTGGCTCTCCCACACACGCGTTTTTACGTTTGACAATAAACCTATTATAAAAACAGAGGTTTGATTTATTTCATTTTTCATTCATCTGTAACGCGTAAAATCCAAAAATAAACACATAAACACCAGAGTGGCTGTTAATGAGCAAGCGACACTGGAGCCTTTTATTATTTTTCTCATTATTCAATATAATCGACCAATTAAATTATTTTCGTCATTAAAATATCACGCTTCGAATATTAACATCGGAGCTGTTAACAATTATAGTAGTCTATGTCAAATTATTATAAAATTATGATATTTTATTCAATATGGGGTGTATTTTGGAGGATAATTATTTTTGTGATAAAAAAGGTTTGGGCTCGTCCGGGATTTGAACCCGGGACCTCTCGCACCCTAAGCGAAAAACCCTAGACCAACGAGCCAACTGACACACAATCTGAATTAAGGAAACATATAAACATATAGGTAATTAATTTAATTGTAGTTATAAATTATGATAAAGTAAATCTCAATGATAAGTTGGTATCTATATGTATACTTATCAAATATAACAATTTGTGATATTATGTTATTTACGATTTTGATCAAATGGATAGCGGTCACTGAAAACACTATTTTTTTCCTTGTTCATTATTCTTATCGAAATTAAACGATATTCTACACAGTCTAAGTTTAAAATATAGATTATTTATTTTAATTTAACAAAACTGTTTTTTTTTTCTTTATTCTAAGCAAAACATGTCCTGTAATTGTCTATATTATTTTCAAAAAAAAGTTTGAGATATTAGTTCAATTTTTATGAAATATTAAAAAGCCCAAAATCGTCTTGTTAAACTCTTTAACACCAAAAGGCATCACGTATGTGGCCCGGATCAGATTGCGAAAAGAAACGGGGTGGATTCTAATCAGTAAGTGTCTGACACTCACCGAACCTTGGACAGGAGAAGTCATCGAAGGAGTTTCCAACCCAAAACAAGCTAGATAAAAATCAACATACAACATTACTCCTGACAATCAGAATTCCTTAACACAGCACATACCGCATTACCATGCTGTTTCCACGACATTAAGCCTCATAAACCAATCTTATTTAGTACAACATCAAGTTTATACCTGTCTCCCCCATAAACAAGGGATACAGCCCCCCTTAGAGTCGTAAACACATAAGTATGCACCCTAGCTTCCAGGGCCGGATTACACAAGCACGGGACCCGAAGATATTTCTATTGAGATGTTTATTATTGTTACTGTTATTTATCCTTATATTTTCGCAAAATGTTTTTAGGGAAATTTTTAATTGATACAAACTATTAATAATTACCACAAACGCGTCACAATTACGACTGTGAAGTTGGTTTTCTTTCTCGAATTCTAAACACTATTTTTTTCAGGAATTCTCAATAATTGAGCCTGAAAAGCATGAAACAATGACACCGCTAAACCTTTGGTTAAGGATGCAATGTTATTTTATGTATGACTAGGGAAATATATCTTCTACCTTTCTTCTATTTGAATATAAGTCCACCTGGGGCCCATTTATAGGAGCCCGCAGCAACATCCACCCTTGTAAATGGATAATCCGGCACTGTTTCTCTATATTCCCGTTTCAAGTGACCTAGTTGAGACAGATTTGGACATAAACGCACCGAGGTTGGTATCAAGTGGGGTTTAGTTCCTTTTTATGTATTCCTAGTACAACTTGGTGCAGTGTGTCACTGTGACACGTGATTTGCAAATGAAATGCTTTGTTTTTGGTGTGATTTTGTACATTCTAATATTTCATGCTGTGATTGTAGCTCTTTCATTCGTAGTCACAATTAAATATTTAATTTTGGGTGATTAGTGCCGATTGCATAGGATCTGAACTTGTTTAGGTTTGGTAGGAGACTGCATTAATATAAATCAAAAATTATATACTAGGGTGCATATGACATCATAATCATATTATTTTAGTATGGTAAGTTTTATTTTTGTCCATTTTGAGCTGAAATGTACACATTATCAGTAAATTAAGAATGAAATAAAGGTCAATGCTATCAATATAAAAATATATGACACAAAAACGAAACGAAAACTCAATCTCTTACATTGAAATATTGGACACACACAACATTATTAATTACAACGCTATACACTAAGAAATTAAGTTCATTTATCATCAGCACACTAAACAGACTGAACTATATAACAATATTGCCAAATACTGAAACAAAAAAGAAACAGTTCTTCAGCAATTTCTCCAAAGAAAATGATTGATAATACGATTTGTCAGAACAGAAGGGACTGCTAACAATCGAAGGCTTACTTAAACAGATCTTTAGTTAGCTGTAGATTGACCTAGTTGCACACGCGACCCCTACTTTTGTCAAAAGGCTCCGTACGTACCGGGTACCATTGACAAAATTGTCAATAAGTATCTATTTATTTTATAAGGGCAAATAGAGCACGGTAAATAAAGCCGAAGGCTATGAAACTTTAAGAACTTTTTCTAAGTGAAATCACGAGTATTATTAGTAAGTAGTCATTTCCAAATATAATATATAGGTACATTTTTTCTCATACTGCTAACTACTTATTTGATGCAGGACGGGAAAAACATTAATTGAGTTTTCTCCCTTTCGGTGAGCCGAGATTTGAAGTCGGACTCTTATAGAGTAAATTCCTTCTCTTCCTATCCGCTACCCTGGTTGAACATCAGCTCTATAAAGGGTCCCATTTGTGGTGGTACCACGAAACATCATAATTAATATGCTATTATTATACTAATTTTATATAAACGAGAAAGTTAGTAAGTATTCAATGAATAGATACGTTTTTGTTACTTCTTGGAAAGAGAAAAAGTTTTGGTCTGGTATAATACAAGGGCTACAGTTTCAAGAGACGAACTCCGCCAACTGTAAGTGCGGGTTTACGGATAGCGAGTAAGGATAGCTCGCTGCCTGAACAGAAGCCGAGCCGTCGGCTTATAGCGTTCCGCGTGCGACTCAAAGAGCCAATATACCACCACTGACGGTGCCTTATAGAGCTCATGTTCAGCAGGGGTAGCGGGGTAAGCGCAATGACTCATCGCAGCCTCGGCCCAGAGCAGGAGTAGGAACAGGGGTTTTTAGTCGATAAGAGTCTGACACTCAGTCGCGCCCAACCCTAGGCGGGAGAACTCTGTGATGGTTTTTCCCTCACAAGAAAAAGCGCTACTGTTTACTCAGGTATTGAAATAATGTGAAACAGAGCCGCTATGAGAAGCTGGTCTAGTGCCATTTTATAATGAATTATTTGTCAGCTAATGCGACATCAAATTAGTCTGCACGATCATTGATTGTTTCTAATTTGTTTGTTCATCAATTATGATTAGCAATTATTCATTGAAAACAATAATTAGTGGATTTGTAGATACATCGGTTTGTTCATTTAATATAATACTCGTGAATTAAGTACGGTGATTTTAATTAGGTATCCATAATTTGTAAACGTGGACTGACTGTCGTATTGAATATTATAATAATGACAAACTTATTTAGTACGTTGTTCGGTTTATACGCAACTTTGTTTTAATAATATAATAATAATATAATAATATATTTATTTGCGAAAAACACGGTATACAAAGTTGTTAAAATAAATATAACGTCCAGCATGTTTTGCTTAGAACTAAAGCATGCAAACTTGTCTAGTCAAACGCTATAAGACTTTATACTACAAATAGGTTAAATATGAGGCCTATGCTCCAAAAATTGCTTAATGGTATAGAAATTATATTGAGTCAACAATTTATACAATTTAATCTTAAACAGTCTACAATTTAACAATTTCAAGTTACTTGGTAGTTTATTAAATACACGAATACACATAGCCGGACAGCTCTTATTGTATTTTACTATCCTAGGAATATCTTCCAATACGAGTCTATGCTGGTGCTGATCACGCCGGCTGCGTGAGCTTACTTCTTCTACTGTTTTAAACAGATCTATGTGTTTTCTCACAAACATAGACACTTCATACAGATACAATGAAGGCAATGGTAGCAGACCAAGTTTTTTAAATATGGGTTGGCATGATTCATCCGATGGGATACCATAAATGGCTCGTATACATTTTTTTTGGGCAACAAACGCTCTACTTTGGTCGGTACTATTTCCCCAAAAGATTAGTCCATACCGTAAAGAGGACTCAACATATGCCTGATAAGACATCACAGCCGTTTTTATACTAGTGACCCTCTTAATTTGCCTAAGGGCGTACGCGAATTTATTTATTTTATTGCACACATGGTCGACCTGAGCTTTCCAATCTAAATGTTGGTCCACGATTACTCCTAAGAACTTAGTTTGTGTCACTTGGGTAAGTTTGGGTACGTTCATTTTAAAATTAAATTTCTGATTATAAGATTGATTGAATTGAATATATACAGATTTATTGAGATTAATAGATAAGTTATTATTATTTAAATAGCTAATTAAATTGTTAATTGTTTTATTGATGTCCATTTCATGATCATTAATGGTTTTATTTTTTTTGTCACTTGTAATAATAATAGATATGTCATCAGCAAAAAGGATACAATTATGATTGGTTATGTCAACTATGTCGTTTAAATAAATAATAAATAGAATAGGGCCCAATATACTACCTTGGGGTACGCCACATTTGACATTTTTATATTCAGACGAGTAAAATGTCATATCCCTCTTTTCATTAAGCTTTGAGATAACTACACTCTGTTGTCTATCAGTTAAGTATGATGATAGCCATTGAAGTGACAATCCTCTGATTCCGACGGACTCTAGCTTTTTCAATAATATTTTATGTGAAACTAGGTCAAACGCCTTTGACAAATCAAAAAATAAACCCGTTGTTAGGTGATTGTTGTTGATACTCGTCAATACTATTTTTAAGAGAGTAAATATGGCTAAGGTAGTTGATTTTTGTTTTTGAAAACCGAATTGTTGCTTATTTAAAATATTGTATTTTTCACAGTAACTAATTAATCTTTGGTACATGCATTTTTCATATACTTTTGAAAGGATAGGTATTAATGTTATTGGACGATAGTTGTCCATATTACATTTGTCGCCTTTTTTAAAAATCGGCTTCACAAGGGACTTTTTTAAGGCATTAGGAAACACACCCTGCGAAAAGGATAGGTTGATAAGATATGTCAATACCCCGCTTATTTCATTAACACATGTCTTAATTATTTTGGTGCTAAGTTCATCGTACCCCTTAGAACTAGTGTTGTTTAACGATAATATATGTTGTCTTACCTCACTTTCGGACATTGGCATGAGGTACATTGAATTAGCAATTCGATTTTTATTAAAGCATTTTGTGTTACAGTTTTCTGTTAGGTTGCAATTTGCATAGAGACTATTAAAGGTCGAAGCTATCACTTCTGGTTTTTTGAGGACAGTGTTATCAATTTTAATGTTTTCAATATTATCTTTGAGGTTTCCATTATGTATTTCGTTTTTTATAACAGCCCATGTGGCTTTACACTTATTGTCATTCTTGTCAATATATTTTATATTAGCATTACGCTTAGCATTGTAGATACATTTCTGTAGCAGATTGGAATATGTGTTATATTTTGTCTTGTTAGTTTGGTTTTTATTTTTATAATATTGGTATCGAAGACCACGCTTGGTTTTAGAACTCTGTTTAAGACCCTTACTTATCCATGTTTGTTTTGTTTTTTTGTTTAAGTCCACTTTAACCCTCACCTTAGGGAAGCAGAGATTGTGAAACAGACATATCAATTCATGAAAGCAATCGAATGCCCTATTTGCATCATTCTCCGTGTATATGTTTGCCCAAGTCAAGTTTTGTAAGCATTCTCTAAACTTACGTGTGTTATGCAGATTGTTATCTCTCTTATAGATATAATATATTGCTGTTTTTGATGTCTGAAACTTTAGAGGGAAGCTTAGCATTTGGGTATTAGGCTTACATTAATTAAAATTTATTTTTATTATTTCTTCTTTTAATAAATAATATATTATATGGTCAGCATCAGCACTTTCATTGACTTTCATTTCACTTCGAAAGCGACTTGCATACCACCTTGGTATATCCACATCATCAATCTATAAGTGTCCATTGCCGAGCAACGCTCTTCTCACCTGGTTAAGTTATGAGCATTAATCACAACGCTTGCTCAAGCCGGATTGGCGATTACAAACTTACGATTAGAAAATTGAAATTCTAGGTTTTCTGAAGATGTTTTCCTGAACCGTTTGTCAGTAGTGTCCAAAAAATAATCACAGTAACTCGAAAAATGACACATTGGTACCTACTTGCCAGGATTTGAACACTCATGAGAAACGGGTGCCTTAACCGAACCGAACCGGACTACTACAATATAAGTGAGTTCTACCTCGAAGTTTATAAGTACCTATAAATTATATTGCACTAGCTTTTGTGACCGGCTTTGTTCGCATTCAGTAGTTTTTACGTGATAAAGTAACAGGCATCCTTACCACCTTTATTTACAAACTTTCGCATTTTATTATTCGCATTAGTAGCATTATATCCTCATCCAAAGAACTAACCAATAAGTAGATCGTAACGGTCCTCGGTTCGATTTCCGGCTTGTATTTATGACGTAAACAAGCCGCCCTCTGTCCTTTCTTAGTTTGTATGAAGTAATTGGTTTTTATTGTATTGTTATTGCACATCGCTCCGAATGTTTTTTTTTGGTTCTGATGTGGGGTTCAATAAACGTATAAAGATCAAAATTTTTAATAAAGGTTAAGTAAGTTCGTGTTTTATCGCTACATAGTATAAAACAAAGTTGCATGCTTTGTCTCACTATCCCTAATAATGTAAACCTATGTATGTCTGCTTAAATCTTTAAAACTACTCAACGGATTTAGATGCGGCGATTTTTTATTAGATAGAGTGATATAAACCAGAAAATTTTGTACGTGATTTTGTAATATTCCGCTCGAATTTTTCAACGTTTCGGTAAATCATCTAATGACTTCTCTTGCCCAGGGTAAGGCGAGTGATTAACAGTTCGCGCAACCTGGAAATCCGAACCTAGATATCATAATCAGCAGTCATGCTTCTAACCAATTAATTAACGAGGCTATATTAATTGTTAAAATATGAAACACTACTACTCTCGCACGGTTTCACCCACTGCTTGGCTCCATTTGATCGTAGCCTAGTATGTTTTATAGCCTATAGCTCTCCGAAACATTGTAGTTATCTATCAGTGAAAGAATTTTGGCAATATGACTAGCCGTTCCAAAGTTTACCCCTACATACAAACTTACAAACTTACAAATTTTATCTCTTTATATTATTAGTATAGCCTTTCATAAAAATAATATAGGTAGACATTACATAATAGAACAATATCAAGTCTTTAATTTCCATCCCCATTAAATAAATCGTATCTAGGCTCTGCAGTGAACAAGAAAACATTTTAATTGAAAAACTTGCGCCCTCATTAGGAGCTCTTAATTAATTATTTATTGTACCTCCCGTTGAATTGTCGGCTCCAGTTTTTACGCCTCTTTTCTATGTAAGAATTCGACATTTTTATTTTTAATTCAATATCATTTTTTCAGTCACTCGCTTCGTATTATTTTTGTTAAAAGGAAGAAATAACTTTTATCCAGTGTGCCAGTAATAATAATAATTGTATCAAATAATAATAACGTCTTGGTGGCCCGCAGGTTAAAAGCCCCGCTTCTGATGCATGAAGGTGTGGGGGTTCGAAACCTAGCAAGTACTTATGTGACTTTTTCCGTATTATGTAGGTACTTTCTATGTTTATTATTATTTATTATTATTATTATTATATTATTTATGCCATTGACATGCGATGAAGGAAAATATCGTGAGGAAACCTAGACTTAAGTATATGTAATTTCTAATTGTAGCAAAGTTGAGCAATTTTCTCAGCAGTGGAAACTTAAAGGCTGATGATGGGACGAAGTGTTTTCCAGAAGAAATATATTTTTATTGTAAGTTGTTTTAAATCTATATATATAAAAGAAAGTCGTGTTAGTTACACCACTTATAACTCAAGAACGGCTAACCCGATTTAGCTGAAAATTGGCAGTTTAGAGCTAGGAGAAGGACATATGATAGGATAAAGTAGGTAGAGAAGGTTAAGTAGAGTAGGGTAGGTAGAGTAGGGTAGGTAGTGTAGGGTAGGTAGAGTGGGGTAGGGTAGGTAGAGTAGTGTAGGTAGAGTAGTGTATGTAGAGTAGGGTAGGTAGAGTAGGGTAGGTAGAGTAGGGTAGGAAGAGTAGGGTAGGTAGAGTAGGGTAGGTAGAGTGGGGTAGGGTAGGTAGAGTAGTGTAGGTAGAGTAGTGTATGTAGAGTAGGGTAGGTAGAGTAGGGTAGGTAGAGTAGTGTAGGTAGAGTAGTGTATGTAGAGTAGGGTAGGTAGAGTAGGGTAGGAAGAGTAGGGTAGGTACAGTAGGGTAGGAAGAGTAGGGTAGGTATAGTAGGGTAGGTATAGTAGGGTAGGTAAAGTAGGGTAGGTAAAGTAGGGTAGGTAGGGTAAGTAGAGTAGGGTAGGTAGGGTAGGCAGAGTAGGGTAGGTAGTCAAATGACGGGAGCGACGCCGCGGGTAAGAGCTAGTGAGTAATATTTTAAAGGGTATTTCAATAATATAGTATTATTTAATAACATTTTGAATGCAGTTCTTGAGTATTGCTCCATACGGTGCACATTCCAGCGTCTGTCTGAGAATGTTGCTTTGATGTCTTTGCCTCCGAGTACGCTTTCTCGTATCGCTCTCATTAAACACGGTATGCTGTAAGTTATTTTCATTATATTAAAATTTTAATTTATAGAGTTGCTTTTATAATTGACGGCAGGAAACTTTCCTGCCGGCGACTTCCTTCACTAACTAAATAATACACGTTTGGGTGATTTTCCTTCAATGTGAATTATTCGATCTATTCAAATAAACCGCATCAAAATCTTTCATTTAGTTTTTAAAGATATAATAGCATACATACTCGTAGGAAAGGCAGCGGGAAGTGACTTTGTCTTAGTATACTACATATGTATTGATTGTAATGCTTTTAAGACGAAATGATTAAACGGATTAAGGCGCTCACTTCTCATGCATGAGCAACCTGGCAAGTACCAATGTCACCTTTCCGGATTATATCTACTTCCTAAGTATATTTAATCACTACTGACATTCATTGAAGGAAAAAGATTTTGAAGAACCTAGAGCTTGTAGTTTCGTGGAAATCGTTAATCCGCCTTGAGGTACAGTGCAGATTAATAATCGTATCTTCTAAGTATCCATTAAATAATTGAGTAATTTATTGATCCTATAATAGTTTAAAAACATAATTCGCAAGGTGCAACCACACACTTACCTAAACAGCGAACAAAGCAGTCTTAAACAATTGCCTCTTAAGTATATTAAAATATCATTTTTCGCTAAACACGCAAGCTTGCAGGCTTTAATAGGTGTAAACTTTACAAAAGTGGATTTTGTTGAGTGTGGAAACTTGCCGACAAGCGAGAAAATCTCTCTCATTGTGTAGAGTAGAGTACTATGCCTTACTCCGTTTTTTTTTCTTTTTACATGTAATGTTACCGTCGTACCTTAGAAACAGTTTTAAAAGGCTCGAAGTTCTATTGTGTTTTTCCTTTGTTTGCATATTGTTATTATGTAAAGTGTATGTGTTGTATGAATGTGTTTACATAATCTCATGATGATTGCGAATTATATGCAGACATTTTTGTAGGTAAGTGTTGTTGCAAAAATGTTATTTTTGTTATGATTGTTTGAGCTAAAAATCTGTTCAATTTTAGACAGGCTTTGGGCGAAATTGAGCAGGTTTTTTTAGCCCCCACTTGGTTTTTCTCCTGTGTCGTAGGTGCGTTTACAGACATACAGTTTCACATGTACGAGTACATCATACCCAGACCCCGAAAAACAATTTGTAGATCACGCAAAGAGTAGCGGTAGCCAGTTGTCTAGCTACAGCGCCAACCGTGAAATATTTTGTGGCCCCGTTTAAACACCCATTTGGAACAGGTGAAAGAATTAAAATAAACTAGAAATCCACACCGATGGCTTTTCCCAGAACAACCATGAATCAGGAAAATGACTGAACATTTTTATGTTTAGTTAACGTATCAAAGTCTACTTTTGACTTACTTTTGAAAAGTGTAAATATAATAAATAGTTTTTTAGTCTGTTCGTCATTAGAACTAGGTGCTTATTGTTTGAGTACTGTAAGAAATTCCATCGTTCCTTTTTAAATATCCGAAACCCTCATCTCTAAAAGGTGTTGCAGGTGTCTATGGGCGGCGCCAATTGCTCATCATCAGTTAATAATTACGTCTGCTCGTACCAACCTATTTCATAAAAAAACAATTACTTAAACCATTACCTCTTTTTAGCATCTTACTTTATAACCAATGCTAACCAAATTCCGACTTATAAAGCAACAAATAAAAACTCACACACATAAGATACTCGACTTCGCATATATTAGTCCCTACACACACACACAACACTGGAAACTTGATATTCCTTACTAATTGAGACACATTGTCGCCGTGAAACTTGAACACTTTACGATACGAGATCTAGAGATACAAAATTTACTGCAGACAGACTGACAGACGGATTAGATAAGGTGGGACTTTAGAGCAGGACAAGCGATAGCACTGCGAGTAAAGTTGTTCCAATGAGCAGCCAGTTGTATTTTGAAAATTGAAGTTAGATCCCAGTACCTATTGCTTTATGGATTTGTATGATCCAGTTGAATCTATGACATACATCAGCCGGGTTAGCAGGGCAAGTGCAATGAGGCGCCGTGGCCTCAGCCTTGACCAGGAGAAGGAATGGGGGGGGGGGGGGGTGTTTAGTCAGCAAAAGTCTAACACTTCCTCCCACCCGAACCTGGGCGGGAAAAGACATTTGATGCTTTTGCCCACACAAAAAAACACACATAATAATATATCAATTATTAAAGAAGGCCATGCTATTTCTGGCGAGATAAATAAAATAATATTGTTGAACACTTTATAACAAAACATAACTCCAACTAATATATCAAACAACATAAACATATTTATTCCAAAATATAAAAGTTTACAATTTTAAAATCCAAACTAATATTATAAATGCGAAAGTAACTCTGTCTGTCTGTGTTTTCTTCACTCTTAAAGTACTGAACCGATTTCTGCGAAATTTGGTACATAGTTTTTTTTTTTGTCTTCAAATAACTTCTCCCCTCCAGGACCGGGCGGGAGGGAGTGTCAGACTCTTACCGACTAAAACCCCCCTGTTGCTTCTCCTGCTCTGGGCCGAGGTCGCGGTGCCTCATTGCGTTTACCCCTCAACCTCAGCTGATTGGTACATAGTTCGGAACTCGAGAAAGGACATAGGATAGTTTTATAACAAAAATCTGCAGAAAGTCACTATTTCACGCAAATGGAGTCGCGGGCAAAAGCTAGTAATAAATAATTTAATTTTTTTTATCCTATTTTCAAAAATTATAAACGCAAAAGTACTTTTGATTTTAAATAAATTATTGACACAACCATTATAATTAATAGGGAAATCATCCTACTGAAACCAATTAGTAAATTACTTAATTTATTCGATAAATAACTTTGAACACTTATTAATTTTATATTAAGCCAGTTTCAGCTGAAACGAATAGTTTCAGATTACCGTTAAGTATAAATTGATTACCTATGAGAAGATCAATTTATTTTTGGTTTGACGCTTTACAATTTTTAGTACGTTTTTTTTTCAATGGAAATCGAAATTCGAAGAAATTGTAAATAGTTATCTTTCGTTTCAGATGTCAGGGCAGAAATAGATAGCTTTGCTTAAACATATTTATTTCAATCATTCTTATTTGATGTCTAAAAATATACTTCTTTATATTGTCAATCTGTCTAATCTTTTGAAGTAGGGATGACTTTTCCTGACAAACGATACTCTTTGTTTATTAATAGTACAGGAATATCTTATTTTGATACCTAACAATATTTATTGCTGGACTGTGTTATTATAATAATTTTACTGCACGGTTGGTGCTGCGGCTGGATAACGTGTCGCTGTTGCGTTCCCGCACGGAACAACTCTTTGTGTGATCCACAAATTATATCTCTTTCTTTCTTTCTTCTTTCTTTCTTTCTAAATTGTTGTTCCCGGTCTAGGTATCATATGCATGTGAAATTCACTCAATCATTCGAGGAGAGAAAATAAATTAGATGGACTAGTAATTTCGACAGGATAGTGTTCGGTTGACTTGATGCTGTAGTTATATACGCACTTGGCTTGTAGACAATAAGTTTTACCAGACAAATATGTATGATTTTGTTATCACATACGTGGTTTTAACCTACGCCTTTTTAATGCCATTATTAGCAGAAGATTCTTACTGTAAATGATGATTTGCAAAACACTGCTCAATCCAAAATCAGTTTTCTTTTATAAGTTGAAACAATTAAAAAAAAAAATAAGTGAACTTGGTGTTAAGCGTTCAAATGTAATAATGTATCACGTCCTTTGGCCTAGAGCTGGGGAAGGAACGGGAGATAATCAGCTTGAGTCAAGTTCAAATTGCCAAATAACCTATGTCATCGTATGTGTGTATTTACAAGATACTTGTGTCCATAGGTCAAGGTAGAAGGTAACGATACAAATGACCTTGAATCTATACGAAAGTACAACAATAAATCTAAAAACATTTTAATATCGATCCTGAAATCATAAATCTAGTGAACCGCGAAGGCAAGGGCACGAGGAAGTTCCTCGCATAAATCTGTCAGCAGCACTTGATTGCACGACTGTACTTGACCGCTAACAGCTTCGGCCTTTTATTGTACAGTGGTGCACGCAAGTTTTGGATTAAATGGACTGATGGTAATTATATGGGGTTTAATGGTAGAAAATGTGGTTAATGTTCAGTTTTAGGATGGTGGTGACCTTGGGAGATAAAATTTATGGACTGTGAAGTGGTTAGGGGGTTGGACTCGCTGACTCCTTGTGTGTTTAATTGAAGTCTAGTTCCTGACCTAGATTGGAACCAGTATTTTTAGGAGAGACCGACATTGATAAAAACGCCTATCGTGAGACATACTAAATTAACTAAAAATCTAGTAGGCTGCGCGACATCGCCTCGCGCATGCTGCTCATGAGGAAGAACCCCTCTGTGGTTCGAAACTAGTAGAGCTTTTCTCGATATTATACACGTGATAAAAACATTATGATATTTTTAAGCTTTGGAAAATTTAACGTTGATCAGTTCTTTGAGCATTAACAACAATGTTCTCGGTTTTAAGCAGACGTGGTCTACTGTTGGCCACATCATCGCATAAGGTGAGAAAGTTCCTACCCGACCCAATAATAAAATTGACCAAAATCGATTTACGAGGAGGATCTGTAAAACAACACTGTTTACCTATGAGATACACTCTTTTTTTGTAAGGGGAAAATCATCAAATTACTTCTCCTGCCTAGGGCCGGCGGGAGGGAGTGTCAGACTCTTACTGACTAAAAACCCCCTGTTCCTTCTCCTGCTCTGGGCCGAGGTCGCGGTGCCTCATTGCGCTTACCCCGCAACCCCGGCTGAACATCAGCCCTTCAGGGCTCCGTCTGTGGTGGTCTATTGGTTCTTTACGCTACACGCCGAACGCTCGGGCCTGGTTCTGGTCGGGCGGCGAGCTGCCCTTACTCGCCGACCACAGACCCGTGCTTACGGTGGCCGGAGACCGTCCCTTGATCCCCGACGCCCGTAGTGTCGCCAGTTGCGGCTGCTGGGGCGTGAGGAGGAGGATTGCTCCCTCACGCGGGCCGCCTCTCTCTTTGCGAGCATGACTGCTTCACAAAAGGAGGAGAGGGCGTCCCAGTTCCTCTCACTCCGCACCATGGCCTCAACTAAGGCCGGGCGCGAGACGTCGCCGATCACTTCCCTGAGGACACGCAGGCACGCACGCACGCTCAGCCCAGGCAGGGCATACCGCCACCTTATGCTCCACTGTATCCTCTAGCTGGTTCTCGCAATGACGACACTCGGGCGTTTCTCCCACTGGTTCCGAAACAGGAACCTACCGAAGCTGCCTTGCCCGGTAAGGACCTGCGTCAGGCGGAAGGTGAGGACGCCGTGGCGTCTCTCAAGCCACTCCTCAAAGAGGGGTCTTACCGCTGCTATGGTAGCGTGCCCGGCCCTCGGTTGCGACAGTCGTTGTTTCCACTCTGCCATGAGATCTCGCATGAGATACACGCTGGTGACATACATAAAGACAACAATGAATAAGGTACACTTTTATGCCCTCTGGGTACACAAATAAAAATATTTTTACGTAACATTTATTGCCTTTAATTGTAATCCTTTTCTTAAAACAAATTAGTGACCCATTATTCAGATATCGCTCGACAATAGACAGCTAGAGTAATTATCTTAGATATTTATCAATAGTTTGCGGCGTGTAAGCTTAGAGATAATCTCCAAGCCATTAATTAACGATAGTTAAGATTTCTCCCTTATAGTATAAGTACATTCAGTATCTGTAGAGATATTCTGTTGCGTTTAGCTATGTGTATGGGAATATAAACCTTAATTTCAGTGTGGTAGAGACCTGCTTCGGCTGTATGGGCTGCCTCGACCGGAGTTATACAACGACCTTAGAGAATACCGGCGTGAAAGAACACTTTCGTTGTATTTCGCCGTGTGAGTGCGGTTACTAGCAGTCCGATCCTTCTCTCTGCCATCCTCAATGCCCAAATCCCATATATGTTTAAATTCTTAAGAACTGACAAACAGCTGGCTACTTTCTTAAAAATCGTTTGGTAATACGAGCGTTCTTGGGTTGTACCGATTGCTTAACGTCACAAGATCCTCATTTGAAGATTTTTATTTTAATGTTTTGTTACTTTTCAATTTGAAATTTGACAAAAATATGTGTTTTTTTAATAAATAGGTACAATAGGTCATTGTAAAGGTACTCTAGTGATTTGATAAAACGGTACAATAGGTTATTGTACCCAGTACCATTGTAAAAAGGGTCTTGTATTATTTTTATTTCGTTTTAGTTCACAAGGTGTTGAAAAACATATTGCTTATTTATGTACCTATGCGAGATGTCATTTATTATAGAAAATATAAAAAAAAATACTACAAGTAATATATGATGCAAATTATTACCTATTATTCATTTCAGACCAAAAAGGGCTATCGTAAATAGCTGTTGGACATCAAAAACAAATGGCTTCTAATGAATGGTCTCTGAAACACAAAGCAAATTCGAAACTATAAGAATGATTATTTATACACAAATAGCTCTATCAAACAAACTCATCGACACATCGAAATGTAGGTACATAATTACACAACATAAGGTTTTGAGAAATAATGTACATACGAGTAACTAAGTATATCCTCCTGTAACCTCACTCACGCGGCGAAATACAACGGTGTAGTTGTTTCACGCGAGTTTTCTGTGAGGCCGTGGTATCACTCCGGCGAAGTCAACCCATTCCTGTCGCAGCATGGCTCTCCCACACTTTATAACACGTGCCAGCCAAATACCGACTTAAAAAGCAGCAAATAAAAACTCACACACGCAAGATACTCAACTCGTACTCGTATATATAATATTAATCCTACAGTAAACGGGAAACTTGATACTCCTCACTACCTTTAATGCAATATAAACATTCCCATCACCCAACAATCAACAATCACCCAACCGCAATCTGTATGGACATATCAGTGTCTACATGTTTTTCTTTTTTTTTTATGTAATTGGTCGGCAAACGAGCAGACGGATTACCTGATGGTAATCAATCAGCGTCGCCCATGGACACCCGCAACGGAGGAGTTACGAGTGCGTTGCCGACCTTTTAGGGATTAGGGATTTGGCGATTTAGGGATTGAGGAGGGATTGGGGCGGGGAAGGATTGGGCCTCCGGTAACCTCACTCACACGGCGAAACACAACGCTGTGGTTGTTTCACGTCGGTCTTCTGTGAGGCCGTGGTATCACTCCGGTCGAGCCGACCCATTCGTGCCGAAGCATGGCTCTCCCACACTTAAGACTTCTTTTTCTTCTTTTACTTCTTTTCTTTTCTTTTACTTCTTTTTCTTCCTGTTTAACAGCACAATAAAAATAATTTACTTTACAATTAAACCTTAACCTGTACCAAAGCAATAGCTTACTAAGACTAGGATAGAACGATTACGAGCCGCAACGTGTTTCAATAAAACCAACATGAAATAGTTTCTCCGAACACTTTCCTATTCTAATTAATTTTCTTGCGGGATCACCCCTCCCCACTCCCCTCGTACTAATGCAACTAGAATCCCGACAAATGCTATTGTTTCGCAATTGCCATCGATTACTCGTTAATCCTTGTAGCGACAATTAAAATTGGATTTCTTAGTATTTTGTTTTATTGTACTCGCAGTAGTTATAAGCCTCTGCCAAACGAGGTTTCGTCCTCAGGTCGAGAAAGTATCGAGTGATGATCACCGGCCACCGACCGTAACCTTCAGTGTAAGCGCGGGTCTGTGCACGGCGAGTAAGGGTAGCTCACCGTCCGACCAGCGACGGCGCATTGCATTCCACGCGCGCCTCATAGAGCCATCAGACCACCATAGACGGGATCCAATAGAGCTGATGTTCTACCGTGGTCGTAGGGCAAGCGCATTAAGGCAACCTCGGCCTACAGCAGAAGAAGGAACAAAGGGGGTTTTAATTATTATAGTAATAGTCTGACACTACGAAGAACTGGCAAACAAGAAACGACTGCACGGTTGGTGCGGTGGCTGGGCAACTGGCTGAAGGGCAACGTGTCGCGGGTTCGATTCCCGCACGGAACAACACTTTGTGTGATCCACAAATTGTTGTTTCGGGTCTAGGTGTCATGTGTATGTGACATTGTATGTTTGTAAACGCACTCACAACACAGGAGAAAATCCTAATGTGGGGCAATGTTTATTCAAAAAAAAGAGAAAGAAGAGCGTTGTGTTTCGCCGTGTAAGTGAGGTTACTGGAGGCCCAAGCCTTCTTTTCCCCTAATCCCAAATGTTCAAATCCCTAAAAGTTCGGCAACGCACTCGTAACTCCTCTGTTGCTGGCGTCCATGGGCGGCGCTGATTGCTTACCATTAGGTTATCCGTAAACATTGGTATCAAAGATAACATTTCCTTATTAATTGCAATAGTAATCTGATACACCTATTCAGCAAACTCTAAGCTTACTAACAGTTCTGTAATTGATCCACTACACATACATAATACTATATTGATTGGTTCAGAATAGACTCAATGGATTAGTTCTAAATCTGATTGTTTGTTAATGGGTATTTAATTGGTGGTGGTTTTTGAAGGGTATTTCTATAAATAGTTAAGTCATTTAGCATTCTAGTATTTATTTAGTGTATAAATTGACTATGTTATTATAAATAGCTTACAAAGAGTAATATCGGTTTGATCTACGAAATCAAACAAACTTCAGTAATCATCATCAACAGCCTATATCCGTCGGACGGCGAGGTAGGGTAGCTCGCCGTTTGACCAGAATCAGACCCGACCATATGGCGTTTTGTGTTGCGCGCGCCTCAAAGAGCCAATAGACCACCCAAACTGAGCTCTACTAGGGCTGATGTTCAGCCGGGGTTGCGGAGCAAGCGCAATAAGGCACCGCGAGCTCGGCCTTATTCAGTGAGAGTCTGACAGGTCTTCACCCTATTTTCGTCCACTGTTGGATATTAAGCCTTTGGAGACGCCTTTGAAGACGCCATTGGAGACGTTTTTTGCACGCCTCTGTGCTAGATGTTTAGATCTTCTCATCCAACCACGGCCAGCCACTCTACGGACACCTAGCTGGAGGATCCTAACCTAACATTCGTATTCCTTCAACCTAACCTCTTCCACAACGCTCATCGGTTCTTCGACAAATGTGACCTGCCCACTACCACTTCAGTCTGCTGTTCGTTTGGGTTCAGACGCATGGTTGGCTAAGTGGCTAAGCTACCGGCTGCTGCGCAACGTATCGCGCTCGATTCTCGAACAGAACAACTCAGTCGACATTAATAATTTGGCTGTTCCGTGTATGTGTATTTGTATCTTTAATATTTGTAAACTCACTCACGATAGCTAGCTTCACCGACAAACAGACTGACATACTACTATTATATTTTGACGTTTCAAAAGTACCTTTTCATGGTTTTGACTTTGACTTTGATAAGGGAGAAAATACTAGTGTATAAAATAAACGTTTAAAAAGTGACAGAATTCGGGTAGAATCTTTTCTATTCTTTCTAGAACTTAATTAAAAGAAAAAGTAATTTTTCATTCTCAACCTATCGTTATAACTTAATAAGAAAATTTACAAAAACAATCACTAAACCACTCTTATTTACTAATAAATTTACCATACTATAACCCTATTCACACTTTCTAATTTCGTTACAAACTACCCCTAAAATAAATGGGAAGTGAAACTGCACCTTGATTCATTTTTAATAGTACTGCGTGTTGTTAAATTGCTCGTTCAGGGTTATATTATGGCCGTGCAATATGAAAGCGGAACACCCTGTATAAGCCCGGGAAGCAGTTAGGAGGTTAACTGTTCAGTGCGGAGTTATGTGCCTGGGACGGTGTTAGGCTAAACATGTGTGTGTTATTGTCACTTGTGTGTAGTAAGTCTGACGTGTTTTTGAAGTTTTAATATTATGTGCAACTCTCAATGAAAACTGGCTTAAATATATATGTAGGTCTATCTATACTAATATTATAAATGCGAAAGTAATTCTGTCTGTCTGTCTGTCATATCTTCACGCCTAAACTACTGAACAGATTTCTGTGAAATTTGGTACAAAAAGAGTTTGGAACTCGAGAAAGGACTTAGGATAGTTTTAATACCAAAAATGTGCAGGAAATCACTATTACACGCGAATGGAGTCACGGGCAAAAGCCAGTATTACAATAAACCTTCAAGTCCGTATTGAATATAAACTAACTCTGACAGTTATGCGTTAAAATATGCCACATGACACTCCAATAAAAAAATGTACTGTAAATAATGTTACGTAAAATCATTAAATTAACCCAAGTTCACTTTCATCCTTGCTTGGATAGGTACAAAATATTCAGTAGCGTTTAATGCTAAGACTTTTTAATGACATGTTTAATAGTTTCGTACTTATAAGAGAGCTTTAATAGTCGGTCAATTTACATCTATTTTCTCTGTTATCTCAGCACAATCCAACAGCCGATTTACAAGACGAAAAGTATTTAGCCGACGGCAACAAATGAGTACCAGGGCTTCATCAGTTAAGTGGAGTGCTCAGTGCTCGAGCTAGGTACCAATGTTCAATGCTAATGTCTGTACGTGGAACAACTAGAGCGGTTCGGTACGTATAACACGTCTTACCCACTTTTACCTACCTCTTAATAGCAGATCGTTACACTAGATTGCGAATACAAACTAGGGGTGTACTCTTGTCGATATGTAATCTTTGAAAAACTCGTAGACTTCACTAACCAATACGAGTTCAAATTACCTGTTTGTTTTTCACGGCAGACGGCTGTTGCTTACAAAAAACTACATAAAATAAAAAACACACTGTGCATTGTGCTATTCACGCGTGCTTGATTACTATGGAAGTAGGCGACGATTCAATAATAATTCTTTCGGTGATAGATGTTGCAAGTAAAAAATTGTCTCAATCAGACTGCAAGCTTAAAGGGATTTGTGAATGTGGATGTTGCAAAAGAGATCCATCATAATCGTACTATGATTGTATTGTCATAACCATTATAACTTGTTAGTAATTAAACATCGATAAATAAAAATATGTTGAACAGACAACACTAGCCGGCATAGTGCAGGAGCGGCGGTCGGCGTACCTACGATAATGTTAACGTTAATCACGGGATCCCCTCCGTAATGAAGTTTCTTGTTAACTTTACTAAACACAACCTCTTGCACGCTCATGTCAACCTGGTACTTCGAACGGGAATCACATAATTGTATCGGGAAAATATTTTATTTCTCTCTCTTAACTTTTTCCAGTAACCGTTGGGTATTTTCTTAATGTCAGCACTAACTACTACGTTATTGGATAGGTTTTCAAGCAGCTACCTTTCAATGATTGCACTCTTGGTGCGGCGGCTGGGCAACTGGCTGCTGCACGCGTCGCGAGTTCGATTCCCGAACGGAAGAACTTTTTGTGTGATCCAAAAATTTTGGTTTCGGTGTGATGTGTAAGTGTTTTTAAACGCATCCACGACATAGAAGAAAATCCTAATGTGGGGAAACGTTTTTCTTAAAGAAGTCAAACCCAAGTCAAAGAAAATTACGGACATTAGATTCTTATATGTATTTTCATACTTAATTAATACGTACTGTAACTTTCTTTACATTATACGTCAAAAACCTGGGCTAATAATTACACCTGGTAAGATACTATAAGATAATTATGGCTCCTTTTCGTACAATAACTTAGGTCGGACATATAATAAAATATTAAGGAGAAAGACACATTTCTTCGCACGCCCACGGACAGGTCCAAGTGTCCCAAACGAGTCTAACATTCATTAATTACGAGATGTGTGAATCTGACAGTCACGGAGTCTTACTTATGTCACACATTCAACACTTTTTGGGTCCCAACCAAATGAAGATAGGCAGTGGAAACGAGGAACTTCTTGAAAAGCCAGTGGTAATTGAGACAGCAATTAATTTATTTAAGTCGAAAAACTTACTGATGGACAACAACAATATCATTAAAAATGAAACAGCGTCGAGTGTGAGGGAAGATAAGTATCTCACCATAATAAGGGCTACCGATTTTTCGGTTGACCAAAATGCTCTAACTTGCCAAGATTTAGTTAAATCAGTTTTTTCAATCACTGGAACTGTCAATAAATAATCATCCAATAATGTGACATGATCTAAATTTGTTAAAAGACGAGAGGTCTAAGATATAAAAAAAACTGGTAACCTCTACTACAGCACAATCAAATTGCGATTACAAAAAAAAAATCACCAACATTATTCTTCCGCCACAGAAACCGCAAAAATGCAATAAAAATCCCCAAAAAGTCACGAGTGACCGGGACGATAACATAATTAAACGGTAACACGCTAAACTGCCTCCTAACAATTTGCGAGCTTTGCCCAAATCTGTCAAGTTTGCCCATAAGCGCACTATTACTGGGCCACGTTTTGCCAACATGTGGTTGGGGTAAATTGATTTTATGCTACAAGTTTCACACCTAGTGTTTGTCCTTAAGATGTTTGGATCAAGGGTGGGCAAAGTTTGGGGACACTTGCGTGGAATTATATTGGTTGGCTAATATGAGTGTTGGGTAACTGTCCTGCTGAGATTCTTGTACACTTGTCTGGCCCAAATATTCCCCTTTTTATTAAGAAGGAGAAGAAAGTATTTCTCATTGTTGGTTTTGAAACCTTTTACATGTCTTCTGACTACTTTACATAGACTAAGACTACTCTTGTTTAAGCAATTGTTATAGTATAATAGTAAAAACATGAACAACTAAGATCTCTTGCCTTTCTTCAAATAAAAACAGTGTTACTAGACATTCCAGCCATTGTAAGAATATTATTTTATTTTTTCACGACGACCATCATCAACGCTGTCTTATCCCGTCTGCCATTATTAAAATCCTAAGTGATTATGTACTAATCCCGTGTCAGACTAGCTCACAGTTATCTCAGAATATTATACGAATTGTATCGAATTATGAAGATCAAAATTAGAAACAGAATCACAGCGATACTAATTTCTAAGAGCTCAGTATCAACTAGTTTTGAAATTTAATCAATAACAATCCAATCGGTATGAATAAAAATCGAATTTATTCGTAAAATATACTTTAGTAGCTTAATTTAAAACAACAAAAGTATCAACAATCGCGTTATAAATTGTCGGGTCCTGCGTTGAAAATGTCAAATATCAAGCCCTTCATAAAATCCCGGAGGTATCAAAAATCAAACCTGATATAAAGGTTTATCATATACCGGGCCTCGGTTTTAATCCTGGGCTTAGAAGCAAAGTTGACAATTTATAATGCCCACCTGCTTAATAATGTTTATGGCATACTGAACGCATACGAATTGGTGAGTGAAACTCCTATAGTTGTGTAATGTACTTACAAAACCAGTAACTAGCATTTGAAAACTTAAGTATTTTTTTAGACTAATTAATTACCACATGACTTGTGGGAATAATACAATATAAATGGGCGACATTTAAAATAAGTCTTGTAAAATAAATAGAAAAATATGACAGAAAGGTTTAGTAAACTGAGTCATATTTGTAGTTTAAATGTGGGAGAGGTTCGGCACGAATGAGTCGGCTCGATCGCAGCGATACCACGGCCTCAAAAAAAGCCGGCGTGAAACAACCACAGCGTTGTGTTTCACCGTGTGAGTGTGGTTACCGGAGGCTCAATCCTTCCCCTTCCCCAATTCCGCCCCCAGTCCCTAAATCTCTAAATCCCTAATCCCTAAAAGGTCGGCAACGCACTCGTAACTCCTCCGTTGCGGGTATCCACGGGCGGCACTGATTGCTTGGTGCTTACCATCAGGTAATTCGTCTGTTCGTTTGCCGAACTATTACATAAATAATATATATGTATGTATATGTATATTAATTTGTCGAATTGGTTTCTTTTCAGAGTTCTTATATCAAATACATATCGATAACATAATCATTATTAATTATTTATAAAATCGATGGCTCAAACATTTTTGTATCCACTAACTAAAATTCAAATTAAAAACTTGATGCAAATACAATATAAAATATTTGAATGGGAAATCCATTTAAAATTCCTCTCGTGCCATATTTCAAATACGGTGAAGAAATAAGTTAAACAAAATCGTGTATCCAGAGCTGGGTATACAGTATCGAGCAACGTCGAGGGCAAATTAAACAAGCTCGATTCGTGAACAAACAATTATTACGTAGACACTCGCACATCAACCTACCCCCACACTGTCAAAACTCCTCAACGTATTCCCAACTTTATCATGAAAAGTTAAGGTTGAAATTTTATTAAAGGAATTTTACATGTAGGGTAGCTTTACGTGCTGCCTATAACCTTCATCCGCGTCTCTGCCTGATATCTAGTGCAGTTTATCTACTGCTGGAAATAGGCCAACTATATCGATTTGCCATCTATAATAAGTAATTTTGTTGCAGAAAATAGACTGCTAATATGATAGCTATCTATACTATAATATAGGTTTTTTTATATCTTCTTTACTAATATTATAAAAAGTTTGTATGTTTGTATGTGGGTAATCTTTGAAAAGGTGTAGGGTGTAGGTATTTTTGGAACCGCTGCTAGTTATATATAAATTTATCAGCTCACTATCCACTCTCGTGCGGTTTCACCCGCTGCTCGGCTCAATTTACTCGTAGCGTGATGTTTTGTAGCCTACTAGCACTCAGGAACATTGAAGCTATCTATCAGTGATAGAATTTTGGGAATTCGACCAGCAGTTCCAATGATTACCACCTACATACAAACTTACAAACTTACAAACATACAAACTTACAAATTTTTGCTCTTTATAATATGTATTAGTATAGATAAGAAAACTTGTGTATAATTAATGGGTGTGGAGTGTCATGCTTCGGCACGAATGCCACAACTCGATCGGAGTGATACCACGGCTTCACAGAAAACCGGCGTGAAACATCATTGTGTTTCACCGTGTGAGTCAGGTTACCGGAATCCTAATTTTTCCCCCACCTAATCCTTACCAAATCCTTCAATCTTTAAATTCCTAATTTCCACAAGGTCGGCAACGTACTCGTAACTCCTTCGTTGTTGCGGGTGTCCATGAGCAGCGCTGATTGCTTACCATCAGGCAATCTGACTGCTTGTTTGCTGTCCTATCACACAAAACACCACTTTGAATCTATTCCAGGAATTGAAAGGCGTGTAGCACATAGAAAAGAAACTGTCAAGGAAAATGGAAAGGCATCACATCGATAGTTCGTGCCCAAGTATATGGAATGTGCAAGCTATTCGTATCGACGCCGACGGCGGCGTCAGCGGCACATGTAACGTCAATCACTGGAATAGATTGTCGATTCGCAGACGTATGTTTGTTCATCACGCTATGGAGAACTGTAATCGATTTCATATCCAGTATTGTATTGATCTTTGACTTGTATTTATTGGAGTTTGAAATTGTATAGCCATTTTATTTATTGCTTTATTTCTTTCTGTTTTTTTTTTATTTTAGTACATAGTTTAGGTGGTCTTTTGTCAAATCAAAATAGTTCGAAAATGACAAACGATTTCTTATATACTTACGACCCGCCCCAGCTTGGCATGTGTTCATTGCTTTTACTGTCTCCACTATTTAATGGATGTAATTATACATATAAATTTTCCTGTTAAATTATTTTATCTACCTATTAAAATAATCGCATCAAAATGCGTCGCGTAGTTTTAAAGATTGAAGCGTACATATTGAGACATATAAAGCGACTTTGTTTTATAACGTGTTGTGATTCATTATAATTTTCTCAAAATAGTACTCATAATATATTTCCTAATTTTTCAGTCAAATAAAACAATAGGTTACTGTGTTACAACACATCTGAAAAATTCAATTTTAATATTGATTTGTTTGTTTTCGAACTGACTCATGTAAGTAATTTATTTCAGTACTGCAAGCGATATTTCAGATCAAAGACCTGCCTTCAGGCATTCGTTTCAGGAGCACAAATGCTTGAACACGTTCTTTCAGCTTCTACAATTTTTATATTTTACTGAATGAGGTTGATAGTTTGTGAATAAATACGTATTTCAGGAAATTCGGGTGGCATAGTTCAAAATTGGGTCAAGAAGGTGAAATATACATATATTGTGCTTGTCGTAATTATTTATTGGTGGACAACTTGATGGTAACGACCCTGAATACCCATTCACCCTCTTTCCGAGGAAGAAAATCATCAAATGTTTTTTCTCGCCCAGATGTCTGGGCGATAAGGCGATAAGGCGCAAGGATAGCTTGTCCGTCCACAAACCTGTGCTTAACTGTCGGCCGGACATCGTAGCGATCGCCGACGCCTGGAGTGTCTCCTATTGCGGTGGCTGGGGCATGAGGATTCCCGGGTATCAGGGCTAGACTGCTAGTTTTTTTATAAATGACTAGCTATTCTCGCACAGTTCCACCCGCTGCTCGGCTCCATTTGATTGTAGCGTGATGTTTTATAGCCTATAGCACTCAGGAACATTGTGGCTATGTATCAGTGAAAGAATTTTGGCAATTCGACCAGCAGCGGTTCAAAGATTACCCCTACATACAAACTTACAAACATACAAATTTTACCTTTAGTATAGTCATCAATTTTCACACTCTTATGATAAAGAATGGAAGAGATGTAGTCAGCAAAATCAAACGATTTTGTTTTGTTGACCTGTTTGTTGAAAACAACGAGTATAGCCAGATCTAATTGCCAAGCAAATTTAATGTAACACAGTATTTACATAACTTCCTACGTATTAAAACAAATTCTATTTCATTCCTACATAGTATATTTTGATTCTGTATACTTTAGTTCCGTCTTTCATAATAAATCATGTTTGTTAAAGACTTACATTAAATCTCTAGTTAATTACAATACATGTACTTATTTCCTTATTTATTATATTTCCTTTTACTTATATAATAATATTTAATATATAGCTAGCCCCTTTTGAAATCTGCTGAATATCAATAAAGAAACCGTCCAAATTGGTCTAGCCGTTCCACAGGTTAACCGGAACAAATAGACAGACGTAAAAAAATTGCAAAAAAAAATATTCTCAAAGTATTTTCAATGTTTGTTAAAAATTATAAAAAGTATTATTTTTTGCCTACGTATCGTATGTAAATTATCACAAAAAGACACTCCAATTTTACTTATACTTACATGTAGATGTATAGATAATGTACATACGTTAATATACTAACATAATAGTTTACCACGTACTCGCCATAACGACTAAAAAACAACTGACCATCACTCTCAATAGGCGTGGATTTAACCAGACCTAAACTTAGCATGTATCTGTCGTAATATGTCTCATTGGACAAAACCATTCGTACATTCGAACAAGCCCAACGATGGAGTTCCACAGTCCCACACCCGGTTGTCCGTATCACCGTACACTCGACAATTGCCCTCTAAATCTGTTTAATCACTGTCGACTAATTAGTGTCTCGTGTTAGCTCTGAGCCGACAACCGTTTGCCGATCCAATTTTAATCAAGTTTTCAGATAGTCGGATAATTAGCCGGCCACTGCTCAATCAGTATCTGCTAACTATTTTTAGTTTGCAATGAAGACCAATGTTTGCTTGATTTTCATAAGTTTTCCTTTATTATTTCAATATTACTACTAGCTTTTGCCCGCGACTTCGTTCGCGTGGACTTCAGGTTCGTCCTTCAGCATAAACATGCAGATTAACGTAAGCGCAAAAATGTTTTTTTTTACGACCTCACATTAAAAACCTCAAAAATTGTAGCCTATGTGTTATTCTGATGTATAAGCTATATTGTGGTAAAGTTTCATTCAAATCCATTCAGTAGTTTTTACGTGAAAGAGTAACAAACATCCATACATCCATACTTACAAACTTTCGCCTTTATAATAGTAGTAGGATATGTATTAATAACAAATGACATAGGTACTTCTGCTTGTAGTTTCATGTTCAATGGGTTATAGTATTGACATTAAAATAATACTTATAAAACATAACGATAGAAAATATTTATTAATTGTATCTTTTTTTTATGTGATAGGACGGCAAACGAGCAGACGGATTACCTGATGGTAAGCAATCAGCAGACACCCGCAACAAAGAATTAATTAACAAACTACTTACCAAACATTTGGAAGCTTACTAATAAGTAAACGTTTAACATTTTCTTTAAATAAACAGAACTTAAATTAAGGATTTTCTGTATCATGTAATCGTTTATATTTATATACGATTTAACTTTAATAATACCTTCAGTTAAAGTTATGAGTAAGAATAGATATCTACAGCAATTAAATTTGTCTTTCAACAATTTAAAGTGCATAGAGTCACTGGATCTACAATTTTGTTTTTTTTAACTTACATATTTTTCTTACTTATATCCCTAAAATATATGAAGATTTCATTTGATGCTTATAATGTAGCTATTCTAAATATTCAAGTTTACAAAAGTTCTAAATCGGTTAATAAAGAAGTACTATAAAGGTGCGATGTACCTAATTTGGTGATTTAGCTTATACTAATTAACATAATACAACTAATAAGCAAAGCTAATGATTAATGGACTATAATGTGCATTCAAACGTATGTTCTATGTACACAGAGTAATTGCATCTGACTCGATGCTGTTACAGAGGGTTGTGCTGTTGGTGAGGATAACCGGTTTATAGAAGGTTTTTTTTTGAGGGGTTAGGGGGAAGAGATATCATAGAACGTCTGCTCTCCTACTGTATGCGGCCAGACTCTCACTGACTAAAAACATCCCGTTAATGCAACCCTACCAGTTTATAAAAGTGGCTAGCAGTCTCTAAATTATTTAAAATATAGGTAAAAACTTTTTTTGTCTATGTCATTATGGTCAGCCTGATTCCATCAGCTTCTAAACCTTAGGTAATACCACTTCTGAATTCAGCAATCAACCGTTTTTCGCTGACTTTTTAAGCTTGTAGTAAGCATTGTAAGCAGCCTTATATTTAGATTTTTTAAATAATGGCTGAAGTTACTTCATCACACATGCATTCAGATTTCAACATAGCAGCTCACACAAATATCAGTTAACAAGAAATAAATTTATTTTGCCTTAAAGCTAAAAAAAATTTACAAGAAAAAAAACACACATTCATAAATGCGTTTTGATGAGACAAAACACAAATAGATCATAATTAAAACCTTTCATAGGAAAACAATTATGTAAAAACTTTCCTTTCCGTTTATTTTACTTTTATCCTAAAACATTATTCATCTCAAAATGGTTTTGTACCGTATCAAAACGTATCAATAAAAGTCAAATAAGTACATCCTATATCAAATAAACTCCTTCGTTCAAACCTTTTAAACTCATTAAAAAGCTGCCGTCGAAAAGTTTTGTTCAGGCGGGATTTGAACTTGTAACGTATATATTTAACCCTGACCGGAAATCAACAATCCTATATGCTTAAAACTTCAGGTGTATTATTCTTTAAAGCCATGAATAGTATTTTTTATTATTTATTTTAGTAGATAAAAAGTAGTAAATAAAAAGTATTACATACTCATCATATAGATATAAGGCTGGCAGTAAACTTAACACTTGTGCGATTTTCGCGAAATATTCTGCCTAGCACAATAAAACTTTGTAATGATCTTTTGGCGGCGATATTTCTGAACCTATAAAACCTTGAAACTTTCAAGAAGCGAGCGTACTGTTTCTTACAAGGCCTGCAAAGCCTCTGTGACTTTTCTGGTGTTGTGTGTTTCCATGGGTGGCACCGATCCCTTATCATCAGGTGTTCTGTGTTTGCTCGGTTGTCTCCTATTCCATATAAAAAAAAAGTTTTCACGAGTAGAAGTTTTTATTATTAATTTAAGTCAAACATCGGGTTTACAACTTACAAATTATATAATTTGTTACGTTATATATTATATAATTTGTAGTGTTAATTATTAAGCGCACGTATCAATATTTTCACCCAATTTGGTATTAATACGAAAAAAGATAAGAAACTTTACAAAAAAAAAATCATGCTTAAAAAGTTTGGGCTCGTCCGGGATTTGAACCCGGGACCTCTCGCACCCTAAGCGAAAATCATACCCCTAGACCAACGAGCCGCCTGATAATATTACGAATCGTACAATCACTACAATAATCATATTATCATACGTACTACCTTTCACTTACTTACCTTACCAAAGAGAATGGCATTCTATAAAAAAAAACAAATTGAGGTCTCCTGAGCTGGTCTCTTTGAGTACTTGTTCTAGGTGCTTAATGATGGCCATTGAAATGAAGTAAAATTCCACAATCCTCCAGAAAATGAAGACTACTAGTATAGTGCATGAAAAAATATACCTAACTAAATCCCCATATAATCATAAAATTTGCTTTAACTTAAAACTGTGTTATAAGCCAACAAGCAACTAAGTAAGTGGTTTTGACCAACACGTATAACCAGCAAAGTGAGTGAGCTGCCGGCCCCTTAAGTTTTTGGGATTTAAGGATTGTAGATTTGAGGATCGGGGAAGGCGAGAGAAAGATTGGCCCATGCTTCATTAACATGACAAAACCCAAAACGAACATTGCGTCCCTCCAGTTTTCTCTGAGGGCGTGGTATTCTCCTGACTTACAGATAAAGTGTTGACAGCGTACTGCCTATTTCGAATTGGATACAAAGCTTTTTGCTTCCTCTAAATTTCGCGGCACACACAATGCGAGAATTGCGAAACTAAGTCTTATGGTTCTTCAAAAAATTATATTTTTACTGCACGGTTGGCACAGTGGCTGGGCTACAGGCTTAGCCACTGGCTGCTGGGCAACGTGTCTGCGGATATGATTCCCGAACAGAACAACACACTTTGTGTGACCCACAAATTGTCTTGTCGGTTCTGGGTGGAACAAGCCACCATAGTATGTAAATTCGTAAATTTGTTAACGCACCAAAGATACAGGATAAAATATTTGAGAGGAGCAACGTTTTTCTTTAAAAAAAAAATACCAAAAAGATGTTAATAAGCCATTATTATGACACAACATTATACGTATATCCCAGAACATTGCCTAATCATATACAGCTGCTGTATTCAAGCACTCAATAAACCAAACATCGGAGTTACTAAGTAAATAGGCCTCAGTTACTGAGTGGTACACGCATGAACCAATTCAGCACATTTGTGTCAACAATCGACTTGATTTCCTACTAATTCAATGTTAACTTGTAAAAATGACATCTACATATTATTACTAGCTTATGTACTGAAGGAAAATGGGTAGATTTAGTCTATTATTCTATACAATATCTATCTATATATATACTTACTTATGTATAAAAAATGAATTTCTGTTCGTTAGTCTCGCTAAAACTCAAGAACGACTGGCCTGTTTTAGATAATTTTGTCTTTTAATGTTTGTTGAAGTCCTGGTAAGGTTTGAGGTCAGTACGTTGTTTATATTTGACACGATACGAAGTTTGCCGGTTCAGCTAGTACTTTTATAAGTATAATGAAACAATGAAACAATGAAACAATGAATTTATTTTTGCAAATAGGCCTTAAAACGGCACTTTTACACGTCAAATTATATGTGAAAAACTAGATGAAGCCGGCATTTCCTATCTGACTACTCTGAGAAGAAATGCCGAAACAAACTCAGAGGTCAGTCTCTTTTCAAGTCCAGACAATATAAAATAACATAATGTGAGAGAACCGTGCAAGTTCATTCTGTAGTGGTCTTTTGAGGAAAGAACCACACCAGTTTAAGTGGACCCGTTCTGAAGACAGGCACGCAAGTGTCAGTTTGCAACCATATAGCTAGTGCTGTTGAGTTGTCCGACGAACAATACCGATCAAAAGAACATTTGGGTGGGTCGCGCAAGTACACAAACTGTCAGAACGCAGAGAACTGGTGATAAAAAAGCACGACAAGTCTCACACGGTCCTTACACTAACAATAATATAAAATAATAAAAATGTCAACAAATAAATAAAAAAAAATGTCAAATAGAAAATAAAAATGTCACAATAGGTGATCATGTCATTGTATAAAAAAAAAATAATATAAAAATAAACGTAATGTCAAATTGTATATAAAATATACACATACAATATATATTGTATACAATATACAAACTAGCTTTTGCCTGCGACTCCGTTCGCGTGGAATAGTTAAGGTTTGGTAGGTATAAACGCTAAGCCTATGCTTTTCTCGAGTTCCAAACTATGCCTGTACCAAATTTCAGAGAAATCGGTTCAGTAGTTAAGGCGCGAAGCAAAGACAGAGAGACAGAGTTACTTTCTTACATATTTATAATATTAGTTTGGATGTTGATAACTGTCCGTTAGTACCGCTAACCCTTTTTTTATGAAATATCAGATCAGACGGATTACCTGATTGTAAGTAATCAGCGCTGCCCATGGACATCCGCAACGGAGGAGTTACGAGTGCGTTGCCGACCTTTTAGGGATTAGGGATTTGGAAATTTAGGGATTGAGGGGGGATAGGGGGTGGGGAAGGATTGGGCCTCCGGTAACCTCACTCACACGGCGAAATACAACGGTGTGGTTGTTTCACGCCGGTTTTCCGGTCGAGCCAACCCATTCGTGCCGAAGCATGGCTCTCCTACACTTAAACTTTGAAATAGTTGAAACAAATTAGGTAATTTTGGCCTCCAAATACTCGCGAACGCCCATCGAAAGCGTAAATGGTCAAAAATAAGGAAAGATAGAGTAGAATACAAACAAAAATAAGTACTTCTATCCCAAACATATTTTACAAAGTGACAAAGTGCTTGCCCGGACAGCTCATCCTTTAAATCAGGCAGGGTTGCGAATGCTAGTGCAACATTGTAACGCTTTGAGCCTGAAGCAGAAGAAAGAACGAAATGGTTTTTAGTCAGTAGGAGTCTAACACTGACTCAAGGCTTCTAGGTCCCACGGGGGCGTTCCAGCCAGTGCAAATGCAGCCTCCGCAGAAACGGTCTTATATCCGCGTACGACCCTGTTTGCCATGATTCTCTGAGGTTTGCGCAAGAGAACCCTATTTTGGGCACATGGGCACTCCTCAGCGAATCCGCCCACACCGGTGATCCGTAAAGTGCCATCGACCTAACCACCCTCGTGTATAGCCGCCGACAAAATCGCACTAGGTCCGCCCGAATTCGGCAACAGTCGACCTCGAGCCCCACCAGGACCAGAGACGTCATGAGAAGACATTCCCTTTACATTTTTTTTTTTTTAGTTTTGGTTAGTCCATGCCGTTTTGGTTCCACAGACCCAAGACCCCTTTTTTTTTGATGGCTCCTAATGATTTTTCAATCTATGAGACAGTTATCATATCTACACAAACTATTACATAATACCTGGGTAATAAAATGAATACCGAATTAATATCTAGAATTATTTATCTGTATGAATTATTGCATCTCTTATCGCTAAACAATATCTATATTGACGGTATTACAGAAGCCATAATTTATACATTTTAAAGATAGATAATACTAGTATGTGCGAGTAATTTCACAAATCCCTTTATTTTACTGTATTCTAATAAAACATGTTTGATTTTGAATAAAGATTGGTTGCAAAATAACATTCTTAATGTGAAATCACATGAAAGAGTTAGAAAATAACCGTTCAAAATGTCTTAAAATCTATAAAAAAAATTATGTATGACGTTTATCAAAAATTTGGGCTCGTCCGGGATTTGAACCCGGGACCTCTCGCACCCTAAGCGAAAATCATACCCCTAGACCAACGAGCCGGCTGATGATTTACACAAAAATCTCGATCACTATCGAACACGCGTGGTGAAAGGTGACCTACTTACATGCGTTCACGCATTCCGCATTCCTGATGACGTCACGAAACGTGTTTTGGTATAGAAAGTAAGCGTAGCAATAATATTATGCACAATTCTACCATTTGATTTACTATAAAATGTCAACATGGACCATATGAACTCTTATTTATACTCTCTCTTCAGGCGGCTCGTTGGTCTAGGGGTATGATTCTCGCTTTGGGTGCGAGAGGTCCCGGGTTCAAATCCCGGACGAGCCCAACTTTTTGGTGGATTTCTTTGTTAGAATGATGTGTAATTTCGTCTTGTTATATTGAAATTTCGTGTTTGTAATTGTTATAAAAAAGAATGCTTGACGTCACTTGATCAAATGTTAGGATAATTAACGTTTTGTACACTACTGTTGATAATAATAGAAATTGTTTTATAGTTTATTTTTAAATTTGTATCGTATTATGTAAGCCCTGTGTGGAAATTCAGTGTAATTTTCCGTTAAAGCTGTATTATGTGGTAATGAGTTCAGCGCTACCAATGGATACTCACAACACAAGAGGAGAAAGAAAAGTTTGCTAAGTATCAGGTTTTTAAGAAGCAAAATAGTACATATCTTTCGATAAACTCGCTCACACGGCGTGATACGCAAATACTCTTCAAAGATTACTCATTACTCTACAATTTGATAATTATAAAATCAAAAGTGAAAGGAATAATCTACGATTCAACTTTGTTATAGTTTCTTATTTTAACATATTGGACAGCTGGCTCGTTGGTCTAGGGGTATGATTTTCGCTTAGGGTGCGAGAGGTCCCGGGTTCAAATCCCGGACGAGCCCAAACTTTTTTACAGCATCATATAATACATTTACCTTTTTATATATTTTTAAACCTTCATTAACGAAATAATTCTTCAACAAGTACAATTTATTATTAAGCATAGGCATGAGTTAGGTACAAACACAACTTCTAGGTCTAGACAGCCGACAAGAATGAATACAAAAAGTCTTTGATTTGACGCAACGTTACAATTCGCAAGGGTGCAGATTCAGCTTGATATGTGTTCCACCCCCTGTGTCTGTCGATCTTAGATTAAGATTAATTAGTTTGTAATTTCTTTCATTTCTTACGTATCGTTATTCTTGATTCCTAAATGTCTGTTAATATTATATATGTTACTAACATTATAAACGCTAAACTTTGTAATAATCTATATCTATACAAAGAGGAAAAATTTGTAAGTTTGTGTGTAGGGGTAATATCTGGAACCGCTGGTCGGATAGCTAAATTTCTTTCGCTGATAGATAGCTACAATTTTCCTGACTGCTATAGACTATAAAACATCACACTACGATGAAATAGAGCCGAGCAGCGGGTGAAACCGCGCGAGAGTAGCTAGTATGTGATAGATCGATGGATGTTTGCTACACTAACATGTAAAATCCTCTAGCTGGATTTTGATGAACATTGACACACTAGTAGATTAAAGTATGGAATAAAAAATTGGCCACTTTACATCCGAGTTCCAAGTCAAACCGCTGGCAGAAGTATCTAGTTTAGACAACAAAGAATTTAATGTTGTCGTGACCCAAATATTAAGACAAAAAGTCTGTAACAGAAACAGGACTTATAATTTCTAATTAGTGAATCGTTGAAATCGCCAGTCTGCGTTTAGAAACTGCCGTGATAGGTACTGCTCATTTCTTCTCTATATGAGAAGAGGCCTTTAATTTGCTCAGCACCTGTCAAAGCTGATTATGAAAATAACAGATATGTCTGTATCTCTAATCTCTAAGTAAAAGTACATAATGTGTTGTAGTTTACATAACTCATAAATACGTTTCAAGAATTCTGCAATTAGTTCCAACACATTAACAATTTCAGCTTCAGTAAGTATTACAAAAACATTCTAATTTTATATTGTAAATCAGGCCAGCTTGATCGGAGTGATACCACCGACCTTCATGCAGTAAGCCGGCGTGAAACTACCTGAACGTTGTTTTTCGCTGTTTAATTAAGGTAAAGAACGATGGGCCGGATCGACCGGCGTGATACCACGTTCTCATGGAAAACAAGCGTGAGACGACGTTTGCGTAGTGTTTCGAAGTTTGAGCGAGGTTACTGAAAACCCAACCCTCCCTGTTCCCCCATTCCTGGTTCTCTTATCCTTAAAAACCAAAATACTAACAACGTACTCGTAACTGCTTCAGTGTTGTGGGTATCTATAAGCAACACAGATTGCTTACCATCCCTTGATGTGACTTGTCTGTGGCTTTGTAACCATATTCCACAAAAATGCTACTTATCACATCTTATAGATGAATAATTGAAGGTATAACGTCACGTATTGGACTATCCATGTGTTTATGTAATTGTCACGTCACAACGGTAGTATTACAACATTTTTTTACAAGTGAACTGTATCGTCATTCAGTAATAAAATTGAGTTGTTAGTACAGCTGGCTCGTTGGTCTAGGGGTATGATTTTCGCTTAGGGTGCGAGAGGTCCCGGGTTCAAATCCCGGACGAGCCCAAACTTTTTTATTAAAAAGTTTGTTATTAATAGCAGTTTTTAATAGTTTTTCTATTGCTGTATTGTAAGATAGTTTCATCCACTAACTCGTGTAACAGTGTTTTATTGATTAACTCAATATTTGGTAGGCTTGTTTTTGACGGAGAAAATCATTAAATGACGCTATGATATTTTTAGCGTAGTATCATAATTGTATACCGCACGGCAGTAACATTGTTTTTTTTTACATATAAAATAGTGTTTCGTCACTTAATATCAGATAACTAAGATGTAGTGGTTGATAGTCTTAGAAAAACGCATGTTGATTTAAAAAACGAAACCACGAACACTCATCAATATCAACAACCTTCCTATCTCCTAATGTATTACAAGCTGCAATACACCCAAAACAGTAGCAAAACTCTTTGGTAAAATATTCATAACATATTATCACAAGTTCTACTCGAACCATCTTTCCCTGAGTGCAATATTCAACAAATATCAGTAGTGGGTACTTAGAACATAAGTTCAAACACGAAGCTCTCAGTACGGCGCGGAGTATTTCAGAAGATATTGAGATGGGAAGCTAATATTTGATACATATCGTTTACTGCTTCACCTTTGATAGAAACATAACTTTTTATTATTGCAACATCGTCATCGTTGTGGACTTGTTTCCTCTTTTTTATAAGTTTTGGTGGGAATTAAGCAGACGGATTACTTTATGGTAAGTATTCAGCGTCACCCATGGACTCTGGTAACACCAGATGCCTAACAAAAGTAATGACGAGATTTTGGGGCTTTTTAGATTTGGACGAAAGGTACTCCGGTAATCTCACTCAAAATTGAACCAATTTTTTTTTGGGACAAGACCGCTTCAGCTATTTTCGAGCTCTCCTATTCTTAACCTCTGATAACTATTTGTTACATTGTCGTATAGGGTTAGGATTTGAACGAACCTAGATATTATACATATAACACAGAGATAGGCGATAGCAGGATAATCTATCCTTCTGAGGACCTTATTTGGGTTAAGTACCCTAGGGACAGGCAGACAGACAGAAGTTTTTTTTTGGGAGTGGAAAATCATCAAATGACCTTTCCTGAGCCGGGGGGGAGGGAGCATCACTGCTTCGCAGAAAGAGCAGACGGCTTCTCACTTCCTCTCGCTACGAACCATGGCCTCGAACAAGGCCGGGCGCGAGAGGTCGCCGCTGCCAATCACTTCACCGAAGACACGGCGGCGCTCAGCCCAGGCAGGGCACACCGCCACAGTATGCTCCACTGTGTCCTCAAGGTGATCCTCACAATGACAACATTCGGGCGTTTCTTTCCGCTGGATCCAAAACAGGAACCTACCCAACTACCTACCTAGGTAAGCACCTGCGTCAGGCAGAAGGTGAGGACGCCGTGGCGTCTCTCAAGCCACTCCTCAAAGAGGGAGACAGAAGAATCTGATGTTCCATTTTTGGCTATTTTATATCCATCTTTATTTAGCACGAGATCGATCCAAAGAGATTACTCATATTAATCTTAACAATTGCGTTTGTGCTTAAAATAACATTTTAACGTAAACTTAAGTTAATAACTATTCTACTATAGATTTGGTTACTCTCAATTCGAGTTACAAGGGTTAGTTGATATTGCGCCATTCAATATCAAGTTACAGTTTAGTTTTGAAATCTTTGTTAGTCTGATTGTGGTCGGATCTATTATACTAAATTATATTAGTAGCTTTAAATTGAGTATTCCATTTATTTATTATCTCGTAAATTAATAATACTTCCTACCGAGAAAAGCGCGTTTCGGCGTCATTGTGAAGCCGAGAGTTATTAAAATGTTTATTTTGGCTGATATATCTACATGTGTGTACATAATTATTGTTTTCAGTAAATTTAGTATGTCTCATAATAGTTACTATTTAAAAAGAGAATTTCATTTATATAAGTGTGGGAGGTTCATGCTTCGGCACGAATGGGTCGGCTCGACCGGAGTGACACGTTGGCCTCACAGAAAACCGGCGTGAAACAACCATAACTTTGTGTTTCGCCGTGTGAGTCAGGTTACCTGAGGCCCAATCTTTTCCCTCCCCTAATCCCTCCTTAATCCCTAAATCTCCTTATCCCTTATCTCCATAAGGTCGGCAACGCACTCGTAACTCCTCTGTTGCGGGATGATGGGCGTTCATGGGCGACGCTGATTGCTTACCATGAGGTAATCCACTTGCTCGTATTAAATATATCATCATCATCATCATCAGCCTATAAGTGCCCACTGCTGAGCAAAGGCCTCTTCTCACACGGAGAAGGTTAGAGCATTAATCACCACGCTTGCTCAATGCGGGTTGGTGATTTCAAACTTATAATTAGAAATTATAAGTCCAGGTTTCCTCACGATGTTTACCTTCACCGTATGTCAGTGGTGTCTAAATAATCATAGAAAGTACATATAACTCGGAAAAAGTCACATTGGTACTTGCCAGGTTTCGAACCCGCACCCTCATGCATGAGAAGCGGGCGCCTTAACCTCCGGGCCACCACGACATTCATTAAATATATATAAGATAGTAAAGAGAACATGGTACATAATTATAAGTCTGAAATATTTAGCAATATTTTTAATTTATTCTTTAGAAAAACTTAAGTAATAGTATCTTGTATGGTAAGCAATTCTCTAATGGCACTACTTTTATTGTAGGTGTACCAGCAAGGACCGCAGGACATAAGACCAACTGAAAGCTACTACTGTTACTACCAGAACAGTCAGACGCTTCTTCTCGCCTAACTCAGGAAGAGATAAACCCGCAAAAAATGGCTAAAAACAAATGAAGGGGACATTGCCTCTTGAAAAATTTCATATTATTTTTGACGTTCTAAATTTAACTCAATGCTTTCATTTCTGTACCAAAACAAGATATCCAATAATACGTTTCATTACAACAGTTCAAACAATACATACAAATACAATTCGAAAGACATAGAAGTAATAACAGCAAATAATATTGAATAGTGAATCTGAATCGGCACAAAAATTGAGCCGATGGGTTCCGACGAGGATCTTTGAAAAGTAAATATCGAGGAGACGGATAAGGAGGTTTGCATACGAGTGGTTTGATCACGACAGACGTAGGTATTAGAAATTAATCAAGATTTTATTATTGAAAAAAACGGCGTACGAACAGTTGTGGCAAGGGCAATAATGAAACGCGACCTTGACCTAGACCTAGAAGAAGGAATCGCGCCTTCAGTCTGCTTTTGACCACGACCTGTGCAACCGGGTCGAAACGTCAAGCCTACCAAAGTATTCCAATTATAATTTTCCGCGTTAATACCCGCGTAAATATAATGTTGTCTAGAAGAAGGAGTACCTTTTGTGGTTTTTATTCAGTAAGAGTCCGACAATGATATTATAAGTAAAAAGGTGTAGATTTGTTACATAAACAAAATTCGATTTTCAAAAACGGCACACTAATGCTCACAAGAATAAAGCGTATCATAGACGTTAAAGTGGGATGGCATGATTCAATACACGCGCATGAAAAAGAAACGAATATGAAAAAAATGTAGCCAGTTACATTTTAATTTATTCTGACTAAATTATTCTAGACTTTCTGAGCGCTTGTAACCTATCTACACTTTTTTAATTATAATATATCATTGAAGTCCGACACTACCTTTTTTCTTACAATCAGATATTTCTGAGTACAGTCTATACGTCTGGTCCATGGCAATAAACTTGATCTTTGTTTTACCAAAACATAAACTTCAAAATTGAAAAAATACGAGTAAAAAGTTTGGGCTCGTCCGGGATTTGAACCCGGGACCTCTCGCACCCTAAGCGAAAATCATACCCCTAGACCAACGAGCCACCTGATGTATAGAACAAAATAAACGTTCACATATAAAGAACGTGCCTTTCACTTGAATTCGTTAGGTAACTAATCAAGATAAAATATATAGGTATTACTTAATCACACTCACAGTTGCTTATGCGACTACTAAGAAAAAGGCTTCGAGTTCGATGTCACGCCTTGGTAGATACGCCATTAGATAACTTGTTAAAATTATTCAACAAAGACTCATATCTGCTTCTACATAAGACTTATAATACAACTAGTGATAAATGGGTGTAACCATTTTTCATATACATACACTGGGCAATTTCATTCAGCGATTAAAAAATGAAATGCTTCATAGTAGGTATTCTTTTGTTTTAAATCTTTGTATATAAAAAAATCGTGTCACGTGTTTGTCCGCGATGGACTCCTAAACTACTAAACCGATTTTAAATTTGATTTGCATTCCGTGTGCATTTTGATCCAACTTGAAAGATAGAATGTCTAATTATCATCATCTCAATTTATAGTCACAATATTATTTTGACAAGAACTTTAGCCACAGCAACGCGTGGCTGGGTCTGCCCAGTTTTCTATAAAATGTCTTCGATGGTATTAAACTCAGACTACTCACCAGATTGGTAGCGTGTCTTACCTGGGCGCGCCGACCTATATTTGATAGAACGGTCATAAACGCCCCTTAATACCATATGGGGGATAGGGCAGTTTGCCCGTCCACCATGTGTACCATGTTTTGGAGGAGTTAAATCATCTAATTTCCTCCCATCCTCTAGGTAGGGCAACAGGGAATGGCAGGCACTTACTCACTAAGGACCACCTCCTTAGTTCTCCTGCTCCGAGCTGGAGCGCGGTAGATCATTCCGCTTAGATCCGCAGTCCCGGTCCCTTCAAATCTAAAGTTTTAGAAGTAAAAGTATATTCTTTGATCAGATCGAATGGGCTCCTGTCAGTTTTACCATTGACAGAAGCCCGTGATGTAATTTAGTTGAACTAAGGACCACCTCTTCATAAAAGACCTAGCAGCTGGTTTGGTTTTTATATTCTTACTGTCTTGCACATAAGTAATTATTTAATTACACAAATCTAATTTATTAACTTACTGTCAAAGTGTGTGTGTTTGTATGTCTATTTACACATGTGCTATATAATAAGCGTCAATTGTAATAATGTATAATGTTATAAGTACGTTTATACAAATACTTAGATGTAGGTAAAATTTAATTATTTTTCGGTTTCTGAAAACTATGGACATCTGTCATATCTAAGGTTTCTAACGTGTATTCCAGTTATTGAGGACAAGACAGATATAAAACATAAACATTGGTATAAACGAGCAGACGCATCGCCTGATGATAAGCAAGCAACACCGCCCATGGACATCAAAGGAGGTTCAAGTGCGTTTCTGGTTGGGTTGGTGATTTGATGATTGGGGTATTTTGGGGATTGAGGATAGAGGAGGATTGGATTTAGCCTCTAATAACTTCAACCACACGCGGAAATACAAAGCAAGCGTGGTTTCATGCCAGATATCCTGTGAATCCGTGGTGTCACTCTGATTGAGTTGATCTATTCGTGCCACAACGCTTTCTATAGAAAGCACGAAAGATGTTTTACTACCTAGAAATGAACCTTACAATTCACAGTATTAAACCTAAAGATCTAAAATGTTTTTTTTTTGTCTATTTTTCTGCAGTGTTTGGTAGTAACAAAATAATCTATGCGTATTATTTTCTGAAGGAATCGACATTGGCTTATTTTGTTACACAATGATACTTAATAACAATAGCTATCGATTTTGGATTAAATGTTCGATTGAACCATATCATATTATGACCCAATATCTTACATTATATTATATATACTTGTTACTATGTCTATTATATCATTGATTATTAATTATCTTAATACTTTTATTGCCGTCGATTCGTCCGCCTAGTGAAAGGTAATTTTATATTCAACGTGTATTTCGAACGGTAAATCAGCTGGCTCGTTGGTCTAGGGGTATGATTTTCGCTTAGGGTGCGAGAGGTCCCGGGTTCAAATCCCGGACGAGCCCAATTTTTTAAGTCTTCTTTTCTTGGTCCTTTTGTACGCATTATTTTGTTAGTTTAGTTATGAAGATCTCGCTGTTTCTTGGCATCGCGTTTACTTACTCTGTTTTATTTAATTAACTTATTTTTCAATAATATACCGTATTAATATTTTTAATAACGTGCATTAGGTATTAGTAGCAACAAAAAATAGAATTTTATTTTTGTACTGCTGTACATTTACTTCTAAATATATGATAAAATACAAAAACGGCCCACACCTTTACAGATCACTCTTCGTTTACTCCAACCAACCAAATAGCATTGCCGTAAACTTTCAAAATCTGTCCATTACTCATTTAAGAGGAAATAGTGTTGAGGCAACAAGAAGGGTTTACAGTACCAGCATAACTGTAGGAGACGCAAACATTTATATTTTGCAATGCAAATCGCCTGGCGTTTGCCAGACACCGGCCGCAAGCCTGCAACTGAGTATTCAGTGGCGCCAGATGCAGAATTACTCAATTGCTCGAAGTGACGAAGCGGCTCGAAGTTCGACGAAGTGGCTCGAAGTCAGTATGCTCTTTGATAGTAAACGTTTTATTGGGTAAGTTAGAGAATGTCTGTAGATATGATTTAATTTTGTCTGAGGACCTAGAAGTACCTATTTATAAGCTTAGTTCCGATACTCTTTTGTATGTACAATAAGATTTTAAAACAAATAAAATCTATAATTTTTTGAATTAAAATAGGTATGTATAATAAATCAATATCTCAAGAATTACGATTAATCTCCGAACTTTTCAATTTTGTAATTTGTGAATGTCGAAATTACTTAAAATAAAATAAAAATACATCGTAACTTTCACTGAGAGAGGAGTCTTTTATAATAGCTTTATTAACAAATGCACTCCGCTGTATATTAAACAAAATAAAAACAATTGTTTGCCATACAAAGTTAAATACTCGACATTAATCTTTCCATTTTTTACCGGGATCTCATTCAAACGGTGGTTATGCCCTCATAATATTGGAATATCTATAGCAAAACGACGATAGAATTAATCGTTCCATTCGCTTCCGTCACCGCCCGGCTCTATATGCCCAGATAACAAAACAAAGCGAGTAATATTATAAATAAATTTTTATTAAAACCGAGGGCATTCGGATATTTCAGCGGGTTGATAAAAATGTTTTATGATAACTTTTGTGTAACAATTTTAAACGGTGAAAGATTACGTCGGGTATTCATTTGTTTCAGTGGTAATATATTATGCAAAATATTGGTTATTTTACAGCTATTTTATTTAAAGGCGTTTCTGCGACAGGTTTCCATACAAAGATCTTAAAAAGATCAAAATCAGGCATGCTGTTATAGCAACGGTAACAGTCCTCTTTGAGGAGTGGCTTGAAAGATGCCACGGCGTCCTCACGTTCCGCCTGACGCAGGTTCTTACCGAGGACAGTAGGTTCCTGTTACGGAGCCGGCGGGAGGAAACAGTCGAGCGTCGTCATTGTGAGGACCCCTCAAAGGACATGGTGGAGTACACTGTGGCGGTGTGCCCTGCTTGGGCTGAGCACCGCCATGTCCTCAGAACTCTCGCGCTCGTCCTTAGTCGGGCGTGGTCGAGGCCATGGTGCACAGCAAGAAGAACTCGGAAGCAGAGGCAAAAAAGGAGGC